>JAIGNY010000317.1:1145000-1397500 GCA_020152595.1 Chiridota heheva
GCCTCAGATTCCTCAGGGCTTAATATATTCTATCATATTTTGTCCTGCGATTTTGAGGCTTAAAAACCATGGGATATGTCAAAAAGTAGTTAAACAGATTCTAGGAAGGGTATTTATAATATACCACCTGAAGAAAGTTTGAGGAAAGATAATTTGAATAGTGAAAAAATTAAATAGACTTTCTTTAAAATACATTAAAAATTGATAAGAATGTGAGGATGAAGATGCCAACTTTCCATAGGTAGACTTGCTACACCAGTTATTTCTACACAGATATAAGGCTTTAAACTTGAATATCTCCTTAACAGAATAAGCTATTTGAATGTTTTCTTCACCATTTTGTTTCTTTTAAAGTCCTCTTTCATATAAGATAAACTCACTTGCCCACTGAACTAATCCATTAAAGAAATTTATGTGAGTTTTACTCAATCTTCCTTTTACTTGCTAATCTTTTTTTTTTTTTAACTTTTTAGAATAGGAATCCAAAGTATGTGTCTTTATAGAGAAGTGAAGTATCTCTATCTTGCTGTTTATAGAGAGAATGAACCCACATTTACATGCACAAATCAAAATTGTTACAAGACTTCACATCTCACCCCCTTCCTCTTCTGCTTTAAAATTTCGAAACATTTTAAAAACATTCTACATATTGTTTGCTGAATTCCTTTCAGGTCAGTGCCCTTGAACAAGCAAATAGCAAGTGTAGGTTGCTGTAAGAGATTTTAGTCCAAGAGGGAAAACATGATTCGGGGAGGGGGCAGGGAAATCCGAACATCTTTTCATTTATACATGTATACAATACAAAAAAAAAAAAATACTTAGCAAATCTTTGCCTCTATGGCGAGTTGCCCATCTTAACAAGTGATTAATGAAAAATACATTAGAAATGGGGATGGTGTATAATGTGTCTTGTAAGCAGAGGCATAGGATTCGGGGGGAAGGGAAGACTGCCTCCTGAGAGGATTGCACCTTCCCTCCCGGTTGCATGATTTCTGCCTGGTTGCATGATTTCTGCCCGGTTGGGAGGAAAAATTGGGAAATTATTCAAAATAAAGTTGAATAAATTGGTCAAATTGAATGGAAATTTGGTAAAATTATTGGGGATCTTGGTGAAATTTTGCAACCTCTTCCAAAGTTTCCTGAAAATTAAAAGGCTGCGTGAAAGGAAAAAAATATTCTGCAAATCGAGGAAAATTGCTCGTATTTTAAGGAAATTTATGGAAAATTGATGGATATTTCCCAAAATTTGAGATTTCCTGATTAGCAGCAACTTGAACATTAATATAAACTTAATTTACAAGTGCAATTTTTCCGTATGTAATCAGGATTTTTTTTTGGGGTCTTGCCTTTTCCTCTGAGAGGGGAACCTGATAGAAATTGATAACTGTTTCATGGTGGATATCAAAAAGAAATTGGAGGCGTTATAATTTCCTGAATATTGTCAGAAAATTAATGGATACTTTTCCAAATTTGAGATTTCCTGATTAGCAGTAATTGAACATTAATATAACCTTAATTAACAAGTGCAATTTTTCCGTTTGTAATCAGGATTTTTTTGGGGGGGTCTTGCCTTTTCCTCAGAGAGGGGACCCTTCCTACATCCTTGCTTGTAAGTGTCTGTATTTTCATTTAAAATTTCACAGTAATGATTCACTTTTTTTTTTATTATTGGGAAGAAAGTAGGAACTTTCTGCAATGTATACACCAACCTGTCAAATCTTTCACATATTATAAAACAAATTTTAAAAACACCCATATGGAAAATCTACTTAATAGAAATGAATAACTGTTTCATGGTGAATATTAAAAAGAAGTTGGGAGGCATTATAATTCCATTTTGGGTATAATTGTATTACTTAGTTTAAGAGTTTATAATGGAGTGGGATAAAGTGAACTTCAGTTGACATGGTAATTTAGTTATACCCAAGGACAATGAGAGCTATTTTCGTGCGATTTGTATTCATCAGGGTGTTAACTAATTGTTCAAGGTTGGTCAGGCAGCCTCCGTGCATTTTGTTGAATGTAATTAATGCGGAAAATATATCTTTTTATGCTTTTCATTTACATCAGTTACCATGGTAACCAGTTGAAAAAGTTAATTTTTTTTTATTTTTGCAGTGTCAAAATAAAGTTCAGAAAATGGATTATACAGTTGGATATAATTGTTAAAATGTCAAAAAAGATGAATGAAAGGATGGATTGTGATTCAGGTCTTTAGAAATTAGGGGGAGGGGGCATATTTTTCTATATCATTATAATCACATACAGATTGTAAAATGGATTTTGTTTCAGATTTAAGCCTGTAGCCTTGAATGCTTCAAATAAGACATTTACCGATACCTGTAAATTGTAAATTTGTGAAACAAAGTAATTTTCCTCTTTTAAACATTTTTTGTTTTAACAGGGAGAGAAGGGAGGGGGAGGAGTAAGGCATTAATGGGAACAGAAAATCTTGTAAAAGAAATATAACTATCAATGGGTCACTGAAGCATGTGCCCGTTAATAAGGAAGTTAATTCTTTTAATTAAGTATATGATACTTAGCACAAATTCACACTAGTGTGTGTGTGTGGTTGAGCTTATCAAATCGTACCCGAGACCCCTATTTATGCCTGTAGTAACTTCATAATGCATACCCTCTTAAGTTGTAACATATTTGGTTGTGAAATTGTGGCTATCGTGATATGTTTTCATGTTCTATCAGGCTTGTATTTTTCTAAAGATAAAATCAATATAAATTTTGAATGATAGCTTAGGGAAAGTACAATGTTTTCATATTTTCTTTATAGTTAAATATAGAGAGCTGCATTGTGTTTAAGTAAGTTGCAAAATAAGTGTATCTCCTGATTAGAAGCATTTGCTAGACACCCTCACATTCTTAACAATGTGCTAGACACCCTCACATTCTTAACAATGTGCTAGACACCCTCACATTCTTAACAATGTGCTAGACATCCTCACATTCTTGTGCTAGACACCCTCACATGCTTGTACCAAAGACCCTTACATTCTTGTGCTAGACAACCTCACATTCTTGTGCTAGACACCCTCACATTCTTGTGCTAGACACCCTCACATTCTTGTGCTAGACACCCTCACATTCTTGTGCTAGATACCCTCACATTCTTGTGCTAGACACCGTCACATTCTTGTGCTAGACACCCTCACATTCTTGTGCTAGACACCCTCACATTCTTGTGCTAGATATCCTCACATTCTTGTGCTAGACACCCTCACATTCTTGTGCTAGACCCTCTCACATTCTTGTGCTAGACCCTCTCACATTCTTGTGCTAGACAACCTCACATTCTTGTGCTAGACACCCTCACATTCTTGTGCTAGACACCCTCCCATTCTTGTGCTAGACACCCTCACATTCTTGTGCTAGACACCCTCACATTCTTGTGCTAGACCCTCTCACATTCTTGTGCTAGACACCCTCACATTCTTGTGCTAGACACCCTCACATTCTTGTGCTAGATCCTCTCACATTCTTGTGCTAGACACTCTCACATTCTTGTGCTAGACACCCTCACATTCTTGTGCTAGACACCCTCACATTCTTGTGCTAGACACCCTCACATTCTTGTGCTAGACACCCTCACATTCTTGTGCTAGACCCTCTCACATTCTTGTGCTAGACACCCTCACATTCTTGTGCTAGACACCCTCACATTCTTGTGCTAGACACCCTCACATTCTTGTGCTAGATCCTCTCACATTCTTGTGCTAGACACTCTCACATTCTTGTGCTAGACCCTCTCACATTCTTGTGCTAGACACCCTCACATTCTTGTGCTAGACACTCACATTCTTGTGCTAGACACCCTTACATTCTTGTGCTAGACACCCTCACATTCTTGTGCTAGACACTCTCACATTCTTGTGCTAGACCCTCTCACATTCTTGTGCTAGACCCTCTCACATTCTTGTGCTAGACACCCTCACATTCTTGTGCTAGACACCCTCCCATTCTTGTGCTAGACACCCTCACATTCTTGTGCTAGACACCCTCACATTCTTGTGCTAGACATCCTCACATTCTTGTGCTAGACACCCTCACATTCTTGTGCTAGACACCCTCACATTCTTGTGCTAGACACCCTCACATTCTTGTGCTAGTCACCCTCACATTCTTGTGCTAGACACCCTCACATTCTTGTGCTAGTCACCTTCACATTCTTGTGCTAGACACCCTCACATTCTTGTGCTAGACACCCTCACATTCTTGTGCTAGACACCCTCACATTCTTGTGCTAGACACCCTTACATTCTTGTGCTAGACACCCTCACATTCTTGTGCTAGACACCCTTACATTCTTGTGCTAGACACCCTCACATTCTTGTGCTAGACACCCTTACATTCTTGTGCTAGACACTCACATTCTTGTGCTAGACACCCTCACATTCTTGTGCTAGTCACCCTCACATTCTTGTGCTAGACATCCTCACATTCTTGTGCTAGTTCTTGTGCTAGACACCCTCACATTCTTGTGCTAGACCCTCTCACATTCTTGTGCTAGACACCCTCACATTCTTGTGCTAGACCCTCTCACATTCTTGTGCTAGACACCATCACATTCTTGTGCTAGACACCCTCACATTCTTGTGCTAGACACCCTCACATTCTTGTGCTAGACACCCTCACATTCTTGTGCTAGTCACCTTCACATTCTTGTGCTAGACACCCTCACATTCTTGTGCTAGACACCCTCACATTCTTGTGCTAGACACCTCACATTCTTGTGCTAGACACTTACATTCTTGTGCTAGACACCCTCACATTCTTGTGCTAGACACTTACATTCTTGTGCTAGACACTCACATTCTTGTGCTAGACACTTACATTCTTGTGCTAGACACTCACATTCTTGTGCTAGACACCCTCACATTCTTGTGCTAGTCACCCTCACATTCTTGTGCTAGACATCCTCACATTCTTGTGCTAGACACCCTCACATTCTTGTGCTAGACACCCTCACATTCTTGTGCTAGACCCTCTCACATTCTTGTGCTAGACACCCTCACATTCTTGTGCTAGACCCTCTCACATTCTTGTGCTAGACACTCTCACATTCTTGTGCTAGACACCCTCACATTCTTGTGCTAGACACCCTCACATTCTTGTGCTAGACGCCCTCACATTCTTGTGCTAGACACCCTCACATTCTTGTGCTAGACACCCTCACATTCTTGTGCTAGACACCCTCACATTCTTGTGCTAGACACCCTCACATTCTTGTGCTAGACCCTCTCACATTCTTGTGCTAGACACCCTCACATTCTTGTGCTAGACGCCCTCACATTCTTGTGCTAGACACCCTCACATTCTTGTGCTAGACACCCTCACATTCTTGTGCTAGACCCTCTCACATTCTTGTGCTAGACACCCTCACATTCTTGTGCTAGACACCCTCACATTCTTGTGCTAGACACCCTCACATTCTTGTGCTAGTCACCCTCACATTCTTGTGCTAGACCCTCTCACATTCTTGTGCTAGACACCCTCACATTCTTGTGCTTGACACCCTCACATTCTAACAATGTCTTAGACAACCTCACATTCTTGTGCTAGTGTTGAGAGCTTCTACTCTACTCTCTCCAACTTTTCATTCCGTTTCACTTTAACTTGCACTTTACCACCTAAATTTTGTTTTGTATCTTAATTTTTCGGGATTCTCTCTCTGTAGATGGGCATCTGCTTTTAGTGAGATTGTTCTTATGTTTTTCTTCCCTTCCATTCTGACCAAACTTTTGCGCCTTATCGTTACCTGTACAGCAGTTCTCCTATAGCAGTTCCACGATTTTGTTTCTTCTAGTTGCCTCAGGTCTCTTGGCCCTTGATATTTTCCTTTCCATCATGACTAAATGTTTCTGCCTTGACCCTCCCTCCCCTCCCTGTGACCCACCTGCTACCTCCATGGATCATTCTTCAGCCCCAGTCTCCCAAATTCTAATAATACAGGCCACCAATAAACCAGAAAGTTAAAAAAAAGTTTCCACTTTTTTCATTCACAAAGTGCCAAAGGCCTTGTCGGTACCCTCCTCAAGGTTTCTGCCCTCAGATCTGGCGATCTCCTGGTGCACTGCACCAGGGACACTCAAGCCACCACCCTCCTCACCACCAAAACCCTAGCCAATACCGGTATTGATGTTACAGTCACCCCCCACCATTTCCTAAACTCCAGCAAAGGTGTGGTCAGAACTAGACACCTTGCCTACCTGACTGATGAAGACCTCGTAGAGGAACTTGCCATCAACACAATACTGAAGCTCGTCGTATCGTCCTCACGAGAGACGGTGCCGAAACACCTACCAATCCATCTTCCTGACTTTTTCCAAGCCAACTCTCCCCTCCCACATCATTGCTGGCTACCTTAGAATCCCAGTCACCCCTTATATTCCTAACCCCCTCCGTTGTTATAAGTGCCAGAGGTATGGCCATGGTGAAAATTCCTGCCGCATCCAAGAGTGATGTGGCAACTGTGGAGTCCTGGACCATGACAGCACCTGCACCAGCACCCCACTCTGCACCAATTGCGATGGTACTCAACCAGCTAACTATCCCTTCTTCTTAAAAGACTGCCCCACGTGGCTTCAGGAAAAGCAAATAACCAAACTAGAAACCCTTAATCCCAACATCACTTACCTATAGGCCAGGAGGCAATATCTCGTTTCCTTCCACACTGAGCCTTCCTACTCGAGCGCAGTCTCTCTACCCCCCCTCCCCCGTTCCTTCCTAACACAACTAAAACTGACTCACATACCCAAACCGACCTCACCTGGCTCTTTTTACCCAGTCCTAAGTCCATAACCATTGCCAACAATCCAACCACACCCATTACCCAAAACACCTTCACCACCACCACTTCTTTCCCCAAACCTTCCTTCCTCCTCTTAGACTTCCCACCGTCTCCTACCTCAACACCTCTACTGCAATCAAACTCAAGCCAACCTAGCTAACAATTATCAAACCAAGTAACAACCAATCAACAAACAGCCCACCATCCAAACCCACACATATGACATGAAAGAGAATATGGATTGTTCAATTACCGAACATACTTCTTATCCAACTTTCAAAAACAACCGCTCCTAAAGAAACAGGAACAAATCCAAAGAAAAAATAAGCCAACTCGGACCCATCAGATTTTCCTCCAGATAACCCCCTTCCTCCTATGGCATGCAACATAAATAATTACAATAACATTTACAACATTATACAATGGAATATCAGGAGCCTTAAGGCCAATTCTGAAGAAATTGACCTACTGGCCACCACCTTCAACCTGGTCGTTTTCTGCTTACAAGAAACCTTCTTGAAAATCACTGACTATTATTCTCTCAACAACTTTGCTTGCTATCACGAACATTAAGTGGATGCCAACAGGGCCTTTGGGGGGTCTCCATTCTTGTTAGACACGATATCCCACACAGCCCTGTTCATGTGAACACGGACCTTCAGGCCATTCATGTCTATTTCCCCCCACAAAACCTTCACTCTTTGCAATATCTATTTTCCCCCCCTTCCCCAACGCCAACATTCAGCTGACCAACCTTAACAACCTCACTCCCCTCCCCCTTCATCCTTCTTGGTGACTTCAACCCCCACAACCCCCTGTGGGGCTCTAATACCACCACCCCCAGAGGCAAGCTCATCAAAAACACTCTTCCACAGCACAGCCTCCTTCCTCAACACCAACTCCCGGCCTACCTTCACCCTTCCTAGATTCAGTTATACCACTTTTTTGGCATATCCTATGGTTTTTAAGTCTCAAAATCACAGGAAAAAATATGATAAAATACATAAAAACTTTGAGGAATCTGAGGCTATGACACCACAACTAGTCTGATTTCAGTCGTTTCTATACAATGATACCAAACTTTAAACTTGACTCTCCTTAACGGAACAAGATTTTTAAATGCTTTTTTCACTATTTTGTTTCTTTTAAAGTCCTCTTTCATATAAGATAAACATGCTTGACTACTGAACTAATTCTTTAAGCAGCTAATCTGGTTTACACAGTGAGCAAATGCAATTATGAAATAAAACTTACATTTACCATATTCTTACTGTTTGCATCTAAAAGAAGACTAATACTGTTGTTTGTGTTATCCATTACAAAGATTTTTTGTCATTTTTCTATTATTTAGACATATTCAGTATTTTTCATTCATCGCCTCCCATTTGATTAGTCATTCTTTAATATTGGTTGACTCTTTTACCTCTGAACTGGACCCTATTCTCAAAATTGCATAAAATATTTTTTTTTTATTGACGACTCAATCAAATTAGCTACTAGAGGATAATGAATTCATTTGGGAAATATCACAGGTCTCTAAAATTTAAAATTCAAAATAATTCTTTCTGTCCAATTTTTTTCAGAGCAGATTGAATATACATCATAAAATTTAATTGTTCAATTTATTTAATTGAGTGTGTTTTAGAGAAAATGGAAATATTTCTATATTTTTTTGTTTTTTTTAAATGGATGTTAGGCATTTGAAATTCCAAAAGGTATGTTGAATTGGTAAAGTACAACATAAGCTTGGGGTCAGTATTTTTTGGTAACAGTTGTAAATTATCCTTGTTAATGTAGCTGTGTACGTTTAAGAGGGAGGCAAGCAAGGAGGTTGTTTTTGGCGGATTCTTTGATGATTAACTTTTTGCTATAAATAAGTTCCACTCGGATGTAGCGTACTGCTTCATGTCCCCAAGCTAGAGTCTACTTTTCAGATAGAGGTTCACTGGATCATAGTTCTTTCAACCTGAAATTTTAAGGAATAGGTTACAAATAATCACAGTGACGCACTTTTGATGAGATATGTTGCTGCTTCCATCATTACTTGTTCTGCTCCTTAAAGTTTCAAACAGTCAGACCCGACCTGATACATAACCAGGTCAGGTCAGATTTGTCCTCTTTATTTTCTTTATTCTGAAAACCTTAGTTGTTGTGGAAGTTGGTGCTGAGTATCATATTAGCAATGGATGAAGTCCTTATTGTGTGGTTATTTTAATTAAGATAAAGTGGTCTCACTATTTGCTACAGTAAGTTTGTGGTTATGATTTGCTGGAACAAATTTTTAAGGAGAAGGACAAGTCATGTAATTATTAATATGAAATCTAACTAATGGTGCCGCTACACATCTAATTCCCTTTAAAGCTTGAAACATTAATGTCTTGATTTTAAAAAACAAGCTCTATATAGATATTTCTTTTACGCTATCGGAAAAACCGGAACCTTTCTATGAAATTGTAATGGATGTTAAGTGCATGAAATGCCAGAAGATATATTGAAGTGGTAAAGTACAACATAACTTATATTTTTATTTTTACGGTAATTATTAATTGTAAATATCCTTAGCTAAATTACCAATTGTAAATATCCTTAGCTAAATTACCAATTGTAAATATCCTTAGCTGTGTGCTTTTAGGAGGGAGACAAGCAAGGAGGTTGCATTCTTCAAGAACTCATATTTTCCAAATGCTCCAAATATTATCTTCATGTTAGAAATGCTGTTTGGCTTTGTGTACCAACCATAAAGGACTCAACACTTGGTGTGAGGGCATTTTCTAGGGTGGGACCTTTTGGTGGAATGAACTACCAGTTAAAATCAGACAAACCGAAAATCAATCCACATTTCTAAAAGTTAAAACTCGTCTTTTCAAAGCTTATTTTAGTACTTAATTTAGCTATTTTTCATCAGCATTTTATGGGGTGAGGGGTAATTTCATTTATTGTTTGCATTGTAAAGTGTTTTTGAATATGATTGTATACATAAAATGCTATATAAATTAATTATTATCATATTGTGATGAATAACATAAAATGCTATATGAATTAATTATTATCATATTGTGATGAATAACTTTTAAAGGAATATTCCTGTAAATTTTAATTTTCTTTTATATGATCGTCTTTGATTGAATACTATTAAAGAAACAATTTTGTGTAAAAAACCATGTTGATATCTTATTCCGTTCAGAAGGTATTGCATTTCAAAGATTTCACTAGTCTGTTAAAAAGTGAACTGTCAGTGAACAGTGTGATGTCATTAAGGCAGATCCATGACAATTTATATGTATTTCTATGAATATTAATCGCCTCATTTTAAATTGTTGGAAGCATTTTGCGCTTAAATATTGATATGGGGTATAATATGCACTTACAAGAACAAGAGTTACTCATCTGCTCATGGCTCATGGACTTTACAATCTTATTAAAAAAAAAAGAAGGAAAAAAAGTGTTTTATTTTTTTGGATAAAAGTACATACAAATTGTGTTGGATCTGCCTTTATGGCATCACAAAATACACTGTGAGGTCACACTTGTGAAATCTTTTAAATGTAAATGTACTCAAAAACTTAACGGGATAAGACAGTCTACCTACTGTGGTGTAGCGGTTATCACACTTGTCTACAAACCACGAGGCCCTGGCTTCAAGCCTGGGTTGGGTAGACACGCCAGGGCACCACAAGTGGTTATCAAAGGCCGTGGACATTGACTTGGTTGTCGATGTTATGTCTGTCCATATGTCGTACATGTGTTCTCATCCGGGTCGTATTAATTGTTTCATGATAGCGTTGTTACTATCATATCCGAATACGCAGACGACCACCCCGTCATTGTAATTGTGTGTTCACTTGTCGTCGTCGGAATAAGATAACATTAACACTAATCTGTTTCTCTAATAATCCTCTTGTCACTTATATGAAAATGAAAATTCATGAGAATATTCCTGTAATACACGTGAAAGTCTGAGAGAGATCAACAATCTCTAAATTTGAAATTCAAGATTATTTTATTTTTCCAACTTTGTCAGAACAGATTTGAATATTTATCATCAATTCTAATTTTACTTCTTTGATTTGAATGTGTCTCAGAAAAATGTGAAAATTTTCTAAATATTGTAACGGATATTAGGTGTTTGAAATGCCGCAAAGTTCGTTGAATTGGTAAAGTACAACAGAGAGCAATGAAAGTCAATTTAAAATTCAAAATAATTTTATCTTTCCAAGTTTGTCGCAACAGATTGCATATATATTATAAAATTTAATTGTTCCAACTCATTGAATTGCAAATGTCTGAGAGGAGAAAGGCACTTTTCTAAAAAAAATTGTAATGGATAGTCGGTGCATGAAATTCCAAAAGGTATGATGAATTGATAAAGTACAGCATAACTTTGTGTGTTATTTGGTGAATGGAGTGGTGAATTGTGTGTTATATGGTGAATGGAGTGATGATTTGTGTGTTATATGGTGAATGGAATGGTGATTTGTGTGTTATATGGTGAATGGAGTGGTGATTTGTGTGTTATATGGTGAATGGAGTGGTGATTTGTGTGTTATATGGTGAATGGAGTGGTGATTTATGTGTTGTATGGTGAATGACATGGTGATTTGTGTGTTGTATGGTGAATGACATGGTGATTTGTGTGTTATATGGTGAAAGGAATGGTGATTTGTGTGTTATATGGTGAAAGGAATGGTGATTTGTGTGTTATATGGTGAATGGAGTGGTGATTTGTGTGTTATATGGTGAATGGAATGGTGATTTGTGTGTTATATGGTGAATGGAGTGGTGATTTGTGTGTTATATGGTGAACAGAGTGGTGTACTTTGAAGTGAGAGGCAGTTAGTTTAAAAGGTAGCTATTGGAGGATGTAATATTGTGATCACTTTTTGCTATTACTTCATCTCCAATGTAGCGTATTGCTTCATGTACTCAAACTCAAGTCTACTTTTCATATCAGATTGAGGAACACTTGATTACAGCTTGTTTCCACCTTGTACTTAAGAATGAAGTTACTCAAATCCACTTTTGAAATTGTGTTATAGAGCGCAAAATTAACATATTTCAAAGTCTAAACTTAAGTCTGTTGGTAATCGGTTGCGGGTAGGTCGCGGGTTCGAAAATGCTAGATGTCAACAAAAGGCACGTGAAAGATGACAAACTCAGATTTCTGATGCTAAATAAATCTTGTTGGGCTCTAAATGCAATATTACAAATACATCTTCCAAAGGAGTGCAAACATGATGAACAAACTAACTCCTCAAGCGAAGAGAATGCACACACACTGAACACAACATTAACATAACCTAACTCCACTTAACTGAACTGAACCCCCAGAAATACTTTGTTTTCCCTTTTAAACCAAGTCCTGAAAGCTGAAAACAAGGTTTCCTTTCGTCCTTAATCACGTAATTTTAAGTAACGTGTGGCTGAACCCATTATTCCTTTCCCGCCCTATAACCTGATTGGAGGAAGCCGAATCGTGCGATAACTTACAACGAAGAAAGGCATAGCCATGATAACAGCTGCACGTCCCAATTATTTCAAATTCTGATGTATAAAACAAAGAAACAGTGACAATAGGAGGAATTTGGATAACGTGCAGAACAATAACTTCAACGGAGCACCAAACATCAAATTGCGCTACTCTGGTTTGCGGTGGTACAATATATTCAAAATGCTTGACATAACTCAGAAACTATATGGGGTTTTTTCTCTCCAAAATTTAATATGTATAAAGACAGTTTTGATTGGGTTATAGACCAGTCCAAATACGAATTGGAAATTTGCAGAAAACTAAATTCAAATATTGTCACACGGCTCAAATTCACATGTCCATAATGATCCAACCATATACTGGGAGTATCTTATCGACCATACGGGGGGATTCTTGGGGGTATGCACAATTCACACAAGCGTATAAAGGTTATATGCAATCTGCATTGTTGTTACAACTTTTCCTGCTGCGACTGCAGCTGATTTGTTGGCTAACAAAGGAAAACATTCTCCCATCAGTTGATTGATCAATGTACCCTCACTTAATCATGGTTGATTAACAAATGGAAAAATTTCCCCAGCAGTTTATTGGTCTATGTACTCCAGACTTCTGGATTTTCCCAGGCTTTGGGATTTTCCCGGACTTCCGGATTTTCTGGAATTGTTCTGGATTTTTCCGAACTTCTGGATTTTCCCGAACTTTCAGATTTTCCCAGACTTCCAGATTTTCCCAGACTTCCAGATTTTCCCTGACTTCTAAATTTTCCCAGACCCAAATTTTTTGTTATCTGAATTTTTATATATATTTTGTATTATTATCATATTTTTTAAATTTATTTATTTGTTCTATAATTATCATTTTTGTATTATCATTATTTTTTGTTTTATTTTTAACAGGAAATACAACAAGATATGTGAAAGGCTTAACAGAACAACAGTAGACTAATATAGATGCAAGTGTATACATTAGGAATAAACTTAAGACATCAAAAATCATTTAAAGATATAGATCTTTTCATTGTACTCCACACTCAAGCACCAGGACTTCCAAATTTTCTGTAATTCCAGATTTTTGGTACTTGAATAGTGATTTTTGCTCAATTTTTTGGATAGGTTATAGCACTATGCATGTGCACTTTAAATGTTTGAAAATTTCAGCATTTTTACAATTTTCTGATGGGTGTAGCCAGGGCTCGGCAAGGTCATTGGAACCCTCAATGTCTTCCCAAAAGGTAAAAAGGTCATACATTTTCCTAAAAGGTCCAGGTTTTGAGGAAATGACCTTTTGTTTTTGCTTTCAGTCAAATTTAGCATCTGAATGGTTTGAGGACTACTATTGTGACACAATTTTCCAAAAACATTACTTAAATTTTCCAGAAAAAACACTTATTCTATTTTCAGCAGCCATTTTGCATTCATATTAGCAATGGATGAAGTCCTTATTGTGTGCCTATTTTGATTAAGATAAAGTGGTCTCACTATTTGCTACAGTAAGTTTGTGGTTAAACAAATTTTTAAGGAGAAGGACAAGGAAACACTTATTCTATGGCCATTTTTATTCCACCCAGGCTGAATAAATATTGAAACAGTATGAATTTGGTAGAATGAAACTGATTTTATTTGATCTTATTGGTGTTATTTTCAGGTGGCTAGATGTAAGCCAAGATGATGGTGGCATTACAAGAGAGATCGAGGTAGACGACCAACCTATGAATTGTAAGTGTTGACAATTTTTGTATGTGTTGGAAATTTGTTTAAAAGTTAAGTACATACAAATAATTAGCTTTTCTTTAAGCAGTTCTAACACAATGATAAAAAAATATTGGGATAAAATTGCATGTGTTGCCAACAATAAATAGTGATTTATTCTTTTCGCCAGAGCTAGTTGTTGCTTAAAACATATATGAAGATTTTTTGTGGAAATATTGTATTTGAGTATTCGGTCTGATGTTACAATGTGCGCAATTGAGATGTCGGTGAAAACAAATCCTACTCTTCATTGACACTAACGTTACAACACCCCACTTTTTCTTTTCTTTCTAAATATTTGTTTCTCCTAATTAAGAGGTAATCACAGCATGATAATGATAATAATAATGATAATAATAATAATAATAATGAATACTTGTTATGCGCCAGTCCATCAAAAGTGATGCTCATGGCGCAGCGACACAACAATTAATGCAAATCAATGTGAACAAAAATTTTAATGTAAACAAAAAGCATAAATTATAACAAAGATTTGAAACCCTTATTGGTTAGTTAGCGTGCGTAAAAAAAACTTTGACAAAATGCCCGGATGACTGAATACTCGAATAGGAATATATGAGTGGCATGTGAGGTTCTGAGAGAGGTATCAATGAAGGTAAAAAATGTATGGAAAGAAAATGATCAGTAGCTGTCATCAGTAGCTGTCTAGAAAAGTTTGTAACATGATTTCTGATTCAGTTTTTTTAATAAGCAAACTTCTTTCATCAAAGTTGGTATTGTTTTGGGGCAATGTCTATGAATACAAATGATTTTAGAAAATGTAATTAGTAGCTATTGAAAATCAACAAATTTTTATAAATGTTTGTGATGTTAATATTGTTTCACGTGTCCCAGGGATAATCACTCTCTACACAAAATTGGCAATTGTTTTGGATTTTAGTGGTGTATTTCAAAACAAATCACTGTAGAAAATGTAAATAGTACTAAAAAATGGGGCTTTTTAAATTGAGGCATTTTGTTATGGACCCACCATTTAGCTCAAAATCTCAATGATCATATCTTTCCATTTAATTACAAATCTTTCAAGAGATATCATTGTTATTTATAGGACTATGGACATCTAGCAGATTAAAGATATTTAAAAGAGCATGGAATTCTGAGTAAAACAGTATATACAATGTGTAAAAAGCTTATTTAATTTTCAAGTTATGACTTAACATCAATTTGTGCAGAATTTGTGACATAGTAAGAGAAACACACCTCAAAATCCTTATGTAATTCTTTAAATTCTGCTACTTCTGAATTTCAGAATGTCTGTTCTAAATACGTGATGATTCGGGGTATGACCAAGTTCTGAAAACATTTTCCCGAAGTCCAATGCTACAGTATATTTCATACAACAGAGGAATAAAAAACAAAAAAATTTACAAAAGGGGATGAAGGATCTTTCCCCCTTCGATGTCACATATTATTGCGCAATAACAGCTTAAAAATGCTGCAAATTGGTCATTTGTCAATCAATTTTGAAGCAATTTGTTGCTGTTTTAATGGTTTAAATCATATTGTAAACCAATTAAGCCCATGGTGTCTCTATCTGTCCATAGTCCTTCATGGTGTATTATTACTCTGTGTAGGTATTACTGATCACTGCTAACTGCTATGCAATGTTTTTGTTATTTTTTTAATGCCTGCCAATATCAGTTGAAAAGGAAATGGTAAGAGCAATTTCTTTGGTTTTGTGAGCCAAAGAGTATCCTTTATTTATCATTGGCACACTTATTTTGAACTACCATGACACAATCATTTTTAACGCAACATTTCTTACCCATAGCCAGAGGGTGAGTGTAGTGTGGGTAGGGGGGAGGGGGTGGGGTGATGGAGGGGGTAGGGATGTGGTAAAGAGTGAACAAACTTATCTGATAGTTTTTGAGCACCTGTTTTAATTTCAAAATTTGTTGAAATACATTTATAAATAAGCCTTGATGAACCTGTACTTTCAATCAAAGTAAAGCATCGGGTTTCACTTTCTGGCAAAACCATCACCAATAAATACTGTTTATCTTGAACAATACATAAACATTTATTCATGTCCTCACTTTCTATTTTTCCTCTTTTTGAATGACTACAATGTTCCTAAAAATTCATCCATTTGATAATCAATTACATACACATCAGTATGTGAGATGTGTTCACTCATCTGCACATACCTTAGCAATTTATTTGATATATTTGGTCACTGTTTTTACTGTGTTTTTACTACATCATTTATGCTCATTTCAACACTCAAAAAATATCCCCACTTACTGGCAAATGTCTTTAGCTATGTCTAACTGTCTTCGATGCATCAGACAAAATTGTTTAATTGTTAATCAAAACAGTTTTTTGAAAGTCAAATTTTGAAATTTGAAAAATCTGAGGAGACAAACTTTTTCATGATTTTTTTCTAGTCATTTATTTGATTAGGTTATTTACATACTTGGACTATGGAAATTGCACAAATTTGGATTTGAAAATGTTTTTGATTATTATTTAATATAATCAAATAAATGACTAGAATATATAAAATATATATATATATTTATATATGTATAAAATTTTATATAAATATATATATTATGTATATATCATATATAAATATTTTAATTATTAAATTATCATTATTATTATATATTATATAAATATTATTATATTAGTTCAAACTTTTATCTATATAGTCAAAGGTCCATCTTTTGAACTAAAAAGAATTTTGTCTGATGCATTTTGACAGTTGATCTTATTAAATGACATTTTGTTGGGGGCCAATTGGGGGTGGGTTAGTATTTGATCAAAAAAAAAAAGGGAATACAAAGAGAGAAAAAGCCACCAATGCACTTTTTTATGATCTCAATAAATGTGTTTTGAGGGCCATTGGGGAGGGGGGGAATAATACTTGGTGAAAAAATAAAATATATGGGATAATACAGAGATAGAAAAAGCCAGAAAGGCACATTTCACCTCTGCCTCCACCATGATCGCACTAAATGTATTGATGTTCCTTCTTGTCAATGAGATTACTGCACTAGTTAATCATTTGTTTTGAAACATGAACTGATTTGATATTGTTACATTTTGCCACTGTTGTCGGATACAATTCTTTGTTGCACATTTCATACAACAAATTGTCATCTCAAACACTTACGAAGCTTTAACTACACAGGATAGCTTAAAAATATCTTTTGTTGATAAGGAGATAAATGAAGTTCTGTGGATTGAGGTCTGTAGACTTTTATTTGTATGCAAATTAGCTTATGAAAAGCTTTAAACTACAGGGGACACCTTAGTAGTATCTTTTGTTGTTGATAGCCGTTCGTAAAAAGTTGCAGTTGTAAGGACTGAAGTCTGTAGAATTTGCAAAAATTAAGACTTTATATTTATGCAAGCAGGGTTGTAATTCTTTCTTTCCATAAAGTTTTCAGTATCAGAAATATTCCCTAGTTGTATTAGTGGTAAAGTATGATTAAGATTATGACTAAAAGTAACAAGAATATGTAGATATAAATACAATAAAGTAGTTATATTTCTCCTAAGTTGGGGAGCATATATTTTCTCCCCAAATTGGATAGGCGGGAGAGGGAGGGGGGGGGTGTGTTTTAAAAACCTATATATTTTGTTTTTAATTCTGCCTGAAAGTGGGATGGAGGGGGCATGTTTACAAGTTCCCTTGTCCTGACAGAATTACAACCCTGTTACAGTAAGTTATTATAAGTAGGAAGAATTTCTTTTTTCTTGAAGTTGGAGCGGGAAGCATGGAAGTTTGAAACCTCGTGCCATGTCATGTTGGTCCACAAAGCAACTGGCAAAGCCGTGCAGGTGCTTGTAAATGGTGCAATAGAAGCCACAGGGGATCCGTTTGCAAAAACTAGTGCTGGTAAGTTGCTGTAGCTGTACAGGGAGTAGCCAAAAATTTGAAACTGGCACACAGTGGGGGGGGAAGTCGAACACCATAAAGTGCACTTTAGTCTGTAGGACCTAGACCTTGAAGTTTTTGACTCTTTTAGGAAGTAGCAGCATTGTGATATATTGATATTTAAAGTAGAAACAACCTATGCAAAGGTGGTTAGGGGGTGGGGATCAAAGGAGAGAGATCCTCGGCTCCCTTCTGATTACGTCTCTGTAACTGTATCATTGGTAAATGGACATTATGAAATACCATACCTTAAAGTGTTTGTATATGGATGACAAAATGAAGCATTAGAAATATTGAATGTAAATATGTTATATGGGCTATAGTATATAATGCTTAATGTTGATGCAGAGTGTTTTTATACGCATTTAATGTGCTGTGCAAAGGAATTTTACTCGAGTGCTATTCTGTGGGAAAAATCCTTTGAACAGTGGATTAAATGGTATATATACACACAATGCCTAAACATCTATGTGCTAAATTGTATATAATCTTTTCCTTGGGTAAGATTTTTTTTTTTTTACTGCAATGAACTTTTGATATAATGAAATTATATTAATTTTAAAAGAAAAGGATGAATTGTCTTGGAAAATAAATACTGTCTGAAATAATAAGATCATGCTCACTGCATGCCTTTCCCGCAAAAAATTAAACTAGGGTTATTTCTAAATTTTTAAAAATTTCTAGATCATTGTGTATATGAATATATATGCATATCAATAAACCATTATTGTATTATTTAAGCAACTAGTTCACATTTAAAAAAATTTTTGGGTGAAGTTACTGATGTATTTATCTTGTTTTCTTTCTGCAGCTATTTTCATTGTAGAAAAATTAAAGGGCAATGTTCGTCTCTTTTCGAGTCTGAGTAACACACAGCAAATTCTTGCCATTGATGGAAACAAAACTCTGTGCCAGGTACATCTTTAAAATATCTTTGAACTTTTTTAGTAGACTTCATGTGTTTGATGATGTTTAAAGATAGTAAATCTGTTTATATTTGATGAAAGAGGAATACATTCACTAGTTATTTTTGTAAATCAACTTCCACTGAAAATACAGGGCACTTTAGTATCAGTGATGATCAGACATTAGAAAAAAGGATTTGCAATAATTAAGATTTGAAACAAGGTTGTCACTTAATCAAGGAGGTACCACTTTAGACTGCCAATCATGATTAAGTTAAGGGGGATACCACTTTTAGTTTGTTTATTCACTCATAGTGCAGGCAATGATCCAATCTCCAGTTAGGGAATCGTAAACAAGAAAGAGCTTATAGAAACAGATAAACAGTGGGTTTGGATCAGAAAGGAGGAGGTGAAGAACCCTGCCATAGGGTTGATGTCCTAATCCAGTGGACAGTGGGCACTACCCAAGCCTTGACCTCCAAAAGGTATTTAAAGTGGTAGGGTTGATGTCCTAATCCAGTAGACAGTGGGCACTACCCAAGCCTTGACCTCCAAAAGGCATTCAAAGTGGTAGGGTTGATGTCCTAATCCAGTAGACAGAAAGGTTAATTGATTTTCCGTTACAACTCAAAAGCTGGAACCTGCAGGATCTCAGTCAGGCTCCCTTGACTGAACCACCTATTTTCCTAAGAATCAAGTACGGGACCTTTAGAATTTTAGAAAGGATTAAGAAAACTAATTTGCGCAAGAAGTGAAATATGGTTTTAAATACTAAAGCACAGAGTAACTTTTTTTGTAATTGTAATGAATGCGTTTTTTTTGTTCCTTTTGTGTAAAGGAAAGAGAAAGCTATGCATCTTTAGAGGCTGTTGCACTCCAAAAGGGGCAGAACCAACAATTTTTTAAACAAAATTGAATAAAACCAAAGGGAAAGATATATTTTGACCTCTTGTTGTTGAAAATGAGACATCGTATTCCTTCCACTTGGTGGCCTTCCACATGATAACTGAAAACTGATTCCAGGCAATTATAGCAAAACTTTTGCTGCGACAGAAAATCACGCCTTCTCTATAGTTTAAGCAAAACAGCATTTCTTCATTTTTATCAAAAAGTCTTCATTTTAAACTTTATCGCATGTAAAAAAAAGTCGAAACATTTCCTAATATTTGTTTTCTCTCTGATTTTCTAAAAAAAATCTCTTGCTGTGCAACTGAACTTTTCTCTCTTTTTTTTGCTTTATTACAGTTAAAAAATGGTCCAACATGTGAACTAAAGCTTAAAGTTCAGTTGGATCGCACCATTGCTTTAGAATCAAGCAAATTCGCCAATCAGCACGTCTCATTTACGCAGAGCGGGAAACCAGCTGAAGTGAAAGGACCATTAAATGCTACCCGCCTGTTTCACTGCTATGTCAAAGTAAGGATCACATGTTATGAATGCATTATATTCGATCAAACTGAGATCTTTTCTTTGAATGAAAAGTTTTCATTTTCATGCTGTCGTTTAATTTATCAATGATATCTGCTGTATATGCTTGAATGTCTTTACTGCACTTATAAGAAATATCCGATGTGAAATCAAAAGTTATGAATATCGTTTTTCATATTTCCTCTTCATGAATTAGTGCATCCAATGGTTGTTAAAATATTGTGTATGCTTTGTTCATGAAATTTAGAATCAAGCACAATTTAAGCATTTTTGTTGTTGTTGTTGAAAAATGGGATGTTTAATAATTTGAAAGCCTAAAAACTTGAAAGTTAGTACTGCTATGTAAAAAAAGTATTTTATGGCAATATTCTTTATGTAAGAAGCTCAAGCCACCCCATGTAAAGTGAAGAACACTTCAGCTCGGTATAACAGAGCACATTGCTTCTTCAAGGTACATGGACAGGTTAAGATTCAAGAAAAGAGCTTTAAATTTTGAACAGAATAATATTTCAATTATGTCAAAGGTACCTGCAGTAATGGCTTACCATAGTCTGAAGAATTATTCATGTATGCAAATGTTGTGATGTAGGAAAGAGATGACACTTCAAAATGTTGATTCTAATTCTTTGAATTTCTGTCCTAAACTGTTCTGTTTTCTCCTGCTAAATTTCAACGCAGCTAGGTATGTATGATGGAGCTTCAAAAACTCTACATCATAGTCAACTGCTCCCATTGAACCGAACGTTGGTGGATGATTGGAATTCAATAAGTTAACATAGGGAAATTGAGATGTTTTTCTCTTTGTGATGTCACAATATTTAAATAAAATTTGCATTATTGAATATGATAAGGCCTGGAAATTCAAAATGCTGTAAAATGGTCAATTTTTAGGTAAATGTGGTGAAATTTTTTGTTATTTTTATATCAATTTTTTTTCCAGTTAAGCTCAAGTTGTTGCTACCTGTCCATGGATATGTAAAGGTCCATGGTTTGTCTCAGCATATTATCTTCCAATTAAGCTCAAGTTGCTGCTACCTGTCCATAGATCTGTAAAGGTTCATGGTTTGTTACAGCATATTTTCTTCCAATTAAGCTGACGTTGCTGCTACCTGTCCATAGATCTGTAAAGGTCCATGGTTTGTTACGGCATATTTTCTACCAATTAAGCTCAAGTTGCTGCTACCTGTCCATAGATCTGTAAAGGTCCATGGTTTGTTACAGCATATTTCTTCCAATTAAGCTCAAGTTGTTGCTACCTGTCCATAGATCTGTAAAGGTTCATGGTTTGTTACAGCATATTTTCTACCAATTAAGCTCAAGTTGCTGCTACCTGTCCATAGATCTGTAAAGGTTCATGGTTCATTACAGCATATTTTCTTCCAATTAAGCTCAAGTTGTTGCTACCTGTCCATAGATCGGTAAAGGTTCATGGTTTGTTACAGCATATTTTCTTCCAATTAAGCTCAAGTTGTTGCTACCTGTCCATAGATCTGTAAAGGTCCATGATTTGTTACAGCTTATTTTCTTCCAATTAAGCTGACGTTGCTGCTACCTGTCCATAGATCCGAAAGGTTCATGGTTTGTTACGGCATATTTTCTTCCAATTAAGCTGAAGTTGCTGCTACCTGTCCATAGATCCGAAAGGTTCATGGTTTGTTACAGCATATTTTCTTCCAATTAAGCTCAAGTTGCTGCTACCTGTCCATAGATCCGAAAGGTTCATGGTTTGTTACGGCATATTTTCTTCCAATTAAGCTGAAGTTGCTGCTACATGTCCATAGATCTGTAAAGGTTCATGGTTTGTTACGGCATATTTTCTTCCAATTAAGCTGAAGTTGCTGCTACATGTCCATAGATCTGTAAAGGTTCATGGTTTGTTACGGCATATTTTCTTCCAATTAAGCTGAAGTTGCTGCTACCTGTCCATGGATCTGTAAAGGTTTATGGTTTGTTACGGCATATTTTCTTCCAATTAAGCTGAAGTTGCTGCTACATGTCCATAGATCCGAAAGGTTCATGGTTTGTTACGGCATATTTTCTTCCAATTAAGCTCATGTTGCTGCTACCTGTCCATAGATCCGAAAGGTTCATGGTTTGTTACAGCATATTTTCTTCCAATTAAGCTCAATTTGCTGCTACCTGTCCATAGATCTGTAAAGGGTCATGGTTTGTTACAGCATATTTCCTTCCAATTAAGCTGAAGTTGTTGCTACCTGTCCATAGATCTGTAAAGGTTCATGGTTTGTTACAGCATATTTCCTTCCAATTAAGCTGAAGTTGTTGCTACCTGTCCATAGATCTGTAAAGGTTCATGGTTTGTTACAGCATATTTCCTTCCAATTAAGCTGAAGTTGTTGCTACCTGTCCATAGATCTGTAAAGGTTCATGGTTTGTTACAGCATATTTTCTTCCAATTAAGCTCAAGTTGCTGCTACCTGTCCATAGATCTGTAAAGGTTCATGGTTTGTTACAGCATATTTTCTTCCAATTAAGCTCAAGTTGCTGCTACCTGTCCATAGATCTGTAAAGGTTCATGGTTTGTTACAGCATATTTCCTTCCAATTAAGCTGAAGTTGTTGCTACCTGTCCATAGATCTGTAAAGGTTCATGGTTTGTTACAGCATATTTCCTTCCAATTAAGCTGAAGTTGTTGCTACCTGTCCATAGATCTGTAAAGGTCCATGGTTTGTTACAGCATATTTTATTTAAATGAAGCTCAAGTTGTTGCTACCTGTCCATAGATCTTTAACGCTTGTGATATATTTTCAGGGTATGTTCAGAGATGAAGGCATTGTCCTCCTATTTACATCAAGATCTCAAACGCTGATGGTGGACGATTGCGGGAAGGTTTGCGCCACGGGAGGAAGGGATGAGAATTCGTTCTGGAAAATTCACAAAGTGAAAGAAGGCGGCATTAGGATGCTGGAAAACATGTCCGTTCCCGACTGTTTTTGAGAATTACAGAAGATAAAGTGGATGCCCAGGTAAGGAAGGCAGCTATTATGAAAGGAACCCCTTTGGTTTGTTTAGCAGTCATAGTAAAACTTGGCAAGGTAGAAGTCCCAGGTTCAATTCCCAGTGAGTCTTCACCAGTGCTTCACAACTGGTTTATCAAACAACTGGAGATCTTTGTATAACCTTAGCTGGTAAGAAAGGGATGTAAAATACCCAATCTTGGCTACCTTTCTGAAGGGGACACCTCTAACACCTGAATACATAGGCAGGATTTGCCTACCGAAATTGTGTGTGTGTGTGTGTGGGGGGGGGGGGGGAAGGGGGGGTGAGCAAATCACAAAACATATGGGAATGTTTTGCCTTAAAACGCGCATAATGAAAAAAATCGCGGAACTAGCTGTGATGTGTTATGGGAAAATAAGATTAAACTTGGTAGGATTTGGATTGCACCATTATTATGCGGGTTGGTTTTAAGAACGAAATCATTGAAACAATAGTTAAAGACTTTTAGTTTGCACGCAGTGGAGGTCAAGTTTGTTCAGATTTTTTTGAGGCCAAAAAATTATGGATTTATCAACACACATGAAAGGCCGTTCATGTGTGTATAGTTATCATACAAAAGTACTGTGGTTTCACAGATTTTAGAGTGTTTACGCGTAGTGTGGTCATAGCCAGGATTGTCACTTTTGATAATACCAGTGACCGTCAGAGGCTGAGATGGCATATGGGAGAGGGGCGGGACAGCATGATGGAGATGGTGGGACGGCATGTAGGAGAGGGTGAGATGGCATGTAGGAGAGGGTGGGACGGCTTGCCATGTTTGACGGCATAGCATGCCGTATGTGGAATGTAGGCCAAGTGGAATGGAACTTTAGCAACATTTTATTTATAATCTAAGCCAGTTCCAATGAAATATCTTTGAAGCAAAACAAATTTAATGAAATTTAATGCAAACACAACTTTAGTTCAAAGGTTTGTTAGACAAGGCATACTAATGATAAACTTTTTTAACTCATTTTTCTTAAACAAATGTATGACTAACTGTGCTTGTGCTGAATAGAAAACAATTTTTAAGAATGCAGTGATAAGAAAAGCTATAAGAAGTTTATTCAAGGATATAATCAACATAAATTAATTCGTACAAAAAGTTTAATAAATAGCATAGTTTTTCATTTTTGGTATCATAATCATGCAACCTAACGTTGTCCTTATTCCTCGTTCTTGCACTTCTTCGTTCCTGATTGTTGTCGATAATATTTTGCCAATTAATGTTTGAATTTCTGATGAATACTGTCATATAATAAGAAATATATCTCAGTGTAACAAAATATACAAGAAAACTGTTAAAAATGGAAGAAAATAAGCCAAAATTTGATATTGGAAAATGCTTATCGCATCTTCACAGCATGTTTACAATACACAAACAACAGGAAAACCTCTGCACACAATAGTACAGTCCATGCAGCTCCGGCGTGCTAAGATTACATCAGAATTAAAATAAAGGGATACATAAGCGGACGCGAAATGTTTTCTCTCATCGATTTCTATTTGTTGAAAAGTACGGGCCCATTTTTGCACCAATTACGTTGGATTTTATATATATGGTAAATAGATATATGTTAATTGTTAGGCCGTGTGAAATGGACTCCCAAATACTTTCATTAATAAGTTACAAAGGGCAAAGCGGCGATAACCTTGTGATTTTGCTTGCACTCCCATTGAAAAACAAGTACAGTACGTTTTTTTTATAATAATTACATGAAAATGGTCTCAAATGATAGATAATGAATCCAAGTTCTCTATACCATTTGAAATGGAACAAAGTATTCAAAGACTCTTCAGTTATAACGTTTAAAGTACAAAATATGTATTATTTTTTAAAGCGTTTTGCACAGTTAAGGAGATAATTGCAAGCGTTTTGAACCAAACATTCCCAAATGCATGCTAAGATACAAAAAAAAAGTTATAAATTATAAATTAGGAAAAATATAGGGGGGGGCCCCTCTCATATCTGATCCCCAAATTTCTGTCCATTCTTGAATGTGTAATCAAAAAAATTTGCTCCTTAGTAGAATCTGGCAAGGCATGGATAATGCACCATATTACACTGTCCACTCATATCCCTTATAAATAATACCTCTTTCCAGGCACATTTTATTCACATATCTTCCATCTACAAAAAACAACCTTTTAGCTCGTTACTACACATGGCTCTCCTGAAAGAAAGTATATCCATCTGCGATATTGATATATTTTACCCAGCATGAACTCAGCGCATTGTTCTCATGTATAAAATGTAATTAACTCACTCTGGGCTGGAAGATACTGTGTGTATACGAGTAGAATAGGTAGTTGGTTAGTAAATTACTTTTCCCCTAAAGTGGCCATTTTGTGGGAAGTTGAGGGACCAGTTTCTCTAAAGCAAATCTCTCTTCATGATGGAATTGTTCACCACCTGACCTACAAAATGAAATATGCAAATTTCTGTGAAATTGTTGGGCCAAAAGGTTACAATTGACAAGTCGAAAGGGATCAGACTGTGCAAAGTGATAAACTCAGTGTTTTATAAAACAAAAGCAGGTTTGTATCCCCACTTCAAAATAATTAAATATTTATCCAAACAAAATAAAAATAAAACTACTAAAAATGACTGATTTGCTGCATTGTTTTAATTAACAGGGTGATGGTGCGGACGAGAATTGTCATTTCTGCATCAAAAAGGTCAAGGACAAGGGGTTCATAACACTGCAATCAGCTTTGAACTTGGAACTCTCTGTCGGAATAAATCTTGATGGAACAGTTGTTCCTATGTCCGATACAGGAGAGGAATGTGTGAGACTTTATCCAGAGATAGTTCAATGTAAGTATAGACCATTTCAAACTGATTTTAGCCAAACATGATTATTTCAGTATTTCGATCAATCAACTGTTGGGTGATTTTTCTTTGTTACTCAAACCATTCAGCTACCGTTGCTAGAGGAAAAGTTGTAAGCAACAATGCACGTGTTTATAACTTACGTATAATTAGTGTTCGAAAGCATATTTTTCATATGCTTGATCCCATACCCTGCATGAATTGTACAGATGGCAAAGAAGCCCTCAGTATTTGATTAGTTAAAAGATTTCCAGGAGTTCAAGATTGTTCTGTTACTGACGTGTGAGTTTCCGCCAAGTGACATTATTCAAATTAGTTTTTCAGAAATTGCTATTTTACATTTGAAATGGCCTATTAATCAGTTTCATGTTCTGTTTCTTCGGGGTTATATCATCTTCTAAAATTGTGATCACAACAATCTTTAGATTTATCAAAAGTCTCATTAGCCGAGCTGATTTTCATAAATCTAGGAAGATTATTCCTTTATTCCTCTATCAACCGTCACTTAAATGCTTGATTTTGGCCATAAGATTGTTTCTCAAAAAAGTTTTTTTAAAGAATGAAAAGTATTTACTTTGTCATAGATAAAACCCAATTTACTTTTGTCATACAAAAACTATATACTTTGTCATAGAAAAATATACTTATTAGAGAAAAAACTATTTGCTTTGTCATAGAAAAAGTATTTACTTTGTCATAGAAAAAAATTTACTTTGTCATAGAAAAACTATTTACTTTTTCATAAAAAAAAAAAAAATAGTATTTACTTTGTCATAGAAAAGACATTTCCTTTGTCATAGAAAAAAACTATTTACTTTGTCAAGAAAAACTATTCACTTTGTCAGATTTTTTCAAGATTTTTTGTTTTGTTATCTTATTGAAAAGATTCCTTTGTTACATTAATGTTCTAAAATGATTCAAGTATTTGTTGTCTCTATTTCTGGAATAATTCATTTGCTTTTCTTTGTTAAGTTTGAACAATGAAGAAAAGACAACAGTTTACTTTGTCATGGGAAAAAGAAAAAATTGTCCTATTTTTTTCCTTCAAGTTTTATTTTGTTATTGGAAAGCTTCATTTCTTACATTAATGTCCTAAATATGTTATCATTATTTGTTCTCTTTATTTGGAATATTGATTTTTTTATGATTTTTTTTAAAAGTTGGAACGATGAAGAAAAGACCAACACCAACTCCCCCTACAACTCCAAGACCTGCAAAAATGAAGAAGCGAAGTAAGTATGATTTTTCATCATTCAAAATAACTCTTGCGCATTGAGTATTCATAAACTGTTCAGTCCAGGAATTTTTGTCATGACTTTTTGTACGACTTTGATCTATTTCAAGTTGTCCTTGAGGAGTAAAGTAACACCTCTCACACCATGTCTCTCGTAGACACAGGTAATTTCTATCACGCAAACGACAGTGGCAATAATTATAAGCTTATGTTTCAAGGATGATATTAATCTTGGAGGATCCTTTTTAAAGGATTAGGTCAGGGGTCAAGCAAGTCCATCTTATATGAAAGAGTACTTTAAAAGAAACAAAATGGTGAAAAAAGCATTCAAAAATCTTATTCCGTTAAGGAAATGAACAATTGTTAATGTATTTTATAGAACATATAATAACTTTTTACTATTTGAAATATTTTTTCTCAAACTTTCTTCAGGTGATAAATTATAATTACCTTTACTAGATTCTGTTTAACTAATTTTCTGATATATATCCAATGGTTTTTGAGCCACAAAATTGCAGGACAAATTATGAGAGAATACATCAAAACTTTGAGGAATCTTAGACTGTGACCTCACAACTAGTCTGATTTTAACAAAATGGCTGCTCCCATGTATGTTTATATTGACAGAATTAATGTAATAATTTAGAAAATATATTTTAAATTGTTTTGTACAATGAAAAGTTACTTCACATGACTTATAATTAATATTTCTTTCATATTAGATGAAGTAAATGCTAGACTTTTGTCTCCTTTATGTCATTTAAAATGATTTGTTCAATGACATGCACTCTCCTTTCAAGAATTATTTTTGATCTTTACCAAAATTTCCCAATATTCTGTACAATTATCATCTGTTTACAAAATAATTGGGTTAGAAAATTAGTTGTCTGCAGTGTATAAAGATGAAATAAAGTGTATTGACCCTACTTGGGGGATTGAATCTCAAGGGAAGAATGACTGTTCTTAAAATGGATGCAGGCTTTGTCCTACATTTCATTGCATTTAAGATGCATAAGATGCTGGCTATTTGTAGCCAACTGGTTGGCTCAAGGAAGCCCTGCAGTTTGATTCTAGGTAGGGTCATACCAAAGACTTAGCAGCTTCTTTGTCTGGCGCTCAGTATTTAGAGACAGAGCAGGGTAATAATGTGATCAGTGGTGACATGTTGCACCATCATCAGTCTGGCACTCGGTATTTATAGGACAGAGCAGGGTAATAATGTGATCAGTAGTGACATGTTGCACCATAGTCAGTCTGGCACTCTGTATTTCGAGGACAGAACAGGGTAATAATGTGATCGGTGGTGACATGTTGCACCATAGTCAGTCTGGCACTCAGTATTTAGAGGACAGAGCAGGGTAATGATGTGATCGGTGGTGACATGTTGCACCATAGTCAGTCTGGCACTCTGTATTTAGAGACAGAGCAGGGTAATAATGTGATCGGTGGTGACATGTTGCACCATAGTCAGTCTGGTGATCATTATTTAGAGGACAATAATGTGATCGGTGGTGACATGTTGCATCATAGTCAGTCTGGTGATCATTATTTAGAGGACAATAATGTGATCGGTGGTGACATGTTGCATCATAGTCAGTCTGGTGATCATTATTTAGAGGACAATAATGTGATCGGTGGTGACATGTTGCATCATAGTCAGTCTGGTGATCATTATTTAGAGGACAATAATGTGATCGGTGGTGACATGTTGCACCATAGTCAGTCTGGCACTCTGTATTTAGAGAACAGAACAGGGTAATAATGTGATCGGTGGTGACATGTTGCACCATAGTCAGTCTGGCACTCTGTATTTAGAGAACAGAACAGGGTAATAATGTGATCGGTGGTGACATGTTGCACCATAGTCAGTCTGGTGATCATTATTTAGAGGACAATAATTTAGTGGTGACATGTTGACAGTCAACAGTATTTATAGGACAAAGCAGGGTAATAATGTGATCGGTGGTGACATGTTGCACCATAGTCAGTCTAACACTCAGTATTTAGAGGACAGAAGGGTAGTAATGTGATCAGTGGTGACATGTTGCACCATAGTCAGTCTGGCACTCAGTATTTAAAGGACAGAGCAGGGTAATAATGTGATCAGTGGTGACATGTTGCACCATAGTCAGTCTGGTGATCATTATTTAGAGGACAGAGCAGGGTAATAATGTGATCAGTGGTGACATGTTGCACCATAGTCAGTCTGGTGATCATTATTTAGAGGACAGAGCAGGGTAATAATGTGATCAGTGGTGACATGTTGCACCATAGTCAGTCTAACACTCAGTATTTAGAGGACAGAAAGGGTAATAATGTGATCGGTGGTGACATGTTGCACCATAGTCAGTCTGCCGTTCGGTAGTTAGAGGAGAATCGTTGGACATTTGGCATCTTTGTACATTGCTTTAAGGAGACTGTGCCTTAAAAAGCGCAAGCTGTATAAGCATCCAACACTTATTATTACATCATTATTATTCATGTACAGATGTATATAATTTTGGTTTTAATTGATATTCAATTATAGCTAATGGTATTAGTTCATTGTTTCTTACAGTTGAACTTCCTGCAATTCAAGAATGGCTATATTTAAAAATATGTTTTTAAACATATTGTATATTTTAAAATATGTTTTGCAAGATACATTCTTGGTGTGTTACAGAATGTTTAAAAAGAAAATTAGCCTCAAAATTGAAATCTGAATAGAAAAATGTAAATGTTCTTTTAAGTTTAATTGAACAAACAAGAAAGCAATTCACTTTGTTTTCATTTTCTGGAGACATAATATGAACAGTATACATATAAAAATGTTTTTTTGTAAAAATTGTAATTGATTTTTTTGTGCATTAAATTTGAAAATAAAGGTATTCCACAATCCACAGACACCCTTGTCTGATGCAAAACTTACTACACCAAGTTATCACATTAGAAAAAGAAGTTGAATGGCCTGTGTTTTTGCAGAAGCTTTGTCTAATTTCTCACGTGCAATTTCTTGAATTAAATAGTTTTCTCAACAGGAAAAGGGAGAGACCTTATATGAGAAATGTCCTTTTCATAGCTAGTATCTTTGTACATGAAATATTCTACTAGTTAAAGGTGCATAAACAGATGCAGTGTTTTATTATTCAGAAGGAGCTTTAAAATGAATAAAAACAAAGTAGTCTTCAAACTGTGTCAAAAGCACTTGTAATTTTGAGCTATGGCCAGTCAAAGTTTGAAGAATTATAAAGGATTAGTTCAGTGGTCAAGCATGTCCATCCTATATGATAGATGACTTCAAAAGAAACAAAATGGTGAAGAAAGCGTTGTAAAATCATATTCCGTTAAGGAGATATTCAAGTTTAGATTTTGGTATAATTTCTGTAGAAACAACTGAAATCAGACTAGTTGTGATGTTACAGCTTCAGATTCCTCAAAGTCTTTATGTATTTTAAAGAAAGTTTATTTAATTTTTTGACTATTTGAATTATTTTTCTTCAAACTTTTTCAGGTGTTGTATTATAAATACCCTTCCTAGATTCAGTTTTACTACTTTTTTGACATATCTAATGGTTTTTAAGCTACAAAATTGCTGGACAAATTATGATAGAATACATAAAGACTGATGAATCTGAGGCTATGACATCACAACTAGTCTGATTTTAGTCGTTTTTACACACATGATACCAAACTTTAAGCTTAAATATCTCCTTAACGGAATAAGATTTTTGAATGCTTTCTTCACCATTTTGTTTCTTTTGAAGTCCTCATTCATATAAGATGGACATGCTTGACCACTGAACCAATCCTTTAATGTATGGAAAAGTTTTGATGGTATGGAATTTTTCAGTCACTAAAAATCATTTAACTGTTTTCTGGTATGATGGAGATCCAAGATTGAAAAACACTAAGGTACCAGGAGAAAATTCTGAAGTTTTCCTATGTGATGTCACAAATTTTCAATAAAATTTGCATAATCTATTCTAATAAGGCCTGAAAATTTGAAATTTGGTAAAAAAGTCTATTTTTTTTGCTGTTTCCATGGTTTATAGCATAATTTCATGGTTTACAGCATATTTTCATGGTTTGCATATTTTCATGGTTTATAGCATATTTTCATGGTTTATAGCATATTTTTATGGTTTATAGGCATATTTTCATGGTTTATAGTATATTTTTATGGTTTATAGCATATTTTTATGGTTAATAGTATATTTTCATGGTTTATAGCATATTTTCATGGTTTATAGCATATTTTCATGGCTTATATATTTTCATGGTTTATAGCATATTTGTATGGTTTATAGCATATTTTTATGGTTTATAGGCATATTTTCATGGTTTATAGTATATTTTTATGGTTTATAGCATATTTTTATGGTTAATAGAATATTTTCATGGTACCATATTTTCTTTCAAATAACTGAAGTTGTTGCTACCCGTCTATATATTTTTTAACATTTCCTGGAAGTAGAAAGGTGAAAAATGAAGAGTATTTATGGCGGATACCTTTCTCATACTCTCAAGTTTGCTTTCTTAACATTGCATCAGTCTCCAAACGGAAAATAGAACAACAAGACAAAGATGTTCTGCCCGCCAAGGTCCCCAAGGCGGATGAGAAGCCTCCAAAAAATGGTAAAAAGGACAGCAAAGCTAAACCAAAAGGTGATGCTAAACCGAAAGGTGACACTAAACAAAAAGGTGACACTAAACCGAAAGGTGATGCTAAACAGAAAGGTGATGCTAAACCGAAAGGTGATGCTAAACCAAAAGGTGACGATAAATCAAAGGGCAACAAAGATTCGAAAGGTGACAAAGCGTGTTGTGAAATTAGATTAGAAACAGCTTCCTCACATTTGCGACTTAAACAGCTGGCCACTCTGTTATTTCTTCACAAATTAACAAGTTTCTCTGATGCTAAATATTTCAGTAATCCATCACATATTACTTGTAGAATATCTTTCTTAACTGGATCATAGTCTGTTTTGTAGAGCCATGTTTATCTTTCCTTTGCCACTGTGAATATTCATCACCTAATCAATTATGCATATTCATACTTAATCATACACATCAATTATGCATATCAAGATTAATCATATTCATCAATATGCATAGGCATAATTAATCATATTCATCAATTAGGCAGATTCATACTTAATTATATTCATCAATTATGCATATGTATGATTAATCATATTCATCAATTATACCTATTTATACTTAATCATATTCATCAATTATACATATTCATACTTCATCATATTCCTCAATTATACATTTTCACACTTAATTATATTAATTAATTAAGCATATATGTACTTAACCCTTATTCTACCAGAGGTTTGAAAAATGTCACCCCAATTTTTGTAACTTTTTTTTCCATATGACTTTTTGACAACTTTCTTTCATTTTCTTTCACTACAAGTTTGGTTTTATTGAAAGCTAAGAAATGGATCTTTTGAGTACTGAAAGCAAAATTAGGAAAAATTGGACAAATACATGTATATGCAAATTAAGTAATTTTCGCTAAATTCGGTCAACAAATGGGCCAATCTTTGCACAAGTATAATTTCTTGTGAATATTGAAAACAGAGTTTTGTGTTACATATGTAGATTCTTTATAAAATTTCCTTTTCAGTGATGCTAATTTATGATTTATAGTTAGAAGGGAAAGATTAGAAACACAGAAAATAATTCTAGCCAAATGACCACTGAAAACCGCAGCAGAAATATTACTGTGTGGATTCTCACTGGAGGCTCAAACCTGGTGCACTCATGTGCTAGTTTGCATTGATAAGTGTTACACTATGTAGTCATTATTTACTCGAAGGTGAAAATTAATGCTTATAGCTTTGGGTCAATATAGAGGGGGTATGCCTATAGCTATATATCAAATGAAAGGGAATTTCAAGCTGTTTCGAATGGCAGTTCAACGAAGCATGTGCGATGTATGGGTTTGGTACATGATTTCTTGAAAAAATGGCAAAAATTCATAAACATTTGAAGAAAAAAATCCCAGAAAAAAAGATTGCAGATAGCCTTAACAATTTGACAAGAAATCAATACTATTTTGTCTAAGGACTTCCATGTTTGATTTTGAAGCAAAAATGTGATCTTTGAAGTTGGTAAGTTTCATAAAATAATATATTCATTTTTTTGTCAATTTTTTAAGCAATTTTTAAGTTTTACCCATTTTCAAGCTACTTTTTCTCAAAAATCTTAAATATAACTTTCATAAAAAAAGTTATATTTTGTGAAAGAAATATTTGAGTACTTTTAAATAATACTAAGATTACTCATACAGAACTTTAGGAAGGTCCCAATTTTATTTTTAGAAAAAGGTGGTTTGAAAACGGCGATATTATTACCGTGTGGTAGAGTAAGGGTTAAACATATTCATCAATTTCTGCCTCTGAATCATGTCTAAATCACCCTTGCCCGCTTTTGTAAGTAGTGTTATTTTCAGCGACCTTCTTTGACAGGAAATTGCATTTTCATCATGTTTAATGGAGTGACGTGAAACTTCCTTAGTATCGGCATTCAATGCAGATTCTATTTTTGGTGTTCAAAAACTCTTACATTGCTCGTGTGCATAATGATTCTGTCTGCTCATTCATTATCAGCCACACCACAGAAAACTTCATTTCCTCTACTTGTACAGTAGCAGCACACTTGCATGCAAACACCTTTTAGCACCCATTCAGCATTGTTTCCAATCTCACTTCATTATCGATTAAGATGTCTGTAATATTAAAGACACTTAAAGCAATCTCTGTTGTAATTTTAATCTTCGTATGTATAAATTATGACGTCTTCATGCATTTTTTGTTTGTTTTACGTGGTCTTTCATCTCTCAAAGAATAATTCGGTTAATTGTGATGGTTTTAGGCAATCTGTTTATCTCATTTTATGATCAGTTTTAAGATCATAGGCAATCCATGTACTTTTCTCAGCCTGAGTTTAAGTGGTCTTTAAACTCTGATGAACAATAACCTTGTTTTGCCTGCAAAAGATGTAGTTTCTGGGGTAAGGGAAGCAACATGATAAATGTATTCTTTAAAGGATTATTCATGTGAATTATCATTTTCATATATTTGATAGAGGACTATTAAAGAAACAATTTGGTCTAATGTATTAGAAATGCATTTCAAAGATTGCGTTAATGTGTTGAAAACTTACCTCACAGTGTAAAATGTGATGTCATAAAGGCAGATCCAAGACAATTCTGATGTATTTCTATAAAGTAAAAAATATGTTTCTCTTTTACTTAAGAGTGTAACGTTCATGAGCACACCACATGGGCAAATCACATTCTTATAAAGTGCATGTTATACCCCATCTCAATAAACAAACAAAACATATGCTTCCAGTAATTTAGGCAGATCCAGCTTATTTTTAAAGAAATACACACAAATTGTTTGGGATTTGCCTTTATGACATCACGCTGTACACTGCGAAGTCACTTTTCAACACACTTGCACAATCCTTGAAATGTAAAATTTAACGGAAAAAGATATCAACATGAATTTTACACCAAATTGTATCTATCATAGTCCTTTACCCCTCCCAACCCCCTTCCCCCTCGAGACAAAGTGCTCAAATTTTCAAATCTGAGGGCAATTAAATTCTTAGGGTAATTTAGCTTATTTTTAAAGAAATACACACAAATTGTTTGGGATTTAACAACAAAGTTAATTCCAATTTTTCAAATATTTCCTGGAAAAGTGGGGAGGGGTCATTAAAGAGACCAATAATGTTTCCAAAGTTGACCAGAGATTTTATACAATTAACACAATAAACTCTGAAAAATGCTGATTTGCAAATCTAATATAGATCAAAATATGATAGAAAACAATGGAACAAAATGGGAATGGGAAGAAAAGTACAAAGCAAGTGGTGCCTGACAAATAGTGACTTCTTTTTATAAGCAGCTGTGCACTGTTGGGATGCATGGTAGCTGCCAGGTTCTTGGCTTCTGCACATGTCCCATGCTACCTTGGACCCATGAAGATAGGTGTGTGGTAATGGTAGAATCTAAAATTAATAATCATTCAACTATGTAATAACTTGTTTTTGTGTCTGTCTGTCTGTCCGTTAGCTAAACTGAAGAAAGTCTCTGTTGTAGCTGAAAATCTGGCCAAGGAACAAGCTCCAAAAGTGACACCGGAAGTGGTAGAAGAGGGCTCGTCTAATGAAGGTATGTAGTTCTACTTCTACAGTGGTGGGGCAAGGATTTTGATGTGAGGATGGTGGGGAGCGACAGGGCAGCTTTGTCTAATGGGGCAATGGTCTATAAGTCGGACAAAATATGTTGCCCATACAAAAGTTTACAAAGTATTAGTTGAGTGGGTTGGGGGGTGGGTGAAGATGGGGAGAAATGCAAAACAATACAAAAGCAAATGCTAAACTCCAATGGAACACTTACAGAAAATATTGTAGGAATTTAAAATTTAAAATATTTGCTAGAATTAGCTTAAAAGTAATTTGAATCTGAAACCATGAAGGAATATCATTAATAAGAATTGAAATGAATTGGGTGGGAGTGCAAAGTTTCATATGGTCCAGAAGTCTGTTCCACGAATAAGGAGCTTGGAGAAGAGAAAAGGGCATTTTCCACATATTATGCTCCCGGAGGATTATGCTATCAACATTGTTCTACACTGAAGAAATGTATCCTCTTTATTTCTTTGCAAAGTCAATGTTCCGTTTTGAAAATTTGATATTTTGTTGGTAGTATTTTTTATCGTTTCAAGGAATATTCTTGTCAATTTTTATTTGCATTTATGCGATAGAGGACATTTAAGTAATAAATTGGTGAAGAAAAAAAAACATGTTGATATCTTATTCCACCTGTGTTCTGAAAAGTGAATGCTTTAGTAAGTCTTAATTCAACAGTGTGATGTCCATTTGCATAACTAATGGGGCTGGGGAGGAGGGGGGAGGTGGGGGCGTGGCACTTACATACTGAAGTGGTAGGTATGTGCCACCCAGGATTTCAAAAGTGGACTGCAGTGTGAGAGATTTTTTGGCAACTGCAGTATGACAGTATATGATTTTGAAACCTGCAGTATGAAAATGAGTGATTTTTGTTATCTGCAGTACAAAATTATATGATTATTGAGACCCGCAGTATAAAAATATGCAATTTTTTTTAGACCTGCAGTATGAGAGATTAGATTTTTGATATCGCACTACGAAAATTCTGAAAAAAGGCAACTGCTCAGGCGGCACATGTATATATACCTCACATATGGAATTCCCCCCCTCCCCTCGGTAAAGGGGGGCAGGAGGAGCAGCCGCCCACCCTTATTGGGCCCGGCCCGGGTCCTATAAAGGGTGCCCGTAAGAAAAATATACCATTATATCTATAAGCCATAGGGGTCCGCAGGCCCACTTGCTCCTAGTGAGATAAACACCTCACTTAGTAGACACTATTTGCAAGGCAATAAATACTTGCATACTAATACTGTATGTGTATAGCAGCTATGATAAGCCAATACAGCAGTTTCAACATTATAAAGTATATAGCATTTTCTGACTGTGTATTGCAGCCATGTAGTGGCTATAGCGTATACTACAGTCAGATGTTACCTGACTAACTCGCCCCCGGCCCCTAGCTATGCCACTAGTGATGTCATAGCTTCATTGTCAATATTCTTTGTCCTCCTTCATACAAATAAATTCATGAAAAATCAAAGGACTAGACTTTTTGGTTATCATACTTTGTTTCAGATGGTGACTGGAAAGTTTTGGTTAAAACTGGAAAGACAGGGACCAAGTCATCGGTAGTCCTTGTGGTGTTCGGAGAAAAGAAAGTCTCAGAGCCAATCACCTTAGGACGAGGTGGAGAGCTGTTTACTGCAAATGCCGAAAATGACTTCAAGGTAGCATCTTTTGCTTGTAAAGAAATGTATTTTTTCTATGAAAAGTTTTAGTCTTATGTTGTAATTTTTTTTAAAGAGGTTTTGAATTGATTTATAGGACAAATTATGTGATGCCACTGTTAGTAGAATCTTGTGGTTCTTACTATATGTGTTGAACTTTTTTATTTTCTTATTGTCATAGTATCTTTACATCCCCACAAGCTCCTCATTAGTTCTAAAGATATGTTCATGATAGACAAACAAGCAAATAAACATAGACGAAAACATAACCTCCATCTAACTTCGTTGGTGGCGGGGGTAATTGACATTCTGCATCATAGCATGTCAACCATAGGTGTACAAGGTGGGAAGAGGGGGCTATAGCCCTTTCAGCTGATAGCTTGTCCAGCCGGATGAAAAGGTTAAGAAATGCTAGATGTATTCAGGCAAGAATTACCAATTTTGGCAAAAGTGTTGGATATATTTGGACAAAAAATATCCATCTGGGGGAAAGGAAGGGGGAAGCTTCATATATTCGGGTAAGAGTGTTACATTGCTAGAAAAATTCGAGCAAAATGAATGTCATCAAAGTGTTTTGGGGGTATTTTTTGCTTTTGTAGCAAATGGTGCTAAAGACCTTTTTTTTTTTGCTTGTCAAAATTTTTCCCATGGCATAATATTGGGTGACCTTTTTATTATTTTTTTCATTCAGGCATAAATTGACAGCCCTCCTACCCCCCCTCCTTCAAATCAAACGTCACCCATCTGCTTATGATATCAACTCATCATTTATGATTTCAAGCTGTATTGCTTTCATTAAGTATGTACAGAAGTGAATCTTTTAAGAAATCGTCATTCCTGATATTTCTTCAAGTCATAAAAGTGGTCATATCTGTAACAGCAATTTCACCAAAAACAATTCACGAGAAATTATGAGACACTAGAGAATACAAGTTATTGAGAAATCTGCAGTCATTTGAGGGTAATTTTTCCCAACGTTATCTTTTTAAGAATTTGATTTGTAAATTCTAATGAACATGCCTTCCCCAAAGGTGTTGTGAAAAGTGATTTAATTTAAGTTTTGTCTGCAGCTTTATTAAAATAATTCTTTGAAAAACTCTTGAAATTTGCCGAGCAAAGCAATGAATGATATTTTAGAAGCAAATTCTTTAAAACCTTCTTGGCAGTGTTCCAAGTGTTATTTTACACGCCTTAGAGACTTCTTATATTTGAATATGATAAATATTGGCGGTTGTTATTAAGATGCCGCAAGACAGTCATAATTTTTAGCTCGTATATTCAAAGAATAGTAGAGCTATTTTACTACCGGCGTCGACGCCTAGTTAAAGTTTTCATAACTTAAATTATGAATGGTGTACATTCATGTGACTTGGAGTAGGGGTAGAGGACATGGGTTTTGTTGGAGAATAATGAATTCTTGATAGGTTATAGCATTTTGAATGTTTATTCTTTAAAGGGGTCAAGCATGTCTATCTTATAGGAAAGGGCTTCAAAAGAAACAAAGTAGTGAAGAAAGCATTCAAAAATCCTATTCTAAAGTTTGGTATCATTTGTGTAGAAACGACTAAAATGAAGACTAGTTGTGATGACATAGCCTCAGATTCCTCAAAGTCTTTTATGTATTTAGTCATATTTTGTCCTGCGATTTTGTGTCCTGCAAGCGTGGAGATAGATTACTTTTTATCCAAATTTGACAGGAAGGTTTGCTATTTACAATTTTTTGGAATTTATTTGAATCAGTTTAGCTGTTACTCTTCCTTTTACCTTTAAAGTGTCGTGTGACAATTTCTGTGACAGAAAGAGCATTAAATTCTTTAGTCAAAAAGTTAATAAATGTTATCATTTTCAGAAACGACTGATCAAAATTTCAAGATTGCTTAATATTGGAAAAAGTTAGATGCATTATGGGAAAGGTATTTAGCATTTAAACGTAATCAGTGAGAAACATCAGCATTATAGCTCATGTCCACATGTTTCACTGTACCATAATGCCTGGAATTTACCATTTTTCAAATTAATACATTTTTCTCTAATTTGATAGGATATTTGCCATTTTCTTGATTTTCTATCATTTCATTTAATAGTGATAAAGTTTTACTTGTGTTTTAGGTGAATTTAGCTGATGTCGGAGATATTTACAAGATCAGAATTGGTTTGGATACTACCAGCAAGAAGGCGGCATGGAGATTAGATCAGGTAATGTCAATGAGTGGTAACTTGAAATAGAGAATGTTCATTAAAGATGAATATTTAGGATTCAGTGATGTATTATTAAATTGTTTGTGTCCATGCATGATGGCTGTTGAACTGCACCCACTCCTCACCCTCCCCAGGGCTTTCTTCAATCTATGGGTGGATTGACATAGGGGCAAGGGGGTGAACTTTCTCCCCTCTCAAAGATATTGCCCCTCCAACTAAAATCTCTTACATGTGCCAATGCCTCAACCCCTCTAACTCCATTACCGAGCTCTTCCCCAATAATTCACTGCAAAAAATCCTCTCTTGCATCATACCAACTACTACAACAACATCTGAACCTCATGCCCCCCTTTCCCTACTAAACCCCCTGCTCACCTCACCATCTCCTCTCAACCTTTTCCACCCTCTCTGCAACAATTGCCATTGCCCCCTCACAGTCCACCACGTCCTCCTTGCCTACAATATCCCTAGAGCTTCCCTCACCCCTCACAACTCCATAGCCGAGCTCTTCTAGAAAACCCACCAGATAAAATTATCTCCTTCCTTCATCATGCCTCCCTCTACAACCATATTTAGTCCTCTCTACCTACATTACCCAATTTTTTTAACATCCCTGCACTTCCTCTTTCAATCCCAGCTTCAAAGCTCTTAGCCGCCGTACTTCTCGCTCTTTAGTCCCCTCTACCTACATTTACCCCCTTTTTTTACACCCCTGCACTTCTTCTTCCGATCCCAGCTTCATGGTTCTTAGCCCCTGTGCTTCTCTCAGACTCTTCCTACTTTCTTTTCTTCCTACCTCTGGAATGATCTAACCTCTGGGGCACAATTTGACCCTCGCTGTCATGGTGCTGTTAAGCCTTTATCAAGCAAACATACTTTTCTCAGACTCCTTCTATTTTCTCTTTTCCTACCTCTGGAATGATTTAACCTCTCAGGCACAATTTGGCCCTCGCTGACGTGGTGCGGTTAAGCCTTCATCAAACAAACACTTATATCAGACTACTGTTTTTTTTTCTTCCTACCTCTGGAATGATCTAACCTCTCAGGCACAACTTGACCCTCGCTGTCATGGTGGCTTGAAACCTCACCAACCTAACAACCAGCCTATATTCATGTGTATTTGCAGTTCTGTGTTTTCAGTCCTTAGCTGGAAAATAATCAACCTGTCTTAGTTAGATGATTGACAGCTTTTTCAACCAATCTTCGCATGAATTTACCCAGCAACAAAATCTATGTAACTAAGTGGGGCAAACATCCGGTACCAGTACAACTAGATAGCGGCGCACACTCATATATTCAATGCAATTTACTGTACAAAACAAGTTTCTGCACACACAGACTGTGTGACCGCAAAATGGTGAACAAATATTTCGCTTACGGGCCCACTGCGGGCTTTGTAAATCTGATTGCTGTTACACAGAACACTTCCCAAATTGAATTTTGTTTATCCTTTTTGCTAAAAACTCTTAAAGATCCAGAGAAGTGCCATAAATGGATCAAACCTTGTGGCAGGCCTCACAAACATCTAAATGTCAATGCATTGGTCATGCATGATTGTGGATTTGAGGTTTGTTTGCCCCGCCTAGTTACCGCGTTGCTAGGGTGGGTGTGGCTTATTTCATAACTCAGAGACGTTTATTGTTGTAACTAGACTGTGGGAGGTTGCATTTGCCTTTGTATATTTCTGAAAGGTTGCAGGTATATGACCAGACTTTACTGAGGGTATGTGCAAAGACTCAAAAACCTTTGGTCAGAGTTTGCCGCACCACTTCAAAGAAGTATGATAGAAGTTAAAAAGACAAAAGGATTCACAAAAGAAAATACAAAGGTAATGAATAACAATTTGCATAGATTATGGAAATTGATGCATCAGAGATTTAAAAATTTTGAAAAATAATTAATGTTGAACCAATATGGATGAAATCTTTTAATGCTATGATGGGTTTGGTAGTTTTTGATGCATTTTAGCTAATATTACCTCTACACTTCCATACATCTTTAAGATTAAAAAAGTCAAAAACAAGATTTCTTAAATATCTTTTCTTTGTCTCAGGTCAAGATGAAAGATCTGAATTCAGGAGAACAGCTGACCTTCAAGTTTAAAAATAGATGGCTGGCCATTCGAGAGGATGATGGAGACGTGTGGAGGGAGGCGGCCGCAGTCAGACCAGGGAAGAAGCCATTGACAGGTACTTAGTACATTGTTTGAATATTCATCAGGTTTAGATTATTTGAATATGCAGCAGGTGTACTGCTGTGGGGTATTCCAGGTTTGTTAGTCCATTTATATGTACGTGTTTCCACACACCATTTTCAACGGCACAGCACTCATTTTATGATCATTGTATTGTATCAAAGCATATACCAGATTGAAGGGCAAAAATAGAAGGATTGAGGGTGGCATTCAGCTCTTCAATTTGGGAGTTGGTTTCTTCAAGTTATATTACTTACAAAACAGAGCCTACTTCGAGTTGATGAAAGTATCAAAATACCAGCGAGTGACAATACGAAAACAGGTTGATTGGTGAAAGAAATTTTGATGCTTTAGTGAGCTTTTAATTGTTGTTCAAATTTGGAACTATTCGTTTCAAACAAACAGACTTTTTCTCCATGATCTGAAAACTTTTTCCCCCTAGCCCAAATCACATTTTAGTGTGGATATCTCCTATACCAGTTTTGCAGAGAAAAAAACCCCATAATAGCACCTGCACTTGTTAAGTCTTATATAGCTTAGCAGTAAAAAGGGTAAACGGTAAAAAGTAGCATCCTATTCATTATTCAATGATCATGCAGAGCTTAATTTGTTTTCTGCTATGCGATTGGATGAGAAGGGACACACCCCTAATTTGGATTGTACATTATCCTCTGGCAAATGGATGTTGTCTATGTAGTACATTATAGAGGGTTGTTCTGCTTTTTCATATTGAAGTTGATATAATAAATTGATAACAAACTCCACATCATCCAGCCCACCATTCCGATCAAACCCACCATCAACAACCTCTCTCGTGTCGACAACGTTCATATTACCCGTCTTAGAATAAGTCACACCCACCTCACTCACTCCCACCTCTTATTGGCTCCCTCAACCCCACTGCAACAATTGCCACTGCACCCTCACAATCCATCACGTTCTCCTTGCTTGCCGCCTGTACAACCTTCCCAGAGCTTCCCTCACTCCCCACAACTCGATTGCCGAGTTCTTCCAGAAAAACCCTCCGGAGAAAATTATCTCCTTCCTTCATCATGCTTCCCTCTACAACCATATTTAGTCCTCCTCTCCCACCCCCTCTCTCTACTTTATTTTTTTCACCCATGCACCTCCTCTCTCGATCACAGCTTTCTGACTTTTAGCTCTTGTGTTTCTCTCAATCTCCCTCTGTTTTCTTTCCTTCCTACCTCTAGAATGATCTAACCTCTCAGGCACAATTTGACTCTCATTGTCGTGGTGCCGTTAAGCCCTCATCAAATAATCAAACAAACAAACATATAAAAGTTACTTTTCTCACATAATTTGAGGGTTTAATTCTGTTGGTAGATTTTAAAACTTTTAGCAAAAGAAAAGTATCACATCTGTTTGTTGATTCTTAATTATAAAAATGTGCATGAACAGGGTTCATGGGCTTTCCCTTTTCCAGGGGATAAAATATAGTTGATTTCCCCGCTATTGCCTCGTGTGTTAAAAGGAGTCAAACTTTACATTTATATTGTGGCAAAGCTATGGACTGTTGTGAAAGCTGTTTGTCCATGAACCTTTCATTAAATGGTAAAAAGTAGCAACCTATGTGACGATTGAAGAAAAGAAGAAATGAAATAGCACAGACTCTATTTACAGGCCTTTCTTTATGAAGAAAAATTTGTGAGGATTTCTTTCAAATGTTTTCTTAAAATAGCTGGTATCAGATTCTGTTTCAGTATTCTTGCTTTCCTTGGATGTTGAATTTTTGTTCATTGCTTTCTCAGTACCTGATCTATTGCACTGGTATGCTTCCTTGTGATTTGCTATTTTGTGGTGGGATCAAGCATTTGTTTAATGCTTGATCAAGCATTAAACTAATGCATGATCAAGCATAGTTTAATGCTTGATCAAGCATTCGTCTAATGCTTGATCAAGCATTAGTTTAACGCTTGATCAAACATTAGTTTAATGTTTTATCAAGCATTAGTTTATTGCTTGATTAGCTTTAGTTTAATGCTTGATCAAGCATTAGTTTTATGCTTATTAAGGTCTTCAAATGTTTAGAATGTTCAGCTGATAAAGATTCAATAGACAGTTGTGATTTGATGAGATAATGAGTTTTATTTCAAATAAAAAAATTGTAAGCTTTCCTTCTTTATTTTTAGTCCACAAGTACCAAGTTCAACTTGTGACTGGATGGGAGGCAGGTTCGGGAACGGACGCCAATCTCTTCATTAATCTGGCCGGTGAGAAAGGGGACACAGGGAAGAGGCTGCTGCATAAAAGTGTGGATGGCAGTCAGGAGATATTCCAAGAAGGCCAGGTAAAATGTCCCCTTCCCCTTCCGCTCCCCTTCACTACCCCCTGCTTCCCTCCACCATCCCAGTCCCACCTCCACCCCTTCCGATGTGATGGATGTAGCTATTGCTTGATCTGTTTATTTTTTCCTCTTCTCAGGAAAATTAAGTTGTGTTAATTAAACCTATGAAACTACAATCATGGACAAAACCGTTGGAAAAAGACAGCATCACAAAGAGCTAAATATTTAGATTTATAATTTGTGAATATTTCTTTCCTTATTTAATTCCCCACCCCTCCCTCTTTCCATTTTTTATTTTTATATATTTTTTTATATTATTATTATTCTTTTGTCTTTAACCTAATTTGAAGGAAAAAAAACATTAACAATGTACAATATTGAATGGGTTGGGCAAGGGGAGGGGTTAAGATAGCTTAGTAGGATAGGGGACACTGGGGATGTAAAGGAAATTATGCAATTGTTCTAAGAATTAAAAAAAAAAATTGCAATCATTTATGATTGATGAATTTTGAATAATAAAGAATAGACAAATATGTTCATAAAATCAGTAAAATTGTCACTAAGTATTCCAATGAGCTTTGTCCACAATTTTAGTGTGGGCAACAATTGCACATGCTCTCATGTGGGCAACAATTGCACATGCTCTCATGTGGGCAACAATTGCACATGCTCTCGTGTGTGCAACAATTGCACATGCTCTCATGTGGGCAACAATTGCACATGCTCTCATGTGGGCAACAATAGCACATTCTCTCGTATGGGCAACAATTGCACATGCTCTCGTATGGGCAACATTTGCACATACTCTCATGTGGGCAACAATTGCACATGCTCTCCTGTGGGCAACAATTGCACATGCTGTCATGTGGGCAACAATTGCACATGCTCTCATGTGGGCAACAATTGCACATGCTCTCATGTGGGCAACAATTGCACATGCTCTCGTGTGGGCAACAATTGCACATGCTCTCGTGTGGGCAACAATTGCACATGCTCTCGTGTGGGCAACAATTGCACATGCTGTCATGTGGGCAACAATTGCACATGCTCTCATGTGGGCAGCAATAACACATGCTCTCGTATGGGCAACAATTGCACATGCCCTTGTGCGGGCAACAATTGCACATGCTCTCATGTGGGCAACAATTGTACATGCTCTCGTGTGGGCAACAATTGCACATTCTCTCATTGTTTATATGTAGGATTCTTTGCTTGGGAATAATGTATTTTCTTTTCTTTTTTTTCTTTTAGTTTCTTAGCACTTGTTTTAGTTTAATGATTTTTGCTTTATAGTCCTGGATAAAAAAATGTTATTTCATTCCAAGTACTTTTTGTCTTTATTCACCACTTGTAGTGTTGTATCATTTTACTCATATTTGTTATATTTTGAATCCATTACAGGTCAATAACTTTGAAATAGAAGCAGTGTCAATCCAGAAATTGAAGAAGGTCATAGTGGGGCATGATGGGAAGGGTGCTGGTGCAGGCTGGTTCTTGAAGGAGGTCATCATTAAGGAGAGTAAAGACTCTAAATCAGAATACATCTTCAAATGTGACAAGTAAGTATGTTTGATGTGCACTGTCAGACTATTGTTTTATTGGTTCTGATACTAATAGCATAAGGAACCTATGTAGTCATGGGTGTGTGGGTGGGTGTATGTATGTGTGTCTGTGACAGCAAGCTCGTAAGCAGGATATCTCAAGAACGATACACTGGATTCATGTCATATGTGATACACAGATAGCCTATGGTACATAGATGTGCCCTATTGTTTTTGGTGGTGATGTCATGCATATTAATGAGTAGGCGGAGCTTAATGTAAAGATCTTGAAATGCTAATATTTTAATAATCACGTGTCTGTTGTGTTTCATAATAAATGTAATTATGTTGTGAGCTATTAATAAAAACGTTAAATTTCATTAATATGCATTAGTAGGCGGGGGTTTAACATGACTTTGTTAAAAAGAGCTTATAAACACAGTGTGTCAAGAATGATACATGAGATTCAGTTCATATATGGTATACTGATAGCCCCCTACAGATGTCCCCTATTGTTTTTGGTAGCGATGTCATGCATATTAATGGGTAGGCAGGGCTTAATGATAAAATCTTAAATGCTCATATTTTAACAATCACATGTCTGTTTTGTTTCATATTTAGTAGAATTATGATTTAAGCAAGTTTGTATGTGTTTATTTAATAAAAACATTTGAATATTATTAATATGCAAAATGGGCAGGGCTTATAATGATTTTGCTGAAAAGAGCTTGTAAACATGATATCCCAAGAATGATTCATATCATGTCAAATATTTCATGATTTGCAATGGCATTAACAATTAATACAAAATCAATCAGCATAAAAAAAAACGCATCGAACCACAAAGCCTTTTTGTTCTGGTTTATTTTAACTTCCAAATATTTTTACTGCCAGTTCAGCTCCTAAAGTCTCATTTAAGAATTTTCCCAGGTGAGTCTTCATTTACCAGTACTTCACAACTGGTTTATAATGTAATAGTGGAATGGACATCTCTGTATAACCTTAGCTGTTGAGAAAAGGGTATAAAATACCCAAGCTACCTATCTAAGGATTTTCTATTCATTTACTTTTAAATTACACCTCCATCTATACTGATGGGTCCAAGGAGGGCAACAAGACAGCTGCTGCTGCGGTCATCCAAGACATCACCCTCGGTAGCAGACTTCCCGACTACTCATCCAGTCTTTTCAGCCGAGGCTAAGGCCATTCTCCTTGCCCTCAACTTTATTGCGTACTCCTCGCTCAGCCACTTTGTTATTTTCTCTGACTCAAAGGCTGTTCTTACTTCTTTACTCAACCTTAAATGGGATAACCTCACATGCCACCTCCTCCTCGGCAAACTCCTTTCTCCCACCCTCTGCAGAAAAAGTATTCTTTTCTTCTGGATACCCAGCCATGTTGGCATCCTGAGTAATGACAGGGCTGATACAGCCACTAAGCTTGCCCTCACCCTCCTCCCTGCCCCTTTTCCCAAAACCCTCTCTGATATCAAACCGCTTATCGCTTCTCTTGTTCGGGACCGCTGGCAAACTTAATGGAAGTCACAAATTGATAACAAACTCCATGTCATCTAGCCCACAATTCCGATCAAAGCCACCAGCAACAACCTCTCTCGTATTGACAACGTTCATATTACCCGTCTTAGAATTGGTCACACTCATTTCACCCACTCCCACCTCCTTATTGGCTCCCCCAACCCCTCTGCAACAATTGCCATTGCACCCTCACAATCCATCACGTTCTCCTTGCTTGCCCCCTGTACAACCTTTCCAGAGCTTCCCACGCTCCCTACAACTCAATTGCTGAGTTCTTCCAGAAAAATCCTCCAAATAAAATTATCTCCTTCCTTTATCATGCCTCCCTCTACGACCATATTTAATTCTCCTCTTCCACCCCCTCTCTTCTTTGTTTTTGTTTCAATCATGCGCCTACCCTCACGATCACAGCTTTCTGACCTTATGTCTTTAAATTTCTCTCATTCTCCCCCTGTTTTCTTTACTTTCTACCTCTAGAATGATCTGACCTCTCAGGCACAATTTGACCTTAGTTGTTGTGGTGCCGTTAAGCCATCATCAAACAAACAAACAAACATCATTTACTTTTCATTTTCAGACAAAAATAATAATAATTGCAGAAACTATATAATGATGACACAGGTGTTTGCAAACATGGCCTTAGAAGGGATTTGAGTGTTGTTGGCAATTAGTAAGGTTATACAAAGTATGAAAATACTTGTGATAGTTAGCATTGAATTTACACATGAATTGGCAAATATTTCAAACATTTATATAAAAAAAGTTGACAAATATTTTCAAAACATTAACAAAAAACAAAGTTGACAAATATTTCAAACGTTAAGAAATAACAAAGTTGACAAATATTTCAAACATTAAGAAAAAAAACAAAGTTGAAAAATATTAAAAAAAAAATTGACAAATATTTCAAGCGTTAAGAAAAAAAAAAAAGTTGACAAATATTTCAAACATTACGAAAAAACAAAGTTGACAAATTTTTTTAACATTAAGAAAACACTAAAGTGGACAAAATTTCAAACATTACGAGAAAAAAAAAAGTTGACAAATATTTCAAACATTACAAAAACAAAAGTTGGCAAATGTTTCAAACATTAAGAAAAAACAAAGCTTAATCAATTTTGAGATGATAAATGTAAAATCGGGAAATTTATTACCAGTGGACTTAAATGTTACTTATTTAAGTTGTTATGCAGATTTTTTTATGGTTAGGAAAAAAGTATATAATCATATCATGTACATATACTTAAAAATCATGCAGATATCCCCACTTTCTCCTTGCTTATTCAAACACATTTTATATACCAGCTACACTTATTGTTCAGAGATTAATTGTACTGTAAACAATTTATCCACTCAATATTTATATTTACCATGCATGAGTGTCATTCCAGGTCAATGGTATTCAAGTGTTTTTTACTGAACCACTGAAAATGGCCAAAAATGATGGTTGGGGAATAAAGGAGATGTCTACAACATGATAATTGTTTAAATGTAAAAATTTTTACTGAGAGACTTGGAGAAAAAAACAACTTGAATTGTTACTGGTTTTGGTTGTCAAACCCATTTTCATTCGGATAGATTTGATTAACTTTGTAGGCAAAATTTGCAAGTTTTCCAAATTTAATGAAAGAAAAGTTGAATTGTATGTTAAAGATGTAAGTTTGTCTCCTTTACCAATCAGAAACTTGTGTAATTCCAAATCAGGCCCAGATTGCCAGTTCCCTACAATCTTGAACATAAATCTTTGCAACACCCCACATTTCACACTATTTTCTAGCAATGGCACTGGATAAAAACCAGGTCTTATTCGTAGGTCCAATAATATTTCAAGTTCCAACAACAGAAAATGGAAAGAAATATGTCACCATAATGCCAGATTTAAAAAAATAAAAAATAATTGTAAACACCCAAACCCCTCACTTGTGTGAACCCCTCCCCCCATTCAATAATAAAGGAAATTGGTCAGAAGGCAGTCTAAGAGGCCATGGACCCTCAAATTTCAGCTCCCAACATTGCAGGGGACATGGCTCTCCCTGATGTGTTCCATAACTTTTGTCCATGATTGTAGTCACTTCTAAGTTTGTGGATGGCGAGACTTTATTTGGTTCTGTTATTTTTCTTTTTCATAGATGGCTTGATGAAGGGCAGGATGATAAAAAGATTGAGAGGACATTGAAAATGACAGAGAAAAGAAAGATAAAAGGTATGTGCAGTGCGCTCACAAATCCATCATGGATTTCCCGAAATGGAATCCTAAATTACCTGAATTTGACTGACTATTTCTTCAAATTGAATGAAGCCCGTTGTATTTAGGTGTAAATGCAGGCAGATATGCCGAACATCAAAGCGGAAGCATTTTGTCTGCATCTCCTACCCTCATTCAGCTCTTCAGAGAAGTGACAATGGATGAATGGCGCAACACCATCCATCGGAGGGGACATTAAGCTGTCGGTCCCGACGGCAGGACAGTCACCCCCTGCCTGGTTCTGAACACCATTCGAGAAGAAAGTGTGAGAAGTTCATTCACTTTCCCGTCCTGGCCCAGTCAAGTCAAAGTTCATGTGCGCCGATTCGTTGGCAGCCGGAGAACTTGATTGGAGGTGCTGTGGTTTAATGGAATGGCACGGTATAAAATTCTATTCCCTGAAATTTTCCAATTTCAGGAGAATTCATCAAAATTTCCTGAATTTTGGGTACTTTTCTTGAAATTGGGAGCAGTGTCTGTGAGCTATTCCAGAGCAAGTGAAATATTTTTTTTCATGTGGATCATGTTATGATGTTTTATTTTCCTTTTTTCATGAAGTAAGCATTGGAATAGTCTCAGGTACAAAAAAAAACTTAAATTTCTCCTTTTAATTTCTCTTGAATTTCATTGTTCACTTGGCTTTAAGTGATATAATTTGGAAAAATCTAGCATTAAGCAAGTGATAGTTTCATTTAGACCCAATCTCTTCTTTTTGATTCAGCTATGTAATGTTTATGTTATAAATAATTCTTAGAAAGTGTGGTACTCATTAATTTTTATGAATCAAAGAAAAATATTTTGTTGGAGCATTTTCTTCAATTCAAGAACTTAAAGAACTTAAAACTCCATCATTAATAAAGCAAACATCCATACCTCCGCTTTCCGTTTATTGCAACGCTGATTTTGCCAAAATCGCGGTTGCACAAACGTCTCCTATCTGATGAACGTTGGGCATATTATTAATGCCCCTATGATAGCATACTGAAAGGAAAGAGCTTGTACACTTAAATGAAACGAATATTTTATTTCAGACCTAAAGACTTGATATTAATATCATTTTGTATTACCTTCCTTCTAATTTGCTATTTATTTTCTTCTTCAGAAAATGATTGGCATGTGTATGTCACCACAGGAGGAGAAGATGATGCTAGTCTTTCAAATCCAGCCATTTTGTTTGTGTATGGTGAAAACAGTAACAAAGAAATCAGCCTTGAACCTAGCCATGGGAAAGGTTTCCAAACTGGAAGTATGGAAGATTTCAGGGTGAGCCTATTAGATTAATTAAAGGTTTATGGACTTGAAACAATTTTTCTATAGGTTGAGTTATAAGTGATCAAAGTTTGATCAATTTTTACACACTAGGGAAGCAGATCAAAATCTAAAATTTCATTTCTTAATCTCAGTCACTGAAAATGATGGGAAAGTCTATTTCTGCTAGAATTTGATTGAGGTCATGGCAAAGACCCAAAATCTTTTGGTCAGAATTTGCTGCACCACTTCAAAAGTTATTATACACGTTTAAAAAAAAAAAAAGGAAATACAAAAGAAAACACCAAGGTCTCTGTAATATTACATAAGATAACAAGATTACGGGCTAAGAAGGGTGAATCGCCCCATCAAAATCCCAAACTAACAGCACCACCACCACAAAAAAAAATAATGATAATAATCAAAGATGCCTAGAGTTAGTAAAGAACTTATCAATGTTGACTTTGAAATTGTGAACAGAATTGGAGCTAACTACCTTATCAGGCAAACCATTCCACTCATTAACAACTCTTTGCAAAAAGTTAAAACACCGAATATATATCTGTAAGAACTCTTTGGTCAACTTCAAACTGCTACTACTTGTCACATGAGGATTAGCTGAAACATGCAAGAAATTATAGGAAATCAAAGTAATACTACCAGATAGGAATTTAAAAACCTGAATCATATTGGCACATACTCTTCTTAACTTAAGCGTGGTCAAACCAAGAATTTACAACCTAGATTCATAAGAGGGATTCCTTACTTTGGGAATAAATCTACGGTGGCTCTTCGCTGAACCTGCTCCAAAATGAACTTATCCTTCTTATAAAAGGGACTCCAAGGCTGAATAGCATACTCAAGGTGAGGCCTGACTAACTGCTTATACAAATTAAGGACAACCTCTCTACGAAGAAAACAAAAATTTCTTCTAATCAGACCAAGCATCCTATTTGCCCTTGCAGCTGCTAAAGCACACTGTTTAGAAGGCTACAGGTTACTAGCAATGACAACACCTAGATCCCTTTCTTGATCAACACAACCAAGATTTGAACCATTCATGCAGTAATTAAGGCCAAATTGCTCTGACCAAAATGAATAACTTTGCATTTATCAACATTGAATGACATCTGCCCTGTTTGGGACCAAGAAACTAAGTTATCCAGATCAGTTTGCAACAGTGAAGAATCCCTAGCATCTTCACCAATCCTATACATAACAAAATTTGCATAAATTATGCAAATTGATGCCTGAATTTTAAAAAATGGTCAATGTTCAACTGATTTTCCTAAAATCTTCCACTTCTGTAATGAATTTTAAAGCAATACAGCTAATGTTGCCTCTACACGTCCATATACCTTAAGTATTTTTATCTTTAATTATAAAAAGCTAAATCCATCCCAACCATTAGGCTCATAGAGCGGTGCTTATCCCCGGTTTGCATGATGCAAGCGGATGTGAGTAACTCCCCCTGGACAGGACCCCAGTCCATCGCAGATTAACTCCCCAGCAGTGCTGGTACTCATTTTACAGCTTAGTGGACTGAAGGAAGTAAAGTGTCTTGCTCAAGGACACAATGCAGCACTCACGAAGGGAATCAAACCCAGTACCTTTAGAATACGAGCTTGACTCCTTAACCACTCAGCCGCTGCACCAGCCACTGCATCTTTAGTTATTATTGTCTCATTCAAAAAAAATTTTGTAAATAAATTTTCCAATCCATCATTACTGGTGATTGCCATCATTTTTAAGCCTAATAGTCTTATTCATAGATAATAAAAAAGATAATACTAATAACACTTCCATGCATAGCTTTCTCAAGCACTATTTGTAAAGGCCTCAAAACACTGTAACAAATTCACAAAAATGCAAGAAGAAAAGTCAGGTAAAATACATAAAATAATTGATATGGCTCAGCTCCAGAAAAAGAAAAAAAAAGTGGATTTTTAAAAGTCAACTGTTTTTATATTTCCCTCTATACGTAATATTTTGTGAGGATGGAAGATGGAGCGTCCGTGACATGGTGACATTTTGTGACAAAATTTCATTGTCCAATAATCTGTGACATTTTGAAAATTTTATGACAAAATTAACTTAAACAGATGTATTAAAATTTGTATTAGAAATATTCTTGAAAATTAATTTAGAAGTTAAATAATATTACAGTGCTATTTCTGAAATCTGTATGTTTCATAACATGCTGTAATGTATATTTCTAAACAGATAAACTTGGGTGATATTGGAAATCTTTTTAAAGTCCGGATCGGTCATAACAGCCAATCGCATTGGTTTCTGAAGAGTTTGAAACTTGTTGATGTGAATGAGGTCAAAGTTCACCAATTTGATGCAGATCGCTGGCTTTCTAGAAAGCAGGATGATTTAGATGTGTGGAGGGAGTTTCCTATTGAACAAGAAGGAAAGAAACCCCCTGCAGGTATGGTTGACTAGTCTGTTGTCAGGTTTGGCGTGTGTAAAGTTGATAAAACAATCACTTCTTCTTTCATTTAATAATTTTTTTCTGCTTAAATTTGATGTTCATAATTACATAACAAGTAATATTAATACACCACTTACTAAAACAGTCATTCAAATGTTCAATTATTCGGACAGGCAAAAACTTGTTTGCATCACAAAATAAAACAAACTTCTCCTGAATTTTAACTATTAGTGTATCAAAATATATTTGTATTTTTTATTTAGTTTCTTCCTGGGTAAGAGAGGGAGAGGGGGGGGGGGAAGTATTTTTGTTCTTTCCATTTTGAGTGTGTACTTGTGTTTTTTGTAATTATTTCTGATAAGGTTAACGTATATTTGTACATTTTCAAATTAAAATTTTCTTTCAAATGATTAATTTTCGCATAATTATAGATGGACTACTTTGCAAATTTTTGCATAATCTAATTTTTCTATAGGTGGACTACATTGTAAAAGCATTTTCTTATCTAGTCTTCCTCAACTGTATATAACATACTCTGTAAAATTTGTATTTTCTTATCTGCATTTGTGGTAAATAAATCTTGAATTTGAGATACCGCCATGTACTTGGTAAATAGTTTCAATTTCAGAGACTTGGTTGTTTCTTGTCCCCTGCCAGTATGTTTGATCATTCTCTTGTTAGGTTTTAGTTTGAATATCTCCATTAATTATTTACCAAATTTTAGATCCCTAGGATCTTGCTTTGTACTTAACATTTGAAAAGCTATTAAAGGGCCAGTGTCCAACAAAATCTGTATTGATATGATGATAAAAAATCTCATTTGTTTTTCTTTTTTCTTTCTCCATATTGTAGTACTGAAGTATAATATCCAAGTGGTGACAGGATCAGAACCCGACTCCCAAACAAAAGCAAACGTCTACATTCATCTTTTTGGGAAAAATGGAGACTCGGGAAAGAGAGAGCTGCTGAAGTCAAAGAAACACAAAGAGAAATTTAGGGATGGACAGACAGACTTGTTTGAGATTGAAGCAGTACACCTTGGGAAACTGAGTAAGGTTGTTGTAGGGCATGATGGGAAGGATGAAGGCAAAGGATGGTACTTAGAGAAGATTGTCATCAAAGAGTCTAAGAGTGCCAAAAATGAAGTGTTTTTTCCTTGTAAACGGTGAGTGGATTCCCCCTAGTTTTTATTTAAAACATTTTTTTGTAATGTTAGTATGTTTTTCATGTTTGATATTTTTGATATACTCTCTTTTACATGGAAGATGTGATAAACATTTGTTTTTTGTTTGTTTATATCAACAATATCCTCTGTAGTTTCTTTGATTTTTATGTTTTTTATATATACTCTTTTTATTTTGGAATGCTATACTTCTTTGTTTACCTTTTGCTATTGAACAATCTTCAAGTTCTCTCTTGATATTTTTCATATTCATCAACAACATTCCTCTTCTCTGTTGTTGAATTCATATCCTCTAAACTTTACACCCCTTCCCCTAAACCCATGCCAATATCAAAGCCCTCATAGATTCTATGTCTGCCACTATGGTCAAACTGACTGGAAAACCCACATGGATATCAAACTCCAGACCATCCAACCTTAGAACCCACAACCTCCCTTGTAAAGACAAAAGTCTTTGTTATCAGCCTCAGGTCTTCTTTCACTCCCCCCCCCTTCTTAATGGCTCCACCTCCAATAAGGGTGTTTCAGCTGACGTCATGAGGTCACATGGCTTTGTTTACATCACCATTATGTAGGGCAGGAACTTATATCTTATATAAGATTATTTTTGTGAGATGATTATGCCGGATTCTTGCTGTGCCATTGGTTGCACTAGTAGACATGTGCCAGGTAATAAAAACACTTTTTCTTGATTTCCATCTGATCCTAAACGATGTTCGAAATGGGTTTCTGCTGTACGATGTGACAGCTTTCAACCTACAGTTCACAAAAGGATTTGAAACAAGCACTTTAGAGCGGGTTTGTAGGCTTTGTCTGAGTATAACAAACAATCAGATGGCGTTTATGTAATAGTAACTCTTAAAATAAAATGAAAAAATGAAGTAAAATCGGAAGCGAACAAAAAACTGCAATCAGTAAAATTTGCTGAACTGTTTGGTAGGTTAGCATGCAGTATGTTTGTTGTACGTGTGATGTGACTGAGCTGTGTGAAGAGGCGTGAAACCCAACAACACCCTGCCCTGAAAAATGGCTTCCAGTGGAGTTAGAGTCACATGATAAAATCCCTCTATATGTGATAGTTTCCACAAACACTTCACACTCAAACACATCCTCATGTACTGCCCCTCCACACGACCTCCTTTAACCCCTTTAAGTTCCGAGTTCTTCAAAAAATTCACCCAAAATAATCATATCCTTCCAATATCACATCAACTGCTACATTGACACCTAACCCCCCTCAAACCTTCTACGATCTTACCTGTCTCACTACTCTCTCTCCTCTCTCCTCCATTGATTTAATCTACCCTCTCTGGTACGTTTTGACCATTACTGTTGCGGTGTCATTAAACTACACCAACCAACCATCCTCGTATGACCTTAAGTTTGACCCCTTCATTTAAGATAAATCGTCCCAGCATAATGCCTAAACTGGAAACTGTTTTAATAATGAACTGTTTTGTAACAATTTTGTTTCACAGATGGCTAGATGCGGGTAAAGATGATAAGCTGATTGAGAGAGAATTGCTTCCCGCTAAGCCATTGTCAGGTGAGCCTTGTAATGTCATATGGGCTTTGATTTTACTGAAGAGTTCAAAGTTAAGTTCATACTTGGGCCATGATGAATTATCAGGCCAGTGCTTATCCTTGGGTTTCCTTGGCATAATCGGATGAGAACAGATGATTCCCCCTGGATAGACTTTGAAATCTTAGGCACCAATTTCTTTGGCAAATTTTTGATATAATTACAAGGCTACGGCTACCTTGGCATTTTCTTTCGTAAATCCATTGTTGTTTTTTACGTCTATGCATAACCCTTTGAAGTGGTGCTGCAAAACTGAAGTGCTGTAGATTGAAGTCTTTACTATTCACGCAATCAAATTCTATCAGAGATAGATTTTCCCATTATTTTCAGTTACTGAGATTACGGAAAGATACTTAAAGAATTAGGTCGTTAAAGGAGAAATAAAGTCTGACATAATTCTTATTTCTTATAATAGAATTGAAAATAACAAATGTACTGACCAAGTTTCATAACTCCCGAAGCAATCGAACACATTTTTTGTAATTATTAAAAACTCTAATACTACTACTTAATAGTACTGTGGGAGCTATCATTTTTATTTAAAAACATGCAGATTATGATGTCAGCAGGATGTTGGAATGCTTTAAATTTCTTTATAATTTACCTCAAGTTTTCTAGCTCATGAAAAATTGTTTTTCTTTTGTAAGGGTGAAGGAAATTTTTTGTGCACACATGAAATTATCAAAACATGCTGTTAAAACTTTGTGTCACATCATTTTGGAATAAAAACTTTCGTCACATTTATAAAGAAATACATTATAATCCCTATATCTCTATTGTGGAAATTATGTCATCATGCACAATATTTCAATACAGAATTGAACAAAATGGCAACCCCATATGTCGATTTCAAATGTGTATTACTTGAGATAGGAATAAGATTTTGACTTGCTGTGTTTGGCAGTTGGTTAAAATTTGTATCCTCTATCAAATGAAATAATGATTGTATCAGACTTCATGTCTCCTTTTTGAATTGATCAAACTTTGATCAGCCATAACCCCAAAAAACTAAAAGTGCTATTTAAAAAAATTCAAAAACTGATCAGTTCAAACTTTACTACTCTTCAACAAATACAGAAAATGGTACATGTTCATAGACCTTCATTCCTTTCTTATGCTGATGTTTTTTTCCTGTTCAATTGCAGTCCCTAATCCTGTAACTGCCGAAACAGCAAAGGCTACCACAGACAGCATCACCGCATCCTGGCAAACTCCTGCCGGTGAGCTCACAGGTTACAAGTTGACTATTGACCCCCCAGATGCCCCCAATTCAGAGGTGACTCTGACTGACTCCAAAGCAACGAGCGTGACCTTTGACTCTTTGAGCGCAGGCAAAGAGTACCAGGTGGACATCGTGACTGTGAACGGAGACTTGGAGAGTGACAAAGTTGTCGTTAAGGCTACTGCAAGTAAGTGGCCACAAGTATTGACCTTTTCAAACTGATTTTAGCCAAACATGATTACTTCAGCACTTCGACCAATCAACTGCTGTGGGAATGTTCCCTTTGTTACCCAACCAATCAGCTGCAGTTACTGGTGGAAAAGTTGTAAATGACATTGCGCATGGGTATTACTTTCATGTATAACGCACATATGAATAGCATTTGAAAGCATTTTTTTTATATGCTTGGTCTCATACTTTGCGTGAATTGTGCACAGGGCCAAGAATCCCCCAGTATTTAATTGGGCGATAAGATTCCCCCAGTATACGATTGGTGGATAAAGATTCATCCAGTTTATGATTGGTCTATTATGGACACATGAATTTCGGCCATGTGATATTATTTGAATTAGCTTTCTGGAAATTGCCAATTCAGGTTTGAAAAGGTCTAATGCAGATATGAAGAATTTGGGGGTTTTGCAGTTCAAATTCATTTTATCAGTAAGTTTCTTATTAGAAGTTTCTTCCTTTAAAAATTAAATAAAATCAGAAATTGTATTTCTTTAATTACATTTACTGAAGAAAAAAAAAATATTTTTCTTTTATTTGTAAAGAATATCTTCAGCGTGATTCTTTGGGTTGTCTCCTCAATCTTTAGTTATCAAGTCTGAATAATATACCCTGTTAATTATAAAACTAATGTTTTAGTCACTAATAAGACTAATGTTTTAGTCACAAGCTAAGAAAATCAATTCAGCTATCGACTAACTTTATAAATTTATGCTTTTTAGGCAAATGACAAAGTAGTGAAAGTTAAATGCCTTTTGCACTTTGTTTCTTTAGAGCCCAACAAAGCACTTGAACCAAAAACAGAGGCAACTGAAACAACGATATCCACGTCTTGGACCAAACCAGAGAGCATTTTATCTGGGTATAAGGTCCGCATCCATCCCAGTGACGCCAAGAAATCCACCATAAAGATCAAGGAGCCAGACACCACCAAAGCAGAATTTGTTGGCCTTAACCCTGGGAAGAAATACAAGGTGGATATTGTAGTCTTGAGTGGAGAAGTAGAGAGTGAGAAAGTGACTGTTTCTGAGACTACCAGTAAGTTTTTGTTTATCATTCAATCTGTTGTGTTTTTATCTTGATGTATTTGTTATATTCTGGTAAGGTCAAGTTGACCGGGATGTCCAGCAATTATTGTATACAAATGACATTAACATAAAGAATGGGGTTTTGACTCAGTGGCCATCTTGTAACTTGGTGAAGCACTCAACAATTATACACTTGTATCAATTCTAGGATATACAGTAACAGTTTCATTAATACATTCATGTATTGATTATTCAGTGCTAAGAATTTCCCTGGAAACATTTCAAAATGGGGAAGAAATTTAAATAGTGCTGAAAAAACTAAAATGAATTAATATATTTCCATGTGTTTTGAGGACTCCATTTATATTGTACTGCAAATTTGTATCATTTTTTGTCCACGTTCTGCTTTGATAAAAACTTCTACTGAATAATTTTGTGTAGTATTTAAAGTTGTAACAATAATCTTGGAGTCTTTGAATTTGTTATGATGAAAAAAATCATGTTATCTTGCTCAAATTCGTATCGTAATTGGAAACCAGTCCTTAGTCAGGACACCTTTCTCCGAACAAAGTTCCTATCCCTGAACAGGGCACCTTTTCTCTAATTATGCTACTCTCATTGTAGTAGCAACTGTGCATATGTGATATATGCAGAGATAAAGCTATGAAGGCTTTTGATTCAGGTATTGACCATCAGCTCTACCAAGACCAAATGAAATTTGAGTTGATCTTCTAAAAAGATTTTATTCATCACTCAGAAGTTGAATATTTTTACTTTCCTTATAGAATCCCAGGAATTGATTGTCCCTGTTGTTACTGACCACCTAGTCAAATCAACACCTGATACACTGACCATCTCCTGGACAAAGCCAGCTGATGATGTCACTGGCTATCGTGTCATTCTTGTCCCTGTTGAGGGCGACCCAGTAGAAAAGAAACTAGAAAGCGGTGACACGACTAGTGCAGAGTTTGGCGAGTTACCACCTGGACAGGAGTTCTCTGTTGACGTTATATCTCTCATGGGTGATAAAGAAAGTAAAAAACTTTCCATGACAACAAGAACAGGTAAGGTTGATGTCTGTAATGTCTTGTTTGTTCATATTAATTTTTTACTTCAAAAATTTAGAATTTTTTCCAGCCTTATAGAATGCACATACATGTATTCCTTTTTGTAAATTGCTTCAATCCATTTTGTAAATTGTACTAATTTGGTTTCAAAGTTTCTTAATAGTTTGATATTTTAGGAGTGGCTAAAGTTAAATGATTTTTCTAAAACACAATGACATGTAACACATGATGATCAATCTGATATATTGATCAATTTGATATGTTGATCAATCTGATATGTTGATCAGTCTGATATGTAGATCAATTTGATATGTTGATCAATCTTACATGTCTATCAATCTGTTACGTTGATCAATCTGATGTATTGATCAATCTGATGTGTTGATCAATCTGATATGTTTATCAGTCTGATATGTTGATCAATTTAATATGTTGATCAATCTGATATGTTGATCAATCTGATATGTTGCTCAATCTGATATGTTGATTAATCTGATATGTTGATCAGTCTGATATGTTGATCAATCTGATATGTTGATCAGTCTGATATGTTGATCAGTCTGATATGTTGATCAGTCTGATATGTTGATCAGTCTGATATGTTGATTAGTCTGATATGTTGATCAGTCTGATATGTTGATCAATGTTTACATATGAATTAAAAGTCTTTCATTTCCAACAAGAAAGCATTATTTCGTGATCATCCCCATGAAATTGGCAATATTTTCTTCTTGCAGGCAGCAAACCACACAAAAAATATACCATGAACTCAAACCAAGGTGGGTTGTTCATAATCTGAAGCATATTTTTCATAAAATTGCTTTTTGATCTGTACAGGCATCTTGTTATGAACCTAAAAACAAAAGTGCTTATACGTCCTTTCATGCATCTTGTTATAAACCGAAACAAAGTTGGGCAATTCATAATCCCAAGCATCCTCTTCTTGAATTCCTTGTAGATCATTTGAAGCATCATAAAGTGCATCAGATCCTTTCATGCATCTTGTTATAAACCGAAAGTTGGGTAATCCATAATCCCACGCATCTCTTCTTAAATTCCTTGTAGATCATTTGAAGCATCATAAAGTGCATCAGATCCTTTCATGCATCTTGTTATGAACCTAAAGTTGGGTAATCCATTACCCCAAGCATCTCTTTTTGAATTCCTTGTAGATCATTTGAAGCATCATAAAGTGCATCAGATCCTTTCATGCATCTTGTTATGAACCTAAAGTTGGGTAATCCATTACCCCAAGCATCTCTTTTTGAATTCCTTGTAGATCATTTGAAGCATCATAAAGTGCATCAGATCCTTTCATGCATCTTGTTATGAACTGAAAGTTGGGTAATCCATAACCCCAAGCATCTCTTCTTGAATTCCTTGTAGATCATTTGAAGCATCATAAAGTGCATCAGATCCTTTCATGCATCTTGTTATGAACTGAAAGTTGGGTAATCCATAACCCCAAGCATCTCTTCTTGAATTCCTTGTAGATCATTTGAAGCATCATAAAGTGCATCAGATCCTTTCATGCATCTTGTTATGAACTGAAAGTTGGGTAATCCATAACCCCAAGCATCTCTTCTTGAATTCCTTGTAGATCATTTCAAGCATCATAAAGTGCATCAGATCCTTTCATGCATCTTGTTATGAACTGAAAGTTGGGTAATCCATAACCCCAAGCATCTCTTCTTGAATTCCTTGTAGATCATTTCAAGCATCATAAAGTGCATCAGATCCTTTCATGCTTCTTGTACCGAAAGTTGGGTAATCCATAACCCCAAGCATCCTCTTCTTGAAATTCCTTGTAGATCATTTCAAGCATCATAAAGTGCATCAGAACCTTTCATGCTTCTTATACTAAACCGAAAGTTATTTATGAGCATTCTTGTGTAGCTCAATAGTTGCATTTAAAACTTCACTTTTCTACTGGTTGATGATAGGGTCTTAATTCATCCAGATTTTTGAACTTGTCTACAGTATTAGTAATGAAATATCTCTAGATTTGGAGTATAATTATCCTTGGTTTGTGGGGTAGTTCTTAGACTGCGAAATAAATTTCTAATTCTATTGGACACTACACTTCATCTGTGTTGTGCATTTGCTTGATTATAAGTGAAATGGCACATTGTGAAAAAGATGATGTACGACAAATGGTATGCCTCAATAATTCATGTCACATTAAGTGTCATTTGTTTTCTTCAGAACATTAAAATTGTTTTTGTAACTTTTTGAAGCTTAATGTCATACGAAAGCCAACTTTCTTTTCGATCCCATCTTTCTTTGTCTTAATAGTTATATATATACATGTGTCTATATGTCTGCATTAATTTGTAATATAACCTTCATAATGGTATCTGTTGCTGTCTGTTATGCATCTCTGTTTTGCAATTTTTTGTCATTCGGTGCAAAACATTGCGGCCAAACCTTTTGCTGTTTCGTGCTTAAAGCTTTGAGAGTATTTAGGTAAAATATTTTTGTGTTGTCCAGTCGTGCTTTCAGGAAAATTTTCTTATATTTAAAGAATGGTGTGTCCCTTTATTTGCTCCTATATTAGATCAATTTCATAACTACTGAAATTAACGTAGACAAGAAAATCTTTAAGATTGAATAATTTATTGTAGGAACAAAATGTTAACTTTTTTTTTACCAATCTTTTTCTTTTATTGTCCTCTATCAAACATATTGAAATGAAATTCTATGAAAATTTTCCTTTAATAATCAGACCAAAATATTCAAAGTACTTTCAAGTTCTCAACTCTTTTTAAAGGGATTTTGTTGTTTATTTTCTTGCGTGTTTGATTTTAACTACTTTTTAAAAGTCAATTTAGCGAATATTTCCATAAAGTTTCTGTAGACCTTAAAAGACGGAGATAGTTGTGTGTTCATAGAATAGTAATTATGAGCTGTGTTTTGCATGAAATGATTCTTGCATGGCTTGCTTTAACCTTTGCATGTCTAACTTCCTTCTACTCTCCATGCTTACTTGGATAATGCATTTCTTTAACAAAGAACTCGCAAAGGTAAATAAAGTATGCAAGGCTTCGGCCAAAGCAACTGATAATTCTATTGTGGTTTCTTGGAAGAAACCTGATGGCGAGGTTACAGGTTACCGTTTGACCTGTGACCCCAAAGGGTTCCAAAGATAAAGCTTCCTCCAAAGAGTTGAAAATAGGAGATGGTGATCAACTCACTGCGACGTTTGAGGAGCTTAAGGTGGCAACGGAGTACGCCATCAAGATCTATGCTCTTGCGGGAGAGCGTGAAAGCGAGCGTGTCAAAGTTACTGCCACAACTGGTAAGTTTTTTTGTTTTTTTTAAATGTTTTGTTAGATTTGATGTGCTCACTTTGTTAGTAACGTATGAATCACAGAACTTGCACGTTGATTGGTGCACAGGTTTGAAGTGACAATCATGTTTTTTCTGTCTGTTAAGATAGTTGTAAAAACCATTCTTCAGGATCTTAAGTGACTATCAGGTGTGAAGTACCATCCAACTTTTTACTCAAATTGGATTTGAATTTAGAGGAAATGTTTCGCAAAATTGAACAATTATTTTCAGAAAATTTACCAATTCTTTGAGAAATTAAGCTAATTTTTGACAATTGCCTGAAACTTTTGGAAAATTGACCATAATTTATTCAGATATTTGGCAATAAGTTCAGAAACCCACATGGCATAGTTAAATGTTCATTAAACTGCCAAAAAAATTGATATTCAGCAAATAGAAGGGAGGGGGGGGGGGGCAAGGAGTGACCACTGCTTCCTTGGCTACATCTCTGAGTGACCATCTTGTTTGAATATCTTACAGACAGTTTAAAAAAATCCACCTTTAGGATCACTCTAAAAATCATATAATCTTGAAACCGTTTGTTGTAGCTTTTTATTTTGTAATCTTAAAAAAGTTATATTTAAACAGGATCTGTAAGATTATGTTTTACTTACTTTATTAGGCTATCATTACGTTAATACTTGAAAGCTTTGTGTATTAGATACTATCATTGAATGCTTATTGAACACCTGATCATGTAGTGTATCTATCATAATTTGAAAAGTTTTTATTAAGAATATGTTGTATTCCAATTAAAAAAGTCTTGGATTTTACTACGAACTTCGTGGGGCATGAATAATGTGTGGAAATTGCTGTGTATTAATTAGCTGTGAAACTAGAGTAGTTTTTAGATCATAGATCAGCTTTTCAAACATCTTAGTGTCTTAAGTAGCGATGGTGGGAACATTAATTATGTTCCTGTTTATTTTTGAAAAAATTTTTTTTTTTTTTTTTAAGAGGGCATGACATGGGTTTTCATATGACTCTTGATTATTTGGACAATTTGATAGAGAATTATTCTAAAATTTGTGTTGGTTGTAATAGCAGAAATTGGAGAAAAAAGCAATATAGTATTCACTCTCATCAGCTCATGTTAAAATTGGTTAACTTGTTATGACTTCACGTACAGAATGAAATTCCTTGAGGCACTTTCACATCATACAAACAACATAGGCCTAGTGTTATTGTGTTCGTTCCTTGAAACTTGACATATTTACACTAGGAGTAAAGAGATTTTTCAACATTACATTTCTTACCAAGCTGTTATTATTTTCTTAAACTTATATTGAAATAGGTCATATCTTCAAGTTTTATGAAATATGTCATCTTTTTTCAAAATGCCCTATGATCTGGCCTAAGTGTACAAAGCCTCTGTCTACCATTAGGCCTAACACTGAAACTTGTAAGTTTATTAATTTGAACATGACGGCATTGAATATTTTTCTTTATTTGTTGTTTCACACGATAATATTATATATTGTACGTACATAAATGTCATAGAATTAAAACGTAGCAAAAATTATCACAATGTATAAGTTCTTAAAATAGAAAATTATAGGTTGAAACCAAATTACATTCCGAATTTTCCTCAGCAGCAGCTTAACATAGTAAATTCTAATACGAAACCTAATGTAAAAATTACCCATTGATTTAGTACATTGATTTGTTTCAAAATAAAAGTTGTGAATTTAAACGGGCTTTCAAAGTTTTTAGTCATTGCAAACGTTGACATTTATATTAACAACAACATAGAAAATATACCAGTGTCAATGTCTTCTGAAGAACGCCAAGGATAAACTTTGCATATGGAATTAGCACTGTATTTGTATGTTCTCAAATCGTTCTGGAAGTGACGTCACACGTTGCTTAGCAGTTTTCAATTCTTGCATTGTCGGAGCGTCAATTACTGAATTAGTTTCATTTTTTTTCATGCATATGGTTTTTCTTTTCGGGATTTTGATGGAATATTATGTTTTTGCTAATAACGAACTATGCAAAACTGTTGTAAAGTCAATTTTATTTTTTGTGTCATGCCCTCTTCTATTATAGTGAAATTCTTACATTATAGATTGATTAATATTTTTTTTTTTTTTTCTATTAAAACATTTGACTTGTGTAATTGCTGAAGACTGTGCAAATGTTGTCAGTAATCCTTGCGGAGTAAACTGATCTAGGCATGGATGCTTATACCTAAACTCCCCTGTAATTTAGGCCTGCCACAATTTCGTTCATCTGCATATCGATATCACAGCAGTTATGCGTGATGATATTCGCTATTTTATTAACAATTTATCTCGTGGTAGATATTATCATGTAAAACCTTATTTTAATGATTTTTCAATTAAATTGATCTTTTTTGTTGTTTTCTACTTCTATATAGATTTTGATGTGAAAATAGCAATTTAAAATCTTTATTTTCTTTGCATTTATGGAAGAAACAAATTAAGCAGAATTCAAAAAATATGTTGAAAATCTTGAATTGTGAAATTGTTCACAAGATGATATCAGTGGTGTATTATAATAAAGATGATATCATCAAATCCAAGTTTCACTGATGATATCATGATGTAACAATTATTGTGACAGCCTATATCCATTTTTAGGTCAAGTTGATTTCACTTAATCATTGTTGTTCTGCTTCTTAAAGTTTCAAACAGTCAGACCGACCTGATAAATAACCAGGTTGGGTCAGATTTTTATTCTTTATTTTCTTTATTCTGAAAACCTTAGTTGTTGTGGAAGTTGGTGCTGAGTATTATATTAGCAATGGATGAAGTCCTTATTGTGTGGTTATTTCAATTAAGATAAAGTGGTTTACTATTTGCTACAGTAAATTTGTGGTTATGATTTGCTGGAACAAATTTTTAAGGAAAAGGACAAGTCATGTATAAAAGATTATGATTCTTAATATTTTGAGTAGAACATGCTTTTGGGTAAAGTACACTGCATGGTCTTTACCATACCTACATTTCAAAATATGTCAACACTGTTTGCACATTGTCATGTTTTAGTACTTAAAAATAGGTATACATGCTTAGGAAGTGTTAAAGGATTAAAGAAATAAAGATAAAAAGCCTTATCATGTTCTGGAGAGATAGGTAGCTCACTTGGCAGAGCGCATGGCTGAGATGCTGAAGGTCCTAGGTTAAAACCTTGGTCAGGTCTGACAATGGTTGAATGGCGCACAACGTCCTTCAGAGGGGATGTTAAAGCTGTTGGTTCGGATGGCAGGAGAGTCACCACAGCCTGGTTCTCTGAACACTATTTGAGAAGAGAAGCGTGAAAACGCAGTGTTCATTGGTTTTCCCTTTCAAGTACTAAGTACATATGCGCCCATAGGCAGCCAGAAAACTAGTCTGTTAGTTGTAGAGCACATTTGATAGTTCTTTAAAACTAGAAAATGCGTCATTCAAGTTCCATATATCATATGCAAGACTTGATATGTGATTACATCACCTACATGCAGTGGCATAGACTTTTTTGCAGAGGGGGAAAAACAATTTTTTTGATTATGAATTTATAAGTTCCACCAACCCCCTGTGCCACCACCCCTCCTCTGGAAATTTGAAGAAAATTGGAAAAGTCAGATATTTTGAGTTTTTGAGGAAAAAATGATAATTTGCTTATTCAAAATAGGCCTTAAAAATTAATTTTTCGGAAATTTGTTATCCTTTTTCTCAAGATAGCAGGTATACAATTGAATTTTAAGACTGATTGCTTTTATCAAGATTACCAATAAACCCAACATATCGAGTTTATACTTTGCAAATTAAAGAAATATTCCCATGAATTTTCATTTTCCTGATTAATAGAGGACTATTATTGAAACAAATTGGTGAAAAACCTTGGAATCCAAAAGGAAATGATCAATTCAACAACTGAATGATGTAATTGGATTCTGGGCATGATAATAACACTCACTATATATTTGCATTGCATCAGATAATTTTGGAGAAAGTTGAGAGGATAAGAAAGTTTTACAATGTCTGTATGTTGAAAAGTTCATCTTGTGGTGTTTGTAGTGTTCACACTAATGTTCAAAATTTGGGGGGATTTTCCCCCTTGTGTGGTTTTTGGGAAGATTTAAAAAAATAGGGGAGAGGGCAATTTCTTTTTGGAAGATACAAAGCAAAACAAAAGTCCAAAAATACCCCCAAAATGCCAAATATACCCAAAAAAGGCCCAATTTGGCAGGAAAAGGCAAAATTTAGCATTTCCCTGCCAAATTTGGCATTTGCTTGCCAAATTTTTAATTTTCTGGCCAAAACTGGCATTTTTCCAACCAAGTTTTTTTTGCAGGAATTTCCCCTCCAATTATTTTTAAATCCTGGAATCCCGTACCTTAATATAAACACTGGGTGTTTGTATCCAAGTATCTTGGCAAATTTGCTGTATATATATGTATGTATGTATGTATGTATGTGTGCACGTATGTATGTGTGTATGTATGTATGTATGTATGTATGTATGTATGTATATATATATATATATATATATATATATATATTCATAGATTCATAAATATGTATATTTATATATGTATATATATATATACTTACATATATATATATATATATATATATATATATATATATATATATATATATATATATATATATATATATATATATATACATACACACATATATATATATATATATATATACAAATATATATATACATATATATATATATATATATATATATATATATATATATATGTATATAGTGAGCCATCTTTATACAGAAATATGGCAATGTTTTCATTACTTGGACATCTGCTAAAAACATCACACAAAAAGTTCCTGAATGGAAGCAGAACCTCATTAGATTTACTTCATTTATCCATAAGACAATACCCTGCTTTACAAGCATAGCCCCTTTAGAAGAGCCGGTCATGGCCGTAGACTTCAGACTAAAGAAGCCATTATTAATCACGACAGAACAAAGGCTCAAAGTGCTCATTAATGTCAGGATGACTTTGATCAAAACTTAAAGAACAATGATCACCTAGGTTTTCCGAAATGGTGTAGGTGCTCATAAATGTTAGTATGACTTTGATTGATACTTAATGATCACCTAGGATGATCAATTGTTTGATTGTCATATGTGGCAACTTCTAATAAATTCTTGGTGGAACTGAGGTTATATAGAAAAGGTTTTCTTCTGATGTATTTCCTGGTCTGCCACTCTCCTTTTCAATTTATGTTATGCAGTGTTTCTGAATTTTGTGTCTTTGTGGTTTACATAACAAGATGATGGGTTAAAAAGGGTGATTTGATTACCCCATAAAAAGCCCAAACTAACACCAACCACCACCACAAAAAAAAAAAAAAAAATCAAAGATGCCCAGAGTTAGTAAAGAACTTATCAATGTTGACTATGAAATTGTGAGCATAATTGGAGCCAACTACCCACTCAGGCAAACCATTCCACTCATTAACAATTCTTTGCGAAAAGCTAAAACGTTGAATATCTATCCATGAGATTTGTGGAAATACATAATATAAAGAAAGAAAATGTTTAACCGTGTCACCTTTCTTTAAAGGGATAATTATCTGATGAAGGGGGCAGGTGGGGGGGAGGGAGAGATTCATAATTTTTTTGTTTGGCTGCTTTTTAGAAACAGCATTATATTCCGTGTTCAACAGTCAAACTTTTTTGAAAACCTTACCTAATTTTTAATCTGTAGCTGATCAAATTCAAAACCTTTGTTAGTGTAGAAAATTGAAGGCAGCCCATAGATTTTGTTTTATGTAAATCTGTGGATTATATAATAAGCCATGAATTATTCTGAATACATATTTCCCAGTTTATTACGGGTAAAGATAAGAAAATTAGTGGTAATTATTAGAATGACTTTGAGAGACTGAACATTTTGTTTTGTACTTTGATGCGTCATCCTTACGTCTCCCTGAGGAGAATCCGTGAACTCATCAAGTTTTTTTGTACTTATGAGATCCATTTGGGAATTAGGTTTCTTTTTGCCATAGCAACAGTAGCGTCACTCTATCATTATAAGGTTTCTTGTGTCAGAGGCTGTTGTTAATGACCACATAATAGGAATGTGAAGAAAATTATAGTTTTTTTCTTAAATTATTTTTTTTAGATTATTCTACATGAATATGCAATCTGGTCTCCCATGGCTAAAATACGGCTTATTTATATAAACATAAAAAGTCGGTGCAATTCTTTTAAACACCCCCACTGTGTAAGTGGAGGAAACTTCCAAAAAAAGGAGATAATTAGGAAGTCTACCAATTAATAGAATCTTAGCTCTTAACTATCAAAAGAAAATGATTTCATTGAGGCTTCGTGTAGGAATTCTTTGAATCTTTTGTACTATTGTTGTGAGTTTGGAACAACTATTTTCATAGACATGAAGTTGTAGAAGTTTAATCGTAAACTGAAATATCTTCTTGCAATATGATCTGTTTTTTAGATTCTGGGAGCGTTCCATTAGTTGCGGATCTAACATTGACTGAAGGTAAGACCACGTCTGTTGCCGTGAAATGGTCTAAACCTGAGGGATACATTCAAGGGTACCAAGTCACATGTGCCATCAAGGAAACGCCTGATGACATCATCAAGAGTGTGGATATTGACTCTGCGGACAAGACAGAAACAAGCTTTGAGGAATTGTTAGATGGTACGGAATACGTGATCAGTGTTTTCAGCAAGAAAGGAGAGAAAAAGAGTGACCCCGTTGTACTCGAAGTTAAAACTAGTGAGTGTTCTTCTGTTTGGTAACCTTCCATGTTCTTAGTAAGAAAAACTTTTTGCATACTGTTAAAAGGATATTAACGATGCGTGGACAGGTTGGAAGAAATATGCTATAAAAGCTGAAACTAACAATTTCATCAAAATTGGTTAACAATTTTCAATTCTACGCCATTTTGAATTCTTAGGCGTTATGATTAATTATGCAAATTTAATTAAATTTGTGACATCACAAAGAGAAAATATATGATTTCTTTATTGTTTTTTAATCCTTCACCAAAGTTATTGGAATGGGATGAGTTGAAGATGACCAAGAGGGATTAAATAGGTATAATATTCTCAATCAAAATTTAGTGGGAAAACCAGCCTGATGATTCCGTGACTGAAATTAAAGATTTTAAGTTGTTATCTCCTTCCTACATCAAAACGTTTGCATTCATACATTACACATTCTTCAAACTTTGAGTAGCCATATAACTCAGAAACTATGGGTGCTTAACTTTGGTGTAAGTTCTACGATTTCATTCCACTGAATATCAAATCTCTGCCTGTCCATAAACCTTTAAAATATGAAGCTGCCATCTTTGAAGTCGGCTGCCTCTGAAGTTACAGTAAGCTTGAGAAAATGCAAAAATGTAAATTAGATGATTGAAATTGTGATTGATGTGGCATCACCACAGATTTCATTCTGTTTTGATAGAGTGGCTTAACAGTTAACAAAATAGAGGGGGTAGGGCATAAACTTTCAAAGTTGTCGGGGCACTTGCGACGACGAAGACGAGTGAACACACAATTACATTGACAGGGTCGTTGCCTGCGTATTCGGTTATGATAGTAACAATGCTATCACGAAACGCTTAATACGACCCGGACGAGAACACAGGTATGACGTTCGGACAGACATAACATCGACAACCAAGTCAATGTTCACAGCCTTTGGTAACCAGTTGTGGTGCACTGGCGTGTCTACCCAACCCAGGCTTGAACCCAGGGCCTCGTGGTCTGTAGACACAGGTATGATAACCGCTACACCACAGTAGGCAGATTCGGGGCACATGCCAAAAAGTTTCTCTTTAAGCCTACCCACACCCGACACCAGAGTTAACCCTGAAAACTCAGGTATGACAATAACCAACCCGACTTACTGTTCAGTGTATTGTATTTCCACTCTAAATAATGATTGTTTATCTGTCATTCCCATGCAAACCACAGCCAATTAGCCCAAGGTTATTTGTGTGTGTAAGATTACACAAAGCAGAGTTGAATAATCAAGGCGCTTTTGTGATTGAAATCACTCATTGTTGTTAGGTGTTTTAGTGGGAGAGGTTTGTTTGGAAACTGGTGATAAAAATAGCTGTGTATGCCTGAGGTAATAATGTGCATTGACTGTGAATGATTGACGGACCATTTTTGCTAAGGAAAGATATTGCTTAATGAAGGTAAAACCAAGATTTAGATGATTTTAGGGTTGGATTATCTTAATAGGAGGATGAAAACAATAGACTCATAATCAATAATACAAAGGAGATAATAAAATTTGTCTTATAGTTGTAAACTGATCAGATTTGGAATAGTGTCTGCTGTTAAAGTTTTTTCAGCTGATTGTACAACTTAGCTTTTCACAGCAGGAAAAAAAATACCTCCCTGTTCAAAGTAATGTTACAAATGTTTTATAGGAACTCTACATACCTGCAGGAAACTTTTTCCTCTGATAAACTTAATATATTTACAGAGGAAGAAGCTATACATCGTGTGCAGAAAGTATCAGTGGAAACCACAAAGACCTCTTTGACAGCATCTTGGAAAAAACCTGATGGAAATGTGACAGGATACCACTTGACCTGTGCCAAATCTGACAACAAAGATATTCCTGCTAAAGAGGTCACTCTGGAGGATGGAGAGGCCCTGTCTGCTACCTTTGAAGACCTGGATCCAGACAAGGAGTATGTCGTGAAGATATACACCATGAATGGCAAGAAGAAAAGCGAAAGAGTGAAGGTGTCTGCGAGAACAAGTGAGTTCTTGCATGATGCTGTGGGGGAAGGGGAAGGTGGAAGGAGGGGGCAGTGGGTAAAGGATGATTCTTTAATCAGGATATGAAAAAGGGAGAGATCAAAATATTTCTTAATCTTAGAGGTCCATGGACACAAATGTCCATATTCGTTATTTCTATATTCGTAAAAATCATCCCATCTTTTCAAATCTTCCTACAGTTGTGTACCATTCCTGTTTATTTTCCTCTTAACCCTTTGATTTTTACATGGTCGTGACATTACTGATTAGACCTGCACTTTTCAAAAATGATTTTGCTTCGTCAAATAGGCCCACAGCAGTGATCTTGGCCTTGTATCATTTGAAAGAGCTCAAATAGTTCTTTCATAAATTAACAATTTTGATAAGGGCTATATTGAGAATATATGAGTAAACTCGCTTAAAAATGGGTAAAAAGTATTATTTTTAAAAATATAGTCAATTTTGTTATTCAAAAACTTACTTGTCATACTTCCAGACCTTGCATTTGCCTAAAAACCCATGAGAAACTCTCAAAGACATCAATGCATCCACTTCCAGAAAAGAAGAAGAAAAAAAATTAGAGTGGTATCAATGGAAAGCAAATTTCACAAACAATCTAAATATGTAAAAAAAACCCTCCATTTTCATTTTTCACAAGAAAAAATACAAGCTCATAAAATTTGACCTAATTTTGCCTAAAATTTGCATAGTTATGTTGATAATTTCTTTATTTTGACTTTCTTATTGAAAAGTTATTGTTTCGCATTTATATAAACCAAACTTGTAGTGATATAAAACAAAAGGAAAGTTGTGAAAATTAATTTTAAAAAGGAAAAAAAAAAATGTTGAAAAATTGCAGTCACGTTTTGGACCCCCTGGGATTCTAGGACTTAATATCTGTTTGTAATGTAGAATTATATTACCTTTGAATAAAGTTTTCTTCTGGTTCATGTGCCTAACACCAACAAACCAAAATTCAAATGAGTTTTAAATCATGAGATCAGGTTTTCAATTTTGAAAATAGCACTTTTTGTGTTACACACTCTAGAAATAGAAAGTTTTTTAGTTATGTTGACTGATCAAAGTTTGATGATTTTTTTATTTATGCTGAGTTTGTGATGCGTGACTTGGCGAACAGATCAAACAAAGTCTTTGCAATTTTCACATTTCTTTTCTAAATCTCAGTCACTGAAAATGATGGGGAGAATCTGTTCCTACCAGAATTTGATGGAGAGTATGATAAAGAATCAAAACCCTTGAGTCAAAATTTGCAGATTGCCTTCAAAAAATTATGATGGATTATTTAAAAAAAAAAGATTTAACTAGGAAAATACCATGGTCGCCCTGTAATTCATCACAAATTTGCATACAAATTTGCATATTGATGCATGAAAATTGAAAATGCTTTAAAAGTGTCAGTTTTAAGTGATTTTAATGATTTTTTCTTTCCATTTTTGTTCTTCATACATTTTAAAGTAATTTAGCTAATGTATCTACACTTCAATATACTTCTTATGTATTGTTTTGCATTTTTTCTTTGTCTTTATTGATTGATTTGATTAAATATGATTGGATACCAATCAAGTATGATTGGATACCAATCAAGTATGATTGGATACCAATCAAGTATGATTTGATACCAATCAAGTATGATTTGATACCAATCAAGTATGATTTGATACCATTTAAGTATGATTTGATACCAATTAAGTATGATTTGATACCATTTAAGTATGATTTGATACCAATCAAGTATGATTTGATACCAATCAAGTATGATTTGATACCAATCAAGTATGATTTTATACCAATCAAGTATGATTTGATACCAATCAAGTATGATTTGATACCAATCAAGTATGATTTGATACCAATCAAGTATGATTTGATACCAATCAAGTATGATTTGATACCAATCAAGTATGATTTGATACCAATCAAGTATAATTTGATACCAATCAAGTATGATTTGATACCAATCAAGTATGATTTGATACCAATCAAGTATGATTTGATACCAATCAAGTATGGTTTGATACCAATCAAGTATGATTTGATACCAATCAAGTATGATTTGATACCAATCAAGATTGATCGTGACAAATACATCATTCTTTTAAAATGCCCCAAAAGATGCAGCAGAAGTACCAGAAGTATCTAGCATAGCTTGCAAAGACATCACCGAGAATTCCATCACCATCACGTGGGTCAACCCAGCAACTGAGTTAACAGGGTTTACCATCGTGTACAGGCCGATTAGCGCTCAGACGGATGACGATTTGGAGGAGAAAAGTTTGGAGGGCGGTCTTCCCACTGAATATAAAATTGAGGGTCTTGAACCTGGACTTATTTATTGTATCTGTGTGTATGCTGAGGTCGGCGACAGAACGAGCGGTGGAGTTTGCATTAGTGCAGAAACAAGTAAGTTAGATACTGTCATTGTTATCTTTGATTGTGATTGGTCTACCGGCCATGAGAATGGCAATGACAGTTTCTGTCAACTAATATTAAAAGCAATTTAAAAAGCAATTAGCATATTTGACTCTGACTCTTGCGGTGCATTAAACATCAACAAACCAGACCAATTGTTTTTGTTAAAAGCAATATCAAAAGAAATTGCTGTCGTGGTATCTTTAAATCCTGCCAATCAACCATGAAAATGTTTGGGAACATTCATATTTAAAAAGAATTTTCTTTTATTGTGAAATTGGAAATTTTGGTCATATTTTTTAGCTGTAATTATCCATGCACCAAATACTATTTGTTTAGAAATGCTCCAAATGTGGTCAAACGAGTGTGTATATAAAACTGAGAGTGACATTAAGCGTGCAAGCTCTTTCCTTTCAGTATGCTATCATAGGGGCATAAATAATATGCCCAACGTGCATCAGATACTAGAGGCATCATACTACACTCGCGCGTGTTGGCAGTGTAATAAGATTGTAGCTGTGCCAGGCCAAGTAAATAATGATATCATATTAGGTTGCTCTTGCTCTGGGGAGGCGTGTGATGTGCAACCGTCGATTTTGGCCAAAATTGGCTGTTGCAGTGCATACTAAACGGAAAGGGGAGGTACATCTCATGATCTGAGACTCAAAACAATTTTCCATTGTTTTAATGTTCAATATAAAGCAATTCTTTCTGTTTTTGTTCTCAAATGCAGTCATATATTACAAAATATGGTATTAAATGCTTTTAAACAAAAACATGATTTTGATTCCAAAAGATTCTTAGTTCTAGTGAATTGCTGCTTTAAGAATTAAGCTCTCCGATTAAGGAAATAAGCCACACCTACCATAGCAACAAGGTAACTAGGTGGGCCAAAAAAAAACCCAACTTAAATCTGCAATCATGAATGACCAAGGCATTGACATTTGGATGTTTATGAGGCCTGCCGCAAGCTTTGATCCATTTATGGCACTTCTCCAGATCTTTTGAGTTTTTAGCAAAAGGGATAAACAAAATTCATTTGCTAACCGTTCTAGGTAACGGAAATTGGATTTACAAAGCCAGAGTGGGCCCATAAGCGCAATTTTGTTCACCATTTTGTTGTCACTCTGTTGTGTGTGCAGAAATTTGTTTTGTACAGTATATTGCATTGACTGCATTAGAGTATGCCGCTAGCTAACCAGTACCATGTAGGATTTTTGTCCTACATAGTTACACAGATTTTGTTGCTAGGCAAATTCATGCGGTGATTGGTTGAACAAAATTGTCAATCATCTTACTTAGAGAGGTTAATTATGAAATGACAGTAAATATCAATGAAATTCGGTTTCTTTCATTTCCATTTTTTCTAGTGATGCCAGATGTTCCTCTGAGACCAGTCCAGAATGCTCAAGTATCATCCTCCGTAGACACCATCAATGTCACTTGGGATAAGCCAGAAGGACCAGCATCTGCCATTAAGATCTCCTATTGGCCCAACAAGGAAGAAGCAGAGAGTGACATCACAACAGTTCGCAAAGAGATCATGATTGATGACCTAGATGTCACAAATTTGATCCTGAATGACCTAGAAGAAGGAACCAATTATGTGATAGAGCTTTGTACCTTGCATGATGGGAAATCTAGTGAGAAAGTGACATTGAAAACAGAAACTGGTAAGAAACACTTATCTCTGTTGGTTTATGTAATGAGAATTACAACTTATGTCATTTTAGTGCTCTGTTCCTTGGCACTCTAAGGATGGCTGATCCTTCATATAATCAAATAATTTTAGGAATCAATAAAATATTTTGTTTTTAAAAATTCATCATAAAATTGCACCATTTTTTAGGCCTGAAGTTTCTTCTAATAAGTGTCCATGCTCCGGACCGTGTACAGTGTGCTATTTGAAGTGCCCTGTGAATTATATGTGGAATGGTAGCAACACAAAAGCATTGTGAGGGTTACATGCAAAATAATCAAAGAATGTAACAATGCTTTGGTATTTCAAGTCTTCAAATTATTCAAATGAATCATTATTCATTGTATTAGTCAAAACTGGTGCTTATATACGGTATCTGATTGTAAGAATAGATCAGGAAAAAATTTGCAAAGCCTTATTTGGTGGGTGCTTATATACGGTATCTGATTGTAAGAATAGATCAGGAAAAAGTTTGCAAAGCCTTATTTTGCCTCGTAGTTTTGATTAATTTGAAACATGCAACTTCCCTCTTAGTGTACCTCTTCTTTGACTGCACCATTTACCATAATTTACTTTAATAATATTTACCTCTCTGGTAATAAATGACCTTGGTAGTTGATGTACTGATAGATCACATTAATTATCTAAAAATCACATACAACCAGAGGTTACAGACAAATATACCTATTTTACTTATTGTTTGGGGTTCATGAATATGCAGATAGTTATTGACAGGTAAACATCATCCTTCATAAAAAAATTGTTTTTATTTTATCTTAAATTATATTTAGTTCAGAAAATAAGAGCAATTTACATTCAGATTGGTGTATGAAAACAAGGAAATTCAATTTGGAACCAATTTGGATGAAATTTTTCTTGCCATTTTGCTCATTGTCAAGCTTCTAATGGCAGCCGGAAAGTGAGGGCACATTTTTCAAGATATTCAAAAACACTTTTTTTTTTGCCCGTAATATGGCACTGAAAATCTTTGATATGGTTGTTCACATTGATCATGATCATTTCTTATGAATACTTCAGTAATTTTTAAGCAGCACAAGTATCAAATATACTTCAGTAATTTTCAGCAACACGAGTATCAAATATACTTTAGTAATTATTCAGCAACACGTGTATTAAATATACTTCAGTCATTTTCAGTAACACAAGTATCAAATATATTTCAGTAATTTTTCAGCAAGTATTAAATATACTTCAGTAATTTTTCAGCAACACGAGTATTAAATGTACTTCAGTAATTTTTCAGCAACACAAGTATCAAATATACTAAAGTAATTTTTCAGTAACATGAGTATTAAATATACTAAAGTAATTTTTCACCAACACGAGTATCAAAAAGTAGATTTGTATGATTTCAAAATTTCCTGATGCCCTCACTCTTCATTTGAATGATCCTTTAAGTAGATGCTAAAATGATGTAGAAAATGTTGCTTCTGTATAAATATAATCATTTTTTTCCCCTTTTCTGCATAACCAGAATCAGATCTAACTCCCGCGTCAGTCACAGACCTTTTAGCTGAAACAACATCTTCATCCATAAATCTTTCTTGGACGAAAGCAGAAACCCTCATCACAGGGTACAAAATCATCTGGTACCCGACCCCAGTCACCGTAGATGAAGACCATTCTAAGAAAGAAGAAGGGAAAGGTGTGGAGGGTTCTGAATCTCCAGAAAGAAAAGAGATTGTGCTCGATGACCCTGAGCAGAGCGAAGCTTGCATCTCTGGACTGAACCCAGACACAAGTTATTCTGTGGAGGTCTTTTCTCTTCTAGGTGACTTGGAAAGCATGAAAACATCATTGGATGTAAAGACAGGTAGATAAGATTCTTTTATTTTCAGTAATGACTGAACATTTGTTGTTTCTTTTGTGAAGTTTCATATGCGAAAGGTAATGGATTCAATTCCTGTCGCAAGCACTGCCTTGTGCTCAAGTCCACTCAGCTGTAAATGAGTATCAGCACTTCTGGGGAGTGTAACCTGTGATGGACTGGCATCCTCTGCAGGGGGGGTCATGTGCTCTCATCTGCTTACGTCAAGTGGGGATATGCACAGGCCTGATGATCCTTTGTGGCTTGAGTAGGGATTCTACTTTTCAAGTCTGTAACTCTTAAAATTAGATGAGAACAAATCTTTTAAAATTATAATGGTGTGATTGTTTTGAGCAGGAAAGTACTCTTAAGTACTGATTTGAATTATTAGGGTACTTGAAGATCAAACTAGGAACAACAAAATTTTGTGTTGGTTGTCACTGATATTTTTGAAACTTCAATATCTGTTGACTAAGAATAGGTTCAAATATGAAAAATTAATGAATAATTGATAATGGGAAGAAGTGGGGTGGGAGTGAGATTGGGAGAGCTGAATTACAATTGGGCGGGGTGGGGTGGGAGTGAGATTCGGGAGAGCTGAATTTTAATCAGGGGTGAGGTGGGAGTGAGATTGGGGAGAGCTGAATTACAATTGGTAGGGTGGGGTGGGAGTGAGATTGGGGAGAGTTGAATTACAATCGGGAGGGGTGGGGTGGGAGTGAGATTGGGGAGAGCTGAATTACAATTGGAAGGGTTGGGGTGGGAGTGAGATTGTGGAGAGCTGAATTACAATCGGGAGGGGTAGGGTGGGAGTGAGATTTGGGAGAGCTGAATTACAATTAGGAGGGGGTGGGGTGGCAGTGAGATTAGGGAGAGCTGAATTACAATCGGGAGGGGTGAGGTGGGAGTGAGATTGGGGAGAGCTGAATTACAATTGGGAGGGTGGGGTGGGAGTGAGATTGGGAGAGCTGAATTACAATTGGTAGGGGTGGGGTGGGAGTGAGATTGGGGAGAGTTGAATTACAATCGGGAGGGGTGGGGTGGGAGTGAGATTGGGGAGAGTTGAATTACAATCGGGAGGGGTGGGGTGGGAGTGAGATTGGGGAGAGCTGAATTACAATCAGGAGGGGTGAGGTGGGAGTGAGATTGGGAGAGCTGAATTACAATTGGTAGGGGCGGGGTGGGAGTGAGATTGGGGAGAGTTGATTATAATTGGGAGGGGAGGGGTGGGAGTGAGATTCGGGAGAGCTGAATTACAATCAGGAGGGTGGGGTGGGAGTGAGATTGGGAAGAGTTGAATTACAATCGGGAGGGGTGGGGTGGGAGTGAGATTGGGGAGAGCTGAATTACAATTGGAAGGGTTGGGAGTGCGAGTGAGATTGTGGAGAGCTGAATTACAATCGGGAGGGGTAGGGTGGGAGTGAGATTTGGGAGAGCTGAATTTTAATTAGGAGGAGGGTGGGGTGGGAGTGAGATTGGGAGAGCTGAATTACAATCGGGAGGGGTGGGGTGGGAGTGAGATTGGGAGAGCTGAATTACAATCAGGAGGGGTGAGGTGGGAGTAAGATTGGGGAGAGCTGAATTACAATTGGTAGGGGCGGGGTGGGAGTGAGATTGGGGAGAGTTGATTTACAATTGGGAGGGGTGGGGTGGGAGTGAGATTCGGGAGAGCTGAATTACAATCAGGAGGGGTGGGGTGGGAGTGAGATTGGGAAGAGCTGAATTACAGTGTTTTCAAAAATTCAGGCCAACAGAAAATATTCAAGAAATTTGTCTAGTTTCTCTTGATGGTGTTTGGGATAGAAATGCCTTGGGAGTCGCACCAGTATTAGAGGTGTTTGAATAATTCTTCACAAAGTGGTGAGATTGGGTTGTTAAGACATTCTTTCTTCTAACATTTCAGGTCCTTCTGAAGAAGCAGACGTTCCTTTGGAAGACGTTCCATCAGTTCAAAATCTTAAAGCAGTTGGATCTCAAGATTCCATCTCTGTTGAGTGGAACAAACCAGAATCTGATATCATCACTGGTTATCTTGTGAGATTTTGGAAGAAACGTTTGAAGGAGGTTGAGGATGGTAGGAGCAAAGACAATCTGGGAAAAGAAAAGGAAACTGAGGAGGGAACGAGGAATACACTCTCTGTGGTTCAAGAAGCAGATGAAAGTTTTGATCTTAAAGAAGATGATAAAGAAGATGTTCTTGATATGAAGGAAAGTGATGAAGGCAAGGAAGATGGAGAGGAAAAGAAAGATGATCAGAAGGATGTCTTGGAAGATAATCTTGAGAAAATTGACTTGGATTCTGACGAGAAAGAAAATGATCAGGAAATACGGGTGAAAGAAACTACCAAAGAGAAGGATGATGCTGATGCAGAGAAAGAAACTGGAGAGGATGGAGATGAAAAGAAGAATGATGACGATGGAAAAAATCCAGATACCGGCAAAGAATCTGGAGAGAAGAAAGGTTTAGATGAAGATAAAGATTACAAGGGGGTTGATTCAGGGGATTTGGGGAAGGATGATGCTGCAGGGAAAGATGAAAATGAAGGGGAAATTGATGATGCAGGGGAAAATAATGATGCTGGCAAAGATGCTAATACAAGCAATGATGCAGTTGCTTCAACAAATTATGATAAACCCGAGGAAAATTCTGTCAAAGAATTGAAGGTAGACGGAGCTGAAAGTTGCTCTGTTGTTTTGGAACACCTTGAGAACAATGGAATATGTTATCGAAGTGGTTTGCATTGCTGGTGACCTGGAAAGCAAAGGAGTGCAAGTATCTTGCTCTACCATTGAAGGTTGGTTAAAAAGTTTTGTTTTTGTTTTTGTTGTATAAAATGTTATTTGGTAACAACGTGGGGAGGGGGGGGGGGGGGACTTGATGATAACAAATTGTTTGATAACACAGTTGAGGCATCAGGCTTTATAATTTCTGTACAGAGGTCCTCCAAAGAAAAAAAGCAGTTTTCATAATAGAATGTCTTCTTAAGTTAACAAATACTCAACAAAGTCACTATTTTTTAAATGTAAATCTGTGTAGGTTAGAAAATGTGTTGCCTGTTTAGCAGTAAATATGACCAAATGTATTAAAGCAAAGGTGACTAGAAGTAAGCTATTATTCCCCCTACCCCACCCCTCCAAAAAAAAATCAATATAAAAAACTTTTGAAATGAGCCTGAGAAGCTTCCTTGTCTACCATTATATATTGATTATTGATTTGCATGTCTGGACATAATTGGTAGGTTTGGTATAATCCTGAGATTGAATCCTTTGAATATTTAGTTGTCATCCCTAGTCTTAAGGTCATGAGAAATAGAATAAATCATTCAAGGTATGTTTTCTAAACTCTTTTACCAACAGATCAAAATATAATTCTAGGACCATCTTTTAACTTAAAAGATAACCTTTTTTGCAGCGGAATTCAACCAAAAAAAAATAATTGCTCAAGATTTTTTAGCTTTCAGTACAGTCAGTCTAATTATTTTCAGTTTTACAAAATTGTTGTTGTTTTGCAAATTTGTCATCTGTACATCTCAGAGTCAGGAAATCAAGCAAAGTAATAAAAAATGAATTTAATATCATTTAAACGTTTTTTGGTCCCCCTTTTTTTCTCCCCAACAAAGAAATACCAGCATTGCATACCACGATATACAAAGCTGCCTCAGCAATGTCAGGTAATGTGATGTATGTTACGTGGATGGTGCACCAAGACCCACCAAGAGAGGTCAAAGGTTACAAGGTCACTTACTTTGAAGCAGACAACCCAGAGAAAATTTTGAAGGAGAAAATAGTTGACGATAAATACGCAACAGAAACCAGCTTTGAAGATGTGGAGGAAGAAAAGAAATATTCTGTGAAATTGTTTGTCATTTATGAGGATGGCACGGAGGAAGATGAAACATTGATCGTGGTTGATAGTCGTGAGTTTACGTTGGTTGCTGTGATCCAATCACGGAAAAAATTGACATGTCTGTGTCTCTGTGAAATAATATGAACATTCTCTTGTGTGACGACGGTTTATAACTTGCTTCAAATAAAGCTCAGACTGAAATCTCACTTTTGTCCTCTTAGCTTGTCATAATCACTTAACCATAGGTGGGATTTGGGGGGAGCAGTTCCCCCCTACCCCTGCTATTTTCTGAATATATATCTTTTGTAGAATGGCCCTATTCCCTCATGGGGGAGAAGGAACTGATAATGATAATGATGATGGTGATGGTGATGATAGTGATAATTTTTTGTATCTTAGCATGATTTTTTTCCCCTCCCCAAATGTGACTTTGTCCCCGTCCCCCCAATTGTGACTTTGTCCCCCTCCTCCATTGTGACTTTGTCCCCTCCCCCATGTTCAGTAGGTAAATCCCGCCTATGAACTCAACATCTACTAATTCCCCTTGACAATGTTATCATCATTTGTTATAAATACTATTGGCTTTTGACTAACTTTGCTTTTGCTTTGCTTACCTGTTGTCGTCATCCTCACATTTTTGTGATATCATTGTGCTTTCTCTCAGTGCTCCATGTCTTGAAAACATTTGCTTAAACCATCCTTTTTCAAATGACCATCTGTGTTTTTGCTGAGCGCTTTTAGTTTTATGGTACAAAATGATCTTTCTTTGACTTTATATTGCAATGATTAATCTGTTGCTTTTGTAATGTTGTCTTAACTTGAAAGTGAGTTTGAATTGAATTAAGTTTCATTCTTGGTAAATTCTTTATTTAAGTTAATCAAATGAACTGCAAAGGGTTTTGTAGTGTGGCTTTAGAAGAAGGGTGTTCTGCGATACTTGTTTAGAGATATCTTGATTTAAAGTTACAGTGTGTATTAAGTAATCAATACAATGCAGTGTATTCAATCAGATGTATGTAATCAGCTGTTATTGAAGGAGAAATATCTCTCTCAGCAGAAGGTGTTAAATGAATATTGTCATGAATTTTCAATTATATGGTAGAGGACTTATTGAAGAAACAAAGTGGTGAAGAAAAAAATTTATGTTGAAATCTTATTCCATTTAGGAGAATTATTGCACTTCAAACATTTTACCAGTGTTAAAAAGTAACCTTGCTGTATAAAGTGTGATGTTATAATTGCAGATTCAAAATGAAATGAAAATATTTCTATGGATTCAAAATTATTGTTTTCTTTCATGTGTCAGGTACAAAAGCAGATGGTCAAAGCATTTTTTTTGTATAAAGTGTATGTTATACCCCATCTCAATAATAAAACAAAACAAATTTCCAAGAATTTAGGAAGAGGCAATTTATTTTCAAAGAAATACATCAGCTTTCTTGTAAAGCTGCAATTATGACATCACATTGTACACTACAAGGTCACTTTTTCAACACACTGGTGAAATCTTTGAAATGTAATTAATTAGTTCTAAATGTAACAAGATATCAATATGATTTTAACCAATTTGTTTCTTTAATAGTCCTCTATCATATATATGAAAATTCACAGAAATATTCCTCTTAAGAACATCAATGTTTGAATTTTTTTTTTGCCTGAACAGAACCGATATTAAACCAAGTCGGGAACTTATGTGCCACGAGTGCAAGTTCGACAATCGATCTTTCATGGACGAAACCGGAAGGGGAGGTTACTGGTTATCACATCTGTTACCATGTCCCCGGGGGAGCCCCTACGGAGATAATTGTGGATGATCCCGACCAGACGAAAAAGATTATTGAATTCTTGGTGGCAGGGCGGCAATATCACTGTGAAATTTCTGTCCTCTATCCTGATTGCAGTGGCCGTAAAGTTGTGCTCAAACGTAGGACAAGTAAGTGATATGGATGGAACTCTATTGAATGGTGTATTTGTATTATGAATGGGCAACTCCCTTGCATATTTTCTTCTTCTTTGTAGGGGAGATTGTATGATGAACTATCAGATCAAAAATTCTAAATATTTCTTATTTTAAACTTTGCAAAAGTTTTTAGAGAAAATGCAAGAGCCCTTATACCACTGATATCTCATATTTTCACATTTTACAATATATTCAAACTTCTTTTTTTTTTTGTGACAAGAAAATATACAGTTTTAATTTCAAAAAAGAGTTTCTTCACCCTGTTCGTTTCTTTAGAAGTCATTTTTATAAAAGTTGAATTTGCTTGACGATTGAACTAATCCAAAAAGATTGATATTAGATTTACTACATATATTGGTTCACAAAACATTTTATTCTTCATCTTGTTTCAGAGCCTTTACCACCTGCCCAGCTCAAGTGTGACCGAGTGGAAACCACACTCCTCAGCCTTAAATGGGAAAGACCCCATGGCGATCTTTCAAGTTACAAATTGAAGTATGCTGCCATCACCGATGAAACACAGAAAGATGCGTTGCCATCAGACGAGGAAAAAACAGCTGCAGGGAATGATGGGAATGATGAGAATGATAACATCACATCGGACCAGACGGGTGATAACGCTACAGATGACAACCGATCAGGTGCACTTGTAGAGGAGCAGACGCTCGATGCCAGTGGTGAATCTGCTGAGCTTGATGGTCTGACCCCTGGTCAATTGTACGAAATAACTATTGTTACAATCAGTGAAGATCAAGAGGCAGTTCCTGTAGTGTTGAGACAGAATACAAGTGAGTCTTACAATGTTGTTGGATATCTTGTGCTGTAAAGGCGGTACACATTAAAAGAAATGTCGGCCAAAATTTCAGCAAATTTAAGAAAACACTATTTGTAAATCTATTTGTATTTGAAGTCCTGCAAGTTACGTTAACTTCTCTGACATGTAGATAAAACGTTTGCTAAATTGCTCGAAAATCAATTAAAAAACTGACAGTAGCAAACAATTTCAATCAAATCGGTTGAAAATTGACCAATGTGTTTATTTTTCAAAGCACCAATATGCAAATTTTGATAGAGGGTAGGATGGAAATTGAAAATTTCTTTGTTATATTTAGTATTCAACTGCTTCCATTCAAGGAACATCAGGAAATTCATAGGTTTTCTTGTTTTTATGTCACAAAATTACCATAAAATTTGCATAATTGAAAATTGTGCATAATTTTTATAAGGCTCTCAAATTTAAAATGCTGTAAAATCATCAATTTTTAACAGATTTTTATGATTTGTTTGCTATTTTCATGTTTTATAGCATTTTTTCTTAATTAAAATTAAGTTGCTGCTACCTAATACTTAGATGTTTAAAGAACATAACACACTACCAAAAAATCTTGTAATATAAAAGCATACAATGGATGTCTTGTTATTTGTCTGTTGTTAGCTTTTTGCTACTTATCATATGGAAAATCAACAAGAAAGCTCAGAACTCTTCCTCATTATTGCCTAATCAGTTTGTATCATGAATATTCATTAAGAGGCAAATGTTATTATTTTATTGCATAGAACCGGAGAAGCTGGACGACTTCACTGCCACGCCATCAGACACGTCCATCAGTCTCACATGGCCTGCTGCAAAGGAATCTTTACAGGGTACAAGGTTTGCTACTGCCCATCTGGTATGGACCCATCCTCTGATGAAGCCCGTGTTGTGACATCATCGGGCAGCGATGCGACCCTATCTGACCTCATACCTGGTGCTGAGTATGACATCCAGGTCTTTGTAATGAGCGGTGAACAAGAAAGCGATCCATGCAAAAAGGTGGTTACAACAACCGGTGAAAAAAGTGAGATGTTTTTGCACATTCTTTTTAGTTTCTGAAAGTATTCTTTTGATGCAGATGTGTTTTAAAGCTTATAGGTTCACGGACAGATAGTAACAAGAACAACAACAAAAATGGTTTAAACCTTACTCCACCACATGGCAAAATTATCACCGTTTTCAAACCACCTTTTTCCAAAAATAAAATCAGGATTTTACCAAAGTCCTATAGGAGTAATCGTGGTATCATTTTTGAGTATCCGGATATTTCTTTCACAAAATGTAACTTTTTAATGGGGTATATTACAGAATATTCAGAAAAAGTAGCTTGAAAATGTGTAAAAATAAAAAAAATTGCCGAAAAATTGACAAAAAATGTTTGTTTTTTTTCCCTTTCATGATGAAATAACCATCCTTATGAAGAATGGTCCATTAAACATTCATGGGTTTTGCACGAAGTCCTCTCAAGCATATAATGTATATTCTTATTTAGGCTCTGCCAAGGACTAATCTGATTTGTATCACTGAACAGCAGTTATGTAGCAAGCTACATAAGATAGATGACCTATTGTGTACAGTGTAACAGTAGCTGGTTGCTAACAAGTGAACTGTGAATAGACTATGAAGATGTTATCAGATAAGAAGGTATAGATTACCCCTGTGTTGTGTGTAACAATAGCTGGATGCTAGTCAATGAATTGTGAAGTCTCTCGGGTTAAATGGTATGGATTACCCCTGATTTTGAGAAAATCGGGGGTGTCGGGTTGGAGGGGTCTAAGGGCCAAAAATTCCTAATGTTAAATTTTACAGTAACTTCAAAATCACATTTTTGTTTCAAAATCAAACACACAAATCCTAAGACATGATATTATTGATTTCTGGTCTAATTTGTATAATACCTACCTGCAATCATTTGTTCTGGAGCAATTTCTTCAAAATTTTGTGAATTTATACCATTTTTAACCTCATTTTTTCTTCAAAAAATTGTTACCAAAACCATACATAGCACATGCTTCATTGTACCACTGTTTGAAAGTTCTTGCAATTCCTTTGATTTGATATATAAAAAGGCACATCTACCTCTATTTGGACCCTTTCCTATAATAATTCAATTTCACAACAGCATTTTCAATGATTATATAGTGTTGTGGATATGAACGTTAGTGCACCAGGTTCGAGTCTCACTAGACAACTGCGTTATAATTTTTCTGCTGCAGTTTTCAGACATTTTTTGGTCGTTTTTTTCATCTTTCCTTTTTTTTTGTAAAAATTCTAGATTAGCATCATTGGAAAGGAAATTTGATAAAGAATCTAAATATGTAACACAAATTTCTGTTTTCAATATTGACAAGAAGTTGTGCAAAGATTAACCATTTGTTGACCAAATTTTTGTCCAGTATTTCCTAATTTGGCTTTCATTACTCAAAAGATAAATATCTTAGCTTCTATTCCAACCAAACTCGTAATGAAAGGAAATTTGTCAAAAATGCATATGAAAAAAAAGTTACGAACATTGGGCTTGCATTTTTCAAAGCCCTGGTAGAGTAAGGGTTAATACATACTAAGAAACATACAAACAGAAAAAATTCACATCAAAATCAGTTAAAATGGATCATTTTACAGCATTTCAAAACTTAATACACAATTAGTAAAATTGAGCAATATTTTGTGACCTGCAGAATGGGACAACTAGAAAATTGCTTATGCCAAGTAAATGCTTTTAGTCTCTCAAAATGTTTTGAATGGGAGAAGGTGGTAACAGTGAAAAGGAAATTGGATGTTTTTATAACCCTGACTCGAAATTTATAGAAGATCATTTTGAGAACCTTTGATATTCATGAAGCAATATCTTCCCTTAGGAGAAATGGTCCGTCAATCATTCACAGTTATTGCGCACATCACCTCAGGCACCACTATTTTTATCACCAGTTTGCAAACAAATTTCTCCCACTAAGACACTTAACACAGATGAGTGATTTTAATCACAAAAGTGCCCTGATTACTCTTCACTGGCTTCTGTAATCTTATACACACAAATAGCCTTGGGTTACTTGAAAGATAAACAAGCATTGTTTGGAATGCAATACACTGAACAGGAAAGCCATACCTGAGTTTTCAGGATTAACTCAGGTGCTGTAAAGAGAAACTTTTCAGCATGTTTGAAATTTTGATATGAAAGATACTGCACTAAAGAATTTGAGCTGTATTCCTGTTCATCCATCTTCACTTTTGCAACATGCCGAAAATTGTTTACAAATGTAATAACTATAAGATCTTGTGACCATTTTAGTGACTGTTTAATACTTTTTCATCTGGATCAAAAAAAAATCTCTGTCTATATACTTTTAGGATGTCGTCACCAAGGGCTTTGACAGACTAGATGCCCATTACAGGAACTTGCTATAACCTTTTAAGAAAGGGCAATTTTTAAACTAAATGTGGGGATATTTTTTGCACCAACACTGCATTTTTTTTCACTTTTTAAAACTTTATCAGCATATACTGACACAGCTCCGTGACATTTCTTTCCATTGATTTCCATAGGTTCATCCTCAGTCCGCTCAAAGACTTTTCTGCTACATGTTACAACACCAGTATCAGTTTGACCTGGGACCCTCCTTCTTGTGATTTTACGGAGTATAAGATTACATATCGACCGTCAAACAAGGAGTCGTTGTCAACTGAAGCTGAACCCTACATCGTTAGCCGTGGTGATGTCACCATATTGGGACTGCAGGAAGATACAGAGTATGATGTCCAGGTGTATGTCATGAATGGTGAAGAGGTCAGCGAAAGTTGCAAAAAGCTGGTCAAGACTTTGTCTAAAGGTATCAGATATGATTGTTATTTTCTTCTCAAGTATTTTAGAATTTAAATTTTTGAATTTGATCTTTTTTAGTATGAGATGATTTCTGTAGGAATAGTTGCTTTTAATGCTGAGGGCAAACAAGAAAATAGTGTCATTGCACTTATATGACAGATTTTAAGTGACAAAGAAAACTACCAAACAAAAGCTTAATTTTTGGTGAGCATGCGAAGCATAATGCGAACCTATGTAATGGCAATTTCATCCGACCGGCTGTTTGGCCTTCACAGTTTTTCTTGAGATTTTCGTAATACTGGAGATAAATTCTTAAAATATTTGGGCACCAACGGTTGTATCAGGCATTATTATTAAACTCCACCTTTATTATTGTGTTTATTTGCATAAAGTGTTACAGTATATGAATTGACCATAATTTTTTATTTAGTATGCTCAGTCAGGGAGTGTGACAGGATGTGACTGCATATGGACATAGGGAGGGATGTCATGCGGGACATGGATTGGGGCCATGCGGGACATATGATATTATATATACCATGTGGCATACACCAAGGGCTATATCAGGAATAATTATTTAACTCCGCATTTTTTTCTTATTCAACAACTCATTTGCATATAAGTTATTATATGAACTGGCACTTTCATACATAGTATGCTCAAATCATGGACTGTGATAGCTAGGATGAGACTTCTTATGGAGCCTATGGGATGTCATGTGGGACATGGAGTGGGATGCCATGTGGGGCATGGGGTAGGATGCCATGTGGAACAGGGTGGAATGCCATGTAGGATATATGGTGGAATGCCATGTGGGACATAATGTGGAATGCTATAAGATGTCATGTGGGACATGGGATGTCATGTGGGACATGGGATGTCATGTGGGACATGGGATGTCATGTGGGACATGGGGTGGGAAGCTATGTGTGACATAGGTTGGAGGCTATGTGGGACATAGGGTAGGAGGCCATGGGGACATGGGATGTGATGCCATGTGGGATATAAATTAGGATGTTATTGGGACATTGGGAGGGATACAATGTGGAAAATATGCTGGTATCCAATGTGTGACATGAGGTGGGATGCCATGTGGGACATCAAGTGAGAAGCCACTGATGTGGGACATATGGTGGGATGCCATGAGGGACATAGGGAGAGATGCCTTGTGGGACATAGGGAGGGATGTCATGTGGTACATATTGGATTAATGTGGGACATACATGTAGGATGGGATCTATGTGGGACATAGGGTGGGATGCCATGTGGGACATATGGTGGGATGCCATGTGTGGCATATTGTGGAATACCATGTGAGACATACTATATGGTGGAATGCCATGTGGGAGATGTGGTGGAATGCCATGTGGGACAAGGCATGGGATGGAATGTCATGTGGGACATGGGGTGGGATGTCATTTGGCACATGGGATGGGATCCATGTGGGACATAGGGTGGGATGCAATGTGGGTCATTTAATGTGATGCCATGTGGGACATAGGGTGGAATACCCATGGGACAAGGGATGGGATGTGATGTCATGTGGGACATGAGGTGAGATGCCATGTGTGAGATATGGTGGAATGCTATGTGGGACAAGGGATTTAATGGAATGTCATATGGGACATGGGGTGGAATGCCATGTGGGACATGGGATGCCATGTGGGACATAGTGTGAGATGCCATTTTTATAATTGGCCAGGTCATATGAAATGGGTGTCAATTTGCATGAGCATGTGAACCATGACGGTATTTACCATTCTAGTTAGGTTTTGTTTGTAGAATTGATTGACATGTAGCTGTGCAACAGGTTTGTTACAAATGGGTTATGTAAAGTTTGGAGTTGTCATGGGCTATTCAACATAAATTGCTTTGAATTTAAAAATAAAAAATGCAAAGGTGAACAATAGCACATGAGGTATAACCAGGTCAAACACCGGTATAGGCAACAAGGCACTATAAGAGTCCTCATGAGTCCTCATGATTCACAGAGGCTTAGAAATGGAATGAAAATAAGCTTCTGCTAAATCATGATGCTGAGAGAAGATGACCTAAGGAATGGAATAAGGTGCTTGCTTCCTTTTCCCTTTGTAGTCAATAACTTCTTGTGTATAAATAAACCATTCACATTGCATACTGACTGCATAAAGAATGGGTAAGTCATTTCTGCTCAAGTTTATATTTTCATCCACCCCTGTATTCCGAACCTTTTATTATTATTATTATTATTGTCATTATTATTGTTATTATTATTATTATCATCATTATTATTATTATTATTATTATTATTAGTAGTAGTAGTAGTAGTAGTAGTAGTAGTAGTAGTAGTAGTAGTAGTAGTAGTAGTAGTATTAGTAGTTTTAGTAGTATTAGTATTATTAGTATTATTATTAGTATTATTAGTATTATTAGTAGTATCATTAGTATTATTGTTAGTATTAGTATTATTATTAGTATTATCATTAGTATTATTGATATCATCATCATCATCATCATCATCATCATCATCATCATCAGTAGTATTAGTATTAGTATTAGTAGTAGTAGTATTATTAGTATTAGTAGTATTAGTAATAGTATTAGTATTATTAGTAGTATTATTAGTAGTATTATTAGTATTATTATTAGTATTATTAGTAGTATTAGTATTATTTATTATTGTTATTATTATTATTATTATTATAATTATTATTATCTTTATTGATATTATTATTATTATTATTATTATTATTATTATTACTATCATTATTATTAGTATTATTATTATTATTATTATTATTATTATTATTATTTTATTGTTGTTGTCGTCGTCGTTGTCGTCATCATTATTATTTTAGTTCATTTATTCATTTTTGTTTGTTTGTTGTCACAGCCAACGGACTTCAAAAGCTAGATGATTTCACCGTGACAACCTACCCCATCTGCATCAGTCTGGAATGGACTCACTCTTCCGGAACGGGTTACAAAGTGTCTTATTTTCCGTCTGACATGGACTCGTCTCCAGAGGCAGTGGAGAGTTTCATCGTGACTCGCGGTAGTGTGTCACTGAGAGGTTTGAAGGAGGACACAAAGTACAATGTTGAGGTGTTTGTGATGTATGGGGAGGAGATGAGTGAGGGTTGTTCCAAGGTTATTCAAACAAAGGCACCAGGAGCCACTGGTGAGTGTACTGTGTAACTTTGAGCATGCCGAAAGGTTTCTCTTTAACCCTCTCAGTACCATTATTGCAATTGACGTCACACTTCCATATTAAAAGACCACGTCGTATTGTTGCAACGACAGAGACATGCATGTTTACTTCAATTTGTATGTATTGTAGGTGTACCTCCTTAATTTGAAAGCACTATCATAAAAAAAGATCAGAAAATTATCTATCATGTGACATCACGTGATATATGTTGTCATATGAAATTATGGAGATATTTGAAGTCGAAAATTTAGTGTTAGAAATAGCCGCAAACAACAGTGATTCTTCGGATTTTGAGGAAAGTGCTTTTGATAGTTCAGAATTATCTACGGATCCTAGTGATTTAGAAGATTTTGGACACATTAATGAAAGTTTTTCAGACGATAGTGATCCGGAAATTAACGTAGGTGATGAGCTTAGGGCTAACATAAGGCCTAGGCCTAATGGTAATGTATGTTTGGGTAGGCCTCTTTCATTCATTTCACTATAAAATCACAAAATAATGTTCAACAATTATGGTTTTGGTATCATATCAAAGCTTATTTTGTACCTTAACAACACTTTCTTCTATGAGGTTGTTTTCATTTTAAAAATAAAGTTTGAATTACATGACTTGAATACATATCATATCTTTAAAAAAGATGGTCCTGGAAATGAGGGCAACATTTAAAATGCTTGTACTGAGAGGGTTAAGCCTATCCGCACCCAACACCTGAGTTAATCCTGAAAACTCAGGTATGACAATTACCAACCCGACTTCCTGTTCAGTGTATTGTGTTTCCACTCCAAACAATGATTTTTTTATCTGCCACTCCCATGCACACCACAGCCAAGCAACCCAAGCTTATTTGTGTATGTATAAGATTACAGAAAGCCAGTGCTGAGTAATCAGTGCACTTTTGTGATTGAAATCACTTATCCGTGTTAGATGTCTTAGTGGAAGAAAATTGTTTGCAAACTGGTGATGAAAATATCTGTGTATCATATGCCCGTAGTGATGTGTGCATTGACTGTGAATGATTGATGGACCATTTCTCCTAAGGAAAGATATTGCTTCAGGAGAAAGGGGGAAAAGTAAGGCCCATTAGATTTCCCCCCAAGCTATCAAACTTTTATTTGAAGGGAGAATTTCCTTGTAGTGTCATGAGTAAACCTACACAATAAGAGAGAAAACACATTAACACCAACTATTCCTTGTTGTAAAGGCTGAGGATAACTTATCCTATTTTCAGCATTCTTTTATAATAATATTTTATTTAAATTTGTTCATTTTCTATTTCTAAGGTTTAAAGAAACTTGATGATTTCACTGCCACACCATACAACAACTTCATAACTTTAAGTTGGACCCCACTCCCAGCAGAAAGCTTCACCGGGTATAAGATTGTCTACCATGCGTCTGATGCTGACCCATCTTCCGACGAAATCAAGACCCACATGATCACATCTGGTATCCTCACGCTTAGAGGCCTTCAGGAAAAGACAAAGTACCTGATCAAAGTTTTTGTGTTAAATGGGGAGGAGACCAGTGAAGGGTGTCAAAAAATGGTCGAGACGACATCACAAACTGGTAACTAACAATGTTTATTTGTAAATCTTTCATAAATCATAACTACACACTGTTGTGTCAATTCCAAGTTACACAGTCGCCACCGCAGAGAGGACGTTGTCATCACCCGTATATGTCTTTCCATACTTTTCTCACACACTTATCTTTTATCAGGGTCTTTCAAACCATTCTGCTCCACCCGCAAAATCAAACTTTTAGTCATTCATATCTTAACCTGCCCCTTCTCCAATTTCAGAACCTCTCTCATCCCCTTCATCTCCATCTCTGATCTCTTTAGGAAAAATTCCTCCTCTGACATCATCAGCTTCTTCTGCAACTTATACCATTCTATTTAATCATTCCTTTTTCATTATTACCCCTCTCTCTCTCATCTCTCTCTCTCTCTTGGATGGATTTAGCTTTTAGCTATGATGTATCATACCTACAGATCTGCTAACATGTGCTTTGTTCTTTCTTTTAATGTAGACATTGATATTCCCGAAGTCCTTGATGCAAAATGCGAAGCATCCGTGACATCACTCTCAGTGTCCTGGACGAAACCAGAATACCAAGAAATCACAGGGTACCGAGTGACATGCGAGAAGAGAAAACCAGATGAGGCGAAAACGGAAGGGGCAAACACCCCGTCGGACGAAAACGTTACATCGCACAAAAACGTCACATCGGAGGAAATGGAACAAGCTAGCGAAGAGAAGAAAGCAGAAAATCAGGACAGTGGAGTTAGCAGCCCAGATGAAGCTGAAGAAAATATGTATGGAGATAAAAATACCCATCCGATACAGAAAGTGGTAGATGGGGATTGTGTGAGTGTTGTAATGGATAGTTTGGAGAGCGGAGTGGATTACATGATCAAGATAGCAGTGCTTAGCGGGGAGAAAGAAGGGAAGACTGTCGACTTAGAGGCGAAAACTATTGAAAGTAGGTTCCTAATGTAAATATACAGTAGTTGTCATTTCAAGTGATGCATATATTTTCATTGTTTTGGCATGATGCTTAAATAGAAGTGGGCTTGGGGTTTCTGTTTGGCTGGGATAGGAGAACAAATCATAAAGTTAATGAATTTATCTGTTTATGGATAAAGTATCAATAAATTTTAATGATTGAGGTATGAAGTTTACCCATTGCAATGCCCCAATTACTTTTTTTCTAAATAAATTATTTTTTCTCTGCTATCAGTATATTTACCATCTAAAATCTACACTTGCCACATTTACACCCAAAAAAAAAAGAAGATATTTTCCCAAACTTTCCCAGTAAAATATTTGAATTAATTATTTTTTCACAGGACCTCCAAGAGTTCCAAGTGCATCATGGGAAGCAGATAAGAACTCATTGACGGTCTCATGGTCCAAACCAGAATACCCGATCACAGGTTACAAAGTGACTTGCATCAATTTTAAGAAAGGGTCAGGTCAGAGTTCTGTTAGAGACAAAAAGGCAGATGAGGTCAAAGATCAAGGTAATAATTCTGGGGAGCTGCAAGATGACGCAGGAAGTGAGAACAATAAAGAGGGAAAAGAAAATAATAGTAACGAATTAAAGGATGAGAACAATGAAGAAACAAATAAAGAAAGTAGTGAAGCTGCTGAAACGGAAGATGCAAAGACTGAAGATGCTAAGATGGAAGAAGCTAAGACGGTAGATGCTAAGACGGAAGATGCAAAGACTGACGATGCTAAGGCGGAAGATGCAAAGACTGAAGATGCAAAGACTGAAGATGCTAAGATGGAAGAAGCTAAGACGGTAGATGCTAAGACGGAAGACGCAAAGACGGAAGATGCAAAGACTGAAGATGCTAAGACGGAAGATGCTAAGATGGAAGAAGCTAAGACGGTAGATGCTAAGACGGAAGACGCAAAGACGGAAGATGCAAAGACTGAAGATGCTAAGACGGAAGATGTTAAGACTGAAGATGCTAAGTCTGAAGATGCAAAGACGGAAGATGCTAAGACGGAAGATGCAAAGACCAAAGATGCAAAGATGGAAGAACCAAGAGATAATGAAACTGTTACCTCAGATAAAGACCGAGAAAGTTCTGCTAAAACAAAAGAGAAAAAGAGCAGCGTTAGCCCTACCTCATGGTGCAAAGATGCCGAGACAGGGAAGCTTAAGCCTTGTATGATGGAGGGAGACATTCTTGAGGAGAAGATCTTTGGTGTTGATGAGACGAAAGCTGTTTTCTCAGGTCTAGAGAGTGGTACAACGTATTTGATCCACATTGCCACGTTGTGCGGAGATGTGGAGGGCAAGTGGGTACACTTGTTTGGGTATACGCAACAAGACAGTGAGTTCTTTATTTTCCCCTTGCATTGTATTTGACTTTATCTTTTTCTTTTAATCAACATTTACATGAGATTAAATAGTATGCATTTCATTTTGTGTCGAGCAACAGAATATTCAAAATGCAAGGGTATAATGCAGCTATGTGTTTACATGATATAGAAGTGTTAATGATATGCTAGCAAAGGGTTTATGTAAATGGATTCTAACAGATAATCAACCTTAAGAACTCATACTGAAGGATTAGTTCAGTGGTCACACAAGTTTATCTTATATTAAAGAGAATTAGAAAAGAAACAAAATGGTGAAGAAACTGCTTCAGTATCTTATTCATTTAAGGCAATATTCAAGTTTAAAGTATTGTCTCATTTGTGTAGAAATGGCATGAAGGTTGCTGGTCTCATCCTCACTTCTCAACAATTGCTAATGTATTTTAAGGAAAATTGCTCTAACTTATTTTACTAATTGAATGGTTTTGTTTCAAAATTTCTTCAGGTGGTAAATAATAGTTTCTTTATTAGATTATGATGTTTAGTGACATAATCATAGGAAGATATATTATAATGAAATACATAAAGACTTTGAGGAATGTCAGGATGCAATGCGCACCTAGTCTGATTTCAGTCGTTTCTATACAAGTGTGCTAGAACTTTTAGCTTGAAGATCTCCTTAATGGAATAAGATGTTTGAATGCTTTCTGCACCATTTTGTTTATTTCCTCTTTCATATACGAAGAACATGCTTGATGCCTGAACTAATCCTTTAAGATAGTTTACACAAGAATTTCAACACTGTGGGTCATTTTAAATTCTTTCCTGTGTGGATGTGCCACATACCTGCTTCATATAGTTCAAAGGGGGTGTAACTCAAAATCTGAAAAGGGAAGGAGACAAGTTGGAGCAAAATACCCTGTATTGCAGTTGGCAATCAAGATACTTCTTTACTCAATCTTAAATGGGATAACCTCACATGTCACCTTCTCCTCCTCCGGAAACTCCTTTCTCCCACCCTGTGCAGGAAAAGTGTTCTTTTCTTCTGAATACCCAGCCATGTTGGCATCCCTGGCAATGACAGGGCTGATGCAGCCGCTAAGCTTGCCCTCAACCTCCTCCCTACCCCTTTTTCCAAAACCCTCTCAGACATCAAACCGCTTATCGCTTCCCTTGTTCGTGTCCGCTGGCAAACCTCATGGAACTCCCAAATCAATAACAAACTTCATGTTATCCAGCCCACAATTCTGATCAAATCCACCATCAACAACCTCTCTCGTATCGACAACATTCATATTACCCGTCTTAGAATTGGTCACACCCACCTCACTCACTCCCACCTCCTTATTGGCTCCCCCCAATCCCTCTGCAACAATTGCCACTGCACCCTTACAATCCATCACGTTCTCCTTGCTTGCCCCCTGTACAACCTTCCCAGAGCTTCCCTTGCTCCCCACAACTCAATTGCTGAGTTCTTCCAGAAAAATCCTCGGGATGAAATTATGCTTCCCTCTACAACCATAATTAATTCTCCTCTTCCACCCCTTCTCTACTTTGTTTTTGTTTCACCCATGCACCTCCTCTCTCAATCACAGCTTTCTGACTTTTTGTTCTTGAATTTCTCTCATTCTTCCCCTGTTTCCTTTCCTTCCTACCTCTAGAATGATCTGACCTCTCAGGCACAATTTGACCCTCGTTGTCGTGGTGCTGTTAAGCCCTCATCAAACAAACAAACAAACAAGATATTTTCATTTAGAGATTACATATAAAATTATGTGATCGTACTATGTGGAAATGTCTGGGTTATCACATTCAAATGTTATGTATTTGTTACTTTTTTAATGTAGAACCACCAAAAGTGCTTAATCTTCACGCTGAACCAGCAATACAATCCATCAAAATGTCATGGAGTAAACCAGACAGCAATGATATCACTGGGTACCGCCTCCAGTGCCAGCCTAAAAACAAGAGTGCCTCGGACAACCAGAATGACTCGACAGATGGTGATTCAAACCAGCGAGAAAACGATTTGGAAGCCATGAAAGATTCCTCAGGGTATGACACACAGTCAGATGGACAGCCTGACCAATCTGAGGCTGTGAAAGAAAGAACAGGAGGAGAAAAAGAAGAAATTGACCAATCACAGACAGAGTCTGCTGACTTGGCAAGAACAACAACAACTTCAAATTTATGTGTGGATGTTGATGCTGAAACTTTGACTTACGAGTTTACAGATTTGAATCCTTGTTCGTATTATATTGTGGAGGTTTGGGCGGTGAATGGCAGCGTGCAAAGTGATGTACAGGAAGTTGATGTTAGGACCAGTGAGTAAATGATAGAATTTTCATTTTGATAAGAGTTGTTTTATTTGCATTTATATATGTTGTTAGGATTTTGATAGATATACCCTCCCTTGGTTTAAAGAAAAAATGAATATTTTGCTCAGCAGAATTACAAATTGTTACTGATTGTTCTTTAATTGTATCTATGTTAGAATCAGTGTTTTATTAAAGTTGTATGATACAGAATTTTCTGCATCGCTTCAAAGAATTAGGATAGACATAATAAAAAAGCAAAAGAGCTACAAATGAAAATATCACGGTAGCCCACGGGGATATGGTAAACACTCAAAAACATTTGGTCAGAATTTGCAGCACCAATTCAACGAATTATGACAAACATTTTGGAACTGAAGCATATACAAAAGAAAGCCCAAGGTTGCCCTGTTGTACAAATTTATGTAAAAATTTGCCTGAGATTTAAAAAAAAGCTGTAAAAAATGATCAATATTTTATGTAGATGAATTTGACTGTTTTCAGGTTTTAACTCTACATTCTCGGACAAAGTTGTCGTGTTTTTAAGCCCCTTCTACCCCGCTTCAATGTTGGGGTTAAAGAGGATCATCCCAGGACGCTTTCGTTTCAAGCAACATTGAAATGGGGTACAAGGGGAAAGTGTGACAACAATTTTGTCCAAGATTGTAGTTTAAAGCAATTTAGCTCATTTTACCTGTACATGTCCATATACCTTGAAACACTTCTTAATTTGTTTTGCTTTGAATTCTTATGTGCAGAGGGTGATTGGCGTGTATCAGTATCAAGCCATGAAGATTCATTGTCTTCCCATCATGCATCACTTCAGATGTACATGTATGGTGAAGCAGGGAAGACAGATGCCATATTGATCAAGGACAAATATATTGAGCTGCCTTCTGACAATTATATGGAGGAGGTAAACTTTTTGTTTTTACTTTAGAGAAAATCTAACGTAAATATTATTCAGAATCATCAAAGAAATTTCTCAAGATCACCCTGCACTATGGAACCCCCCCCCCCCTGATCTCCCCCCTCATAAGAGCAACAGGGTCAAGCTTTGACCTACTTTACATTTAAGGGGGAATGGGGGCAAATATTTCTCCTATTGTAATTTTTCACTCTTTATGAAAGCATTGGAGCTAAAGAACTTATTTACTTTATTTGCAGTGGTACATGCAGAGGGAAATTTAAATGTTATATTGAATGACAACCCAGGAATATGTTACACGAGGGAAATTACACTAACATCACCTATGGTTGTTTTCTCTTTGGTAGATATTGGTCCCGGATATTGGGAAAGTTTTCAAGATTCGACTCGAAGCTCAGGATGTGGACTGGGCTTCATTCAAGGGCATCCATCTTAAAGAAGTGATTCTGAAAGAGTACGTCTCAGAAAAGGAGCATGTCTTCAAGGTAGATAGGTGGCTCGGAGAAGAAAGAGGAAAGGAAGGCATAAACAAGGAAGTGGAGAAGGAAGGGGTGACAAGTGGGGAGGATGGAGAGAAGGGTCAAGAAAAGGCTGATGAAGGGAAAGGAGCAGATGCAACTGAAGGGGGCGAGGAAGCTAAGAATGATGAGGGTGGAACTGAGATTGGGGAGGTAGACATCTATATAGAAGTCCCTGTTCATAAAGACGATGGCACGACTTTACCAGGTAAAGATCTTAACTGATCAAATACTCGTCCAATTCATACATATGAAGATACTGAATGCTCTGAGATGCAGTTTATTTGACTTGATCTAGGAAACCTCTTCTGAAAAATAACTTTTCATGGTAGTGAAATGACAGGAGGTGTTTTAGGAAAGGAAAAATCAGATTAAATCAGAATAGTTGTGACATCACATCGCCAAATGTCTTTTTGTATTTGATTGTATTTTCCCTCTTAGAAATTGTGGCTAATTATTATCATTGGGTGTCAGGAAAGTATTAAAACAGAATCTGTTTTAAGTAGTTATGATTTCTTACCTGGAAAAAATTGTGAAAAAAATGTGTCCAATTAATAAGATAGTTTAATTTAATTTTCAATATATATATACATTAACACTGAAGGAAGTAAAGGTGTGAAATCACTCGTTAGAATTTCTAAACCAGCCATTTTCTTCATCCAAGTTTGTTAAAACAACTTTTAATTAAGTTTGATATATCCTGAATAGAGAAATCTTTCAATAGTTTTATTCTTCACAATTTGTTTTTGTTTTTTTGTACATTTTGTCCTCTTTCATCCAAGCTAGATATGTCTGACCATTTGACCATACCTACACAAGCACGTAGCTAGAAATTTTCAAGGGGGCAGCCGACCTTTATGACAAATAATTTCCACCTGAGTGAACTATATATAAAGCGGAAAAGCTCAGAAGTATAACTGTTACAATGATAAAAAACGTTACCCCAAAAATCAACATTCATCAAGGGGGAGAGCCGTGGTTCCCATGGCTACCCCCCTTGGCTACATGCCTGTACCTACATCCTAACTGCCCTTCTCCTGTTTAAAATTTTTTACAAACTACCTATTGTTGTGTTTGTCTTCCTAGTTGTGAGGTACAGTGTAATGGTACACACTGCAGATGTTGATGATGCTTCTACATCAGCCAATGTGTACATGATCATAGCCGGTGCTCAAGGAGATTCAGGGAGAAGGATGCTTGCCCAATCACAGAATCAGGTCAAATTCCAAAAAGGGCAGGTGAGTGTTGCCAGTGGGTCAATTGATGACCACTGTGATGCATTGGTTTGGGTGGTTGATAGGTGAGTAAATGATTTTCATAAAGTGCTGTGGATCCTCAGAAAAAAATAAGCAAAAAAACCTTTTTTTTTCTTAATTTTTTGCTAGGTGAGTGATAAAAGTGTTACCAGTAAGTCAATTGATGGCTTAATTTATGGGGTTTATTTTCATAAGTGCTGTGCATCCTTTGAAAAATAAAGGGGAAAAATTGTTTTGAAAAAATATTTTACTGCAGAGATTAACATCTACTATGGTGCTTAAGGGACAGACATGAAGCATAACATGCCATATCAAATTTTCCCACTTAAAGGAGACATAAAATCTGACATAATCTTTATTTCATAGGTTAGAATTTAAAATAACAAATATTTCTGACCAAGTTTCATACCCTCTTAAAGCAATCTAACACATTTTTTGTAATTATTAAAAACTTTAATGCTACTACTAAATAGTACCATGGGAGCTGCCAATTTGCTTTCAAAACATGCAGACTATGATGTCATCATTCCAGCAGGGAGTTGGAATGCTTTGTATTTCTTTATTTATAGGTAATGAGATTTTTTTTCCTTATGTAAGGGTCAAGGACGTTTTTTGTGTACACATAAATTATCAAAACATGCTGTTAAAACTTTGTGTCACATCATTTTGGAATAAAAACTTTAATCACATTTATAAAGAAATACATTAAATTCCTTATGTCCCTTTTAGGGAAATTATGTCATCATGCATAATATTTCAATACAGAATTGAACAAAATTGCAGCTTCCATGTGTCAACTTTAAACATGAATAACTTGAGATAGAAATAAGATTTTGACTTGCTGTTTTTGGTAGTTGGTAAAGATTTGTATCCTCTATCATAGGAACTAATGATTGTATCAGACTTTATGTCTGCTTTAAGGGTATAGTATACACAATAAACTCCCAACTCCTTATTGGCTCCCCCAACCCCTCTGCAATAATTGCCACTGCACCCTCACAGTCCATCACGTTCTCCTTGCTTGCCCCCTGTGCAACCTTCCCAGAGCTTCCCTCGCTCCCCACAACTCAATTGCTGAGTTCTTCCAGAAAAACCCTCCGGATAAAATTATCTTCTTCCTTCATCATGGTTCCCTCTACAACCACATTTAGTCCCCCTCTCCCACTCCCTCTCTCTGTTTTTGTTTTCACCCATGCACCTCCTCTCTCGATCCCAGCTTCCTGACTTTTAGTTCTTGTATTTTTCTCATTCTCCCCTTGTTTTCTTTCCTTCCTACCTCTAAAATGATCTAACCTCTCAGGCACAATTTGACCCTTGTTGTCGTGGTGCCATTAAGCTCTCATCAAACAAACAAACAAACATTAAACTTATCTCAATTACAATTCAATTTGATTTAATTGTTATAATTTATTATAATTAGTTTTATTTGTCATTTTCTAATCAATAATGTTCTTTGTCAGTATTTGAATTCTGTTAAAATCATTTGGCAAGAATAATTATTATTGTGTAAAATGTTATTTCACTTTTGTATTTCAAAATAGACAAAATATAGGTCGTAAGTGCTCAGAAGGTATTCAGGATGCTGTGTGCAATTTCAGTTTGTAATATGTAGTTTTAAACACTCATTTAAGGTTGACTGTTGTTTGATTTCTAGGTTGATACATTCACTCTGGAGCTTGTGAACTTAGCAGACATTCAGAAGATAATCATTGGTCACGATGGGAAAGAAGCAGGTACGTTCATGTTTTTGTGTTTGATTAAAAATGTGTTTGACCTTTCTTGTAATTATTTTAAGAATAATAATAATAATAAGGAACACTTGTTAGGCGCCAGTATCCATCAAAAGTGATGCTGATGGCGCAGCGACACAACAATTAATGCAAAACAATGTGAACAAAAACAAAACCTATTAATTTTCGCTAAATGTGTAATGTTATTGTGCAATGAGCGATTAAAATAGGCCTTTTCTTGTATAATAATAATTAAGGGTATAAGCTCCTCTATTTATAAACGTTAGTTTTGACAAAATTTGGTCCTTTTTTAAGTTTAAATAAGTTGTACAAAATATAATGTTCCAGATTTTGAAAAAGTAGATTGCATGAATTTCTTGTTCTTTTTTTTCCTTCAAAATAAGATTTAAAAATTTGCATTTCAGTGTAAAAGAGCCTTAATGTTTTAGCCGATATGACTTGTAAAACATAATAAATGATGAATCTGATCTAATTTTGATTCATAAAATTATGTAAAACAAGCAATTTAAGAATTATAATAGTTTTTTGTAAAATGCATTTGGTTTTGCTTAATAGGTTAATGATAAACATCTTTCGTTAAATGTTTTTGAATTTTAAAAATAGTATTTTTGTTTGTTTTTGAGTTATAGCTAATCAAAAGCTTGACCCAGTTTTTAATTTATGCGAAATTTGTGATGTATGACCGGGCAAACAGCTCAAACTCTTGATGTAATTCTTTAAATTTCTTTCTCAGCCACTGAGAAAGAGTTGGAAAAGAGTATTCAAGCTAGCATTTTATTAGGGGCATGGCAAATAGACTCAAAACATTTTGGGCAGAATTTGCTACACCAGTTAGTTCTAAGAATAATGATGGACAGTTTAAAAACAAAAGATTACCAAAAGAAAATACAACGGTTGCCTGGAACAAATTTGCATACAATTTGCAAATTGATCCCAGAGATTTAAAAGTGCTGTGAATTGATCTGACTGATTACCTGATTTTTATGAAATTTGTTGCTACAATGATGATCTCTGACAGATATATTTAGGTACTATAAGGGTGTTTCAGCTGACGTCATGAGGTCACATGACTTTGTTTACATCGCCATTTTGTCTGCAAATACCACTGTCATCTGCTGTACACTTAATTAGATTTTACATACGTTTGCATGTTGTTATATAAGATTACTTTTGTAAGATAATTATATCGTAATCTTGCTGTGCCATTGGTTGCACTAGTAGATGTGTGCGGGGGGATAAAAAGACATTTTCTTGATTTTCATCTGACCCTGATTGATGTTCGAAGTGGGTTTCTGCTGTACAACACGACAGCTTCAACCTACGGTACACAGCACTTTATATCAGGTATGTAGGCTTTGTCTGAGTATAACGAACAATCAGCTGGCGTTAAAGTTACTCTTCGTATACCTTGTGAAAATATCAAACTTAAGGAATATATGAAGTAAACTCGGAAGCAAGCAAAAATTTGCACTTGAAAAAATTTCGCCTGACTGGTACTGGTAGGTTAGCATGTAGTACGTTTGTTGTATGTGTGATGTGATTAAGCTGTGTGAAGATGTGTGAATTGCAACGATGCTGCTGCCCTGCAAAATGGAGTCCAGTTTAGTTAGAGTCATGTGATGAAACCCCTTTATTGCACTATGTGCTACTATTAAATGAAGTATTTCAGCATCTTACCTTTAATTTGTGTTTATCTAGATGATGGCTGGCAGCTGGATAAAATTGTCATTTCACCAGAGGAGAATCCTGATAAATCATACACCTTCAGGAGTGGACAGCTCTTTTCGGTTACTGCAGAGGATGGACTGACGGAAAGAGAGCTGAAACCGGAGCCAACCAAAACTGACGAAGGCGACGGGAAAGGGGATGCTGAGGATGAAAAGACAGCGGGAGATGAAGAAAAGGAAAAAGATGCAGAAAATGAGAAAGGTGATGATGGGGTGAAGAAAGGTGAAGAAGGGGAAGGGGATGACAATAAGGGACAGAAAGAGGGACAGAGTGAAGATGGGGGCAAGGAGGAAGGAGACGCTGATGGAAAGGATGAGAAGAAGGACCAAGAAAAAGATGGAGGCCAGAAGGAGGAGTAGTAGAGAGTTTTATAATACTCCTGATTATATTTTGTTTCATTTTAAAGGTACATGGAGCCCAATTATTTAAAACCCCTCATAGTAGCAACAACTTTCATCCAAATCCATTAAACATTGACCCTCGTTGTCGTGGTGCCATTAAGCTCCATCAAGCAAACAAACAAACATTGACCATTTTAAAGCATTTTTAAATCTCAGGCATCAATTTGCATAATTTTATGCAATTGTTTGTGATATGTTGCAGGGATCATTCTTTGGTATTTTCTTAATTGTTTATCATAATTAATTCTAATTTTAATTCTAATAAGTGGTGCAGCAATTTCTGACCAACAGTTTTTGAGTCATTGCCATGTTCATAATGAAATTCCAGCAGGACGATACTTTTCCATCATTTTCAATGATTTAGGAAAGAAATTTAAAGAATTACACAAAAATTTTGATCTAGCTTTCATTAGCCATAACTCAAAAATTAAGTTTTTTTTTCCTTCTCAAAATTAAGAATTTGATCTGCTCAGATTTTAAACTCTTTCAACTGATAAATGAATTGCTACATGTGAATAAAACCTTCATGGAACAGAAGCAGCTCATTCACAATTTCTTTGCTAAGAGAGAAAGTTTTTCACTTCCACCATGTTCACTTCAAGTGGCCACTAACAATAATCAGTAATCACTTTTAGCATATAAGGTGAAAGTTGGTAATAGAGTATGTTATTTTTATTTTTTATTTTTTATTATTATTATTTTGTCCCCCTCTTTTTTAATTTTTCTGCCTCCATTCCTGAATGAATTGTAAACATGTGTTAATGGCCAGTTATCATGTTAATGTGAACAGTAATATACAATGTAATTTAACGCTTTTGATTGGTGTAAATATTTTGCACATAGAATGATAAGCCAATCACAAAAGTGCCATTATTATTATGAAATAAGCCACACTCACCATAGCAACGCAGTAACTAGGTGGGGCAAACAAACCTCAAATCCGAAATCATGCATTGACATTTGGATGTTCATGTAATCTGCTGCAAGCTTTGATCCATTTACGGCACTTCTCCGGATCTTGGGAGTTTTTTGCAAAAGGAATAAACAAAATCCAGTTTGCTAACCATTCTGGGGAATGGGAATCGGACTTACAAAGCCCATAGCAGGACCGTATGCGCAATTTTTGTTTGTACAGTGATTGGTTGAAAAGGCTGTCAATCAACTAACTCAGAGAGGTTAATTGGTTTCGAAACGAGATTCCCTCTGTAAGTTGTTTAATATTTCCTGGTGCTCCAATTTGTATTAATGACAAACAAGTGATTTCAAAGTGAAAATAATGACTGATAAAATTCTATAAGAATTGTTTTTTAAATATGAAACGTTTTGAAACTATTCAAGAATTTTTCAAAGAATATTTAAAGAAAACAAGGTGTGTACAAAAAAGGGATATTTTATCTGTAAATATAAAAGAGATTGTAGTTTATTATAGTTTGACTTCAGATATTTCCCTTATTATTCAACGTGCTTCATTTAAATCTATTTGGTGTGTGCGTATGGTCATCATATTCGATAAAAAAGCCTTGTTAATACTTTGGTGCTACAACGAGTTTAATTTGTAGCGTTCAAAACAATGCATTTAAAATGAGCAAAAGATATTTACAAAATAATATTCACTTATAAAATTGTACATAAAGTGTTACAGATATTCTTATTTTAAAACATCACAGATTTGGTAAAATATAGTATGAAACAGTATTTTAAAGGTCATCACAGTGTATTTAAATTAAGCAACACCTTATTTTGTGCAAAAGAAGTCACCTTGATCATTTCTTTGCTTCAAGTTTTCATTTTATTTCATATATTTGCTTCAAGGTTTTATATATTTGTATGTTTTCACACGTGGATAAATTTTCCTGACACTGTCTTTTACTTTCCCTTCTTTGGTGCATTTGTGATATTTTTAGGTCTGAATTTCTTGTTTCCATTAACAAAAAACTGCTCCTTGCTTTTCTTTAAATGTTGAAACGGATTGTAAGTGAAATTTTTATAGGTCTGTATCATTTATCTGAGATATTGCAAACTTTTCAGTTGGTGATATTTGTATGAAGGGTGCTTTGTTGTGAACAGTATACATATGTTTTATGCATTACTCTTAAGTCAGTAAATTTTTTGTATTTCTTAGCTCATCAATTTTATAATATGACTAGATAGAATAGGTGAATTCTGTCCATTTTTGAGTAAATGGTAGATTTCTATATTTCTACCAATTATAGACAATATTGAATGAGCAACCCCTAAGTCATGGTTTAGTTGTTACAAGTTTGGTTTCTTGTTGAGAGTGTGAATTTGTAATGGAAGCTCACATCATTATGAGATTGCTGATGTGCAAGTAAATGCAGAAGTATTATCTGTACAACCAGGTATAGTTGGCTTAGTGTGGTAATTCTGACAAGATTTGAAGTACAGACGAAAATATTTTCTAACCATGTTTGATTTGCTTTAGATGCAGTTAAATGCAACATGGTGATGTACAGCGTGATAAGGTTTCTCAAGTATTAAAGCTTGAGGCATAAACGGTAGCATGCCTTTACTACCTTATAAACAGGTACGATGCACACATGCCTTATAGTAGTTACAGTCGACATGGATTATTATTAAATAAAGTGTTTTGAACCCAACATTTGCAAATAGTTTATTTAAAGGGTCACTTACTTAAGCATGTATATAATTTGAAAACTTGTAAATATGAAAGTTGATTTAATTTACCAGCACAGTTCTTGCCCAAAAAAAATTAAAACCACAAAACAGTTTTTGACAATGTGAAGTGAAGCACATGCTTAGATATTTGATCATTATTTGTTTATTTCACTTTCGTTATGTAAATTTTGATCTTAATTAAAACAAGTGTTTTTTTTTTTTTCTTTAATTTTTTTTAAATTTCTTTGGAAACACAGCAAGATTCCAATTTGGTGCATTTTGTTTCGAATTTAATCGGTAACAGAGGTTGATGAATGTTGTATTTTTTTTTTCATATGAATTTTATGGAGAATTTTTATGTGAAATATTTTTATTGAGCAGACATGGATTATCTAGAAATATTCTTGACTTTGAGAATTGACGATTTTTATACTTTTTTTCAAACAGGGCTGAAAACCCTTCATGTAATTCATTGCTAGTCTTGTTATCTTATTTGATATTCAATTTACTTGTTAAGCATTGTTATTTTACTAGAAGATAATCTAAGTTTGTACAGAGCAGAAAATCAAAATTAAATTAAGTTTTTGTAGGACATGGACCTTATCTAGCTTTCTATCCAAACTGTCTCAACAAGAGGGATCAACATTGATTGGGGGAGGGGCAACATTGATTTGGGGATGCACAAATTATATTATTCTGGGGGAAATGAGAGAATGCCTATATACATATTCCAAGGGACAAATTTAGAGGATGACACAGTTTTTTTTATCTACAAAATTTGAGATTGAAATAAAATAACACATAATTTATCGTTAAGCTCTATAGGGGAGGGGGGTGTAAAAAATATTCTGATCAGAGGGTGAAATTACTTTTAAAATTTAAAAACTAATTTTAGATAAAGTACCTTGAAATTAAATAACATATAATTGATTTATAGTTTGACCATAATCAAATTACAAACAATATCACAACAGATGGTGTTTTTAGTTGTAAGAGAAATTGTTGCAGAATTTGTGGCTGTTTCAACGAATTTTGTCCAAGATCAGGCATGTGAGACTTCAGCTATTTAGCTGATTTCAGCTATTTTTCAAGCTACATTTCACCTATTTTCTGCATAAATGACAATACTCAGCTATTTTTTATGAGGAAATTGATCAATTTCAGCTACTTTCATAAATCATCACTTACATGTCTGAAAGATCACTTAAAGGTGTATGGACAGGTAGAGAGATTCAACTTGCACACATGGGTATTTACATTCAAGTCAAAAGCATCTGCAGTTTGTATTTCACTTTTAGTCATATGCCAGGGAACTCACACGTAAATTACAATGACTTGTTTCAGTGTGTACCCGATGAAATTGCCAGGATGGAAAGTGGATGAACACTGGGTTAATCCTGCTGTTTTCAAAAGTGTTCAGAGAACCAGGCAGGGGATGAAACTTTTACCATAGGGACCGACGGCTTTACACCCCCTCCGAAAGACGGTGAGCGCCACCCAACCATTGGTCACTTTTCACAAAGGTCAGGTGGGGGGATGCAGAAGACAAACCTCTGCGCTTGATGTCAGCGTATATTGTTATGCATATCTGTTGAAAAATTGCTGGTTTAATTACCATTTGACTCGAATTTGGACCTACAGAATCTCAGCGGTACGCTCAGCCGACTGAGCTACCTGCCTCCTCTAATTTACGGTAACTAATGTTTGAATAATTTCTAATGTATGTAAAAGTGGTCATGTATGAAAGAGGGGAGAACTCATAATTTGAGTCACTGAAAATCATCAGAATGCTTTCTTCCATTAAAATCGATTGAGGTATGATGGGAGTTTCCAGCCTGATACTCCTCCCATTCAAATAACATTGGTGGATCATTGAAACACAATAATTTACATCATTCATAGGTTTCTTGTTGTGATGTCATGAAATTTGCATAATTCATGAGAATTGAATACAAATTGACTTGAATTGAATACAAATTGACTTGAATTAAATACAAATTGACTTGAATTGAATGCAAATTGAATTGAATACAAATTGACTTGAATTGAACACAAATTGACTTGAATTGAATACAAATTGACTTGAATACAAATTGACTTGAATACAAATTGACTTGAATTGAATTAAATACAAATTAGATTGAATACATCAGTAGAGGGGTAAAGTAACCCTACCTTCAGATTATTTAAAACCTGGCAATATTGATAAGTTCAGGTTTCTTTCTCCTGCAGTGCCTAACCACAAAGTATGGTTTTAAAATGACTGATTTTAATGCATGCATAAATCAGCCACCCTTAATACTAATATTATTATTTTTATTCTCAACACCAATAGGTTTGCAAGACAATCTAAATCCTGTTTGTGTCGTTCTCAACTTGTTGAGTTTTGTCATTTAGATGCTGTTCAACAATCTGAATTAATCTGCATAATTAAGTGACACATCACACTTTTGATTTTTATGGTGCTGTTTTGTTTTATTCTGTATATTTTCATGTTGATTCTCTCTCTATAACATTGTTCAGTTTTGTGTACACACTGCACCCACATGAGGTTGTTCAGTTTTGTGTACGTACTTGCACCCACATGAGGTTGTTCAGTTTTGTGTACGTACTGCACCCACATGAGGTTGTGAACTATGGGGTGACTTCATCACAACATTATTAATTTCCGCTTCCAGTATGTTCAACACCAGGTTGTCACTTCCTTGGTTTACAACATTCATGATTTCTTTCACATACCAGAATTTGAATTGAACTTTTCTTTTCATTTCTCATATGTTCATTTTTTTGTGTTCAGGAGACCAGTGTTTCGGGGGTTTGGATGAAGCATATGCAATTCTTTATGAGTGTATATGATTTTTAAAGATGGGATTACTACTGTTGAAATTGTACATACTTTGACCAGAGAGATATTTATGTGAATAAAAGAAAAAAAATGTCATGCACTGAAATTATATTTTCTCAGTTGTTTCATTTGATCTTCATGTGTTTGGAATGCAGGTTAAGTTGTATTCTGTTCTTTACCCACTAATGCACATCAAGTTTTTCTGCAATGTCAGTGGCAAATCCAGGGAGGTGAATAGGGTGGATAGCCACCCCCCTCTTTCCTGGCAAACAAAACTATATCCCTATGCCTATGGTCTTAACACATCATGCAGACCAGACCTGTCAACCTTTCTTAATGTAAGCCTGATGCACTCTCACCAAATATACGCTCTTATAAAACTTACGGCAAAATTTAGAACAAAAGACAAAGAAACAATCAAACGGCTGGTGGTATATCAAAAACTTGATATATCACCAAAAACAAATACTGTGAATACTTTGGGACGTATCAGCAATGGCTTGGTGAAAATCTGGCCTGTTTGTGTTGTGATCAGTAGGCCAAAAAAATGTTTGGAAGTCTTGAAAATACACCAAATACAAGGTAACTTTCTTAAGTCAAGATGTCCTGTAAGAATGTCTACGGGCTTACTTTCTAAAAATTCCCAAGGGAGGCACCCCTACAGGACACTCCTCTGGCCACGCCGAGGGGTTGGAAGGGGCTGAAGTATACTTCCTTGGAATCCATTGGCAAAGTTTTCTGGTTCCCATGCGATAGCATCAGGAACTTTTGTCATGATGACGTGTGTATGTATGTTTGTAATGGCCACCTCATAAGTGCGATATTTCAAGAACTGGATTCATGTCATATTTGGTACACAGATAACCCACGGTCTGTAGATGTGCCCTATTGTTTTTGATGGTGATGTCATGCATTTTAATGAGTAGGCGGAGCTTTATGTAAAAATCTTGAAATGTTTATATTTTAACAACCGCAGTCTGTTTTTTCCCTTCATATTTGGTATATTTATGTTAATTGGTATATGTACATGTTCATGATGTAATGTGTGTTTTAATGGCATAAAAATGTTAATTATTGTGTACATGCTCATGTTATCAACAGGTGTCATTGATATGCATGGTGGGTGTGGCTTAATGTGTAAGTGCTAAATGATGTAAACACCATAAACGATATCAGGTTGATGCTATATGTAGTACACAGATGGGTCATGGTCTGTACATGTTCTAATCTTGTGGTAGTAAAATCATGAATGCCAATGAGTGGGCAGGGCTTACTGACAAATTATTTAAATAGGATAAATGAGCAATCGTTTTTGCATCACTTGCTTTGATGTTGTTAATTATTGTGCAAATGCTAATGTCAACATTTTTATTGATCTGCATGGTGGGTGTGGCTTATCAATGAATAAATATCATGGAACAAATATTTCATGATATGCAATGACATGACAGTTAATACAAATTTTGCAAATCAATTAGCTGATGAAAAAGCATCAAAACCACAAACCTTTTGGTTCTGGTTTCCTTTTCTTGAGAAAAGTAGACTGCTTTTAGCCAACAAAAATAAGAAAATTGCCAGCAAAATAGTAAAAGTATTGTCAATAGGAAAAATTTAAATAATTATTTAAAAGTTTCTAGATTGATCTACAGTGACTGATAACTGAAGTCTTTCTGACATGAGAGACATTATAATGAATTGCAGGCCCATAGCCAGGAATTTAAAATGGAGGTTCGTTTATCGTATAAAAGGGCAACAAATTAAAAAATTCTAGGTGCTTAATATTTTTAGATTTCAAAAGGGGGCTTCGTTTAATGTATATATAAAAATGAGCAACAAACTATGAAATTCCAGGTAATTATTATTCTTTTAGATCTCAAAAGGGCACTTTCTCAACAAAAGGGGGCTTGTTCACTCGGCCGAACCCCCCTAGATACGGGCCTGAATTGGTGGTGTATATCATTTTATTTAAAAACCAGATACTTTTGACGTGGACGTAAAAAATACACTACACATTCTTTTAAACCTCCATTCCATTATTTTGTTACCTTGTACAGTGACCAAGACTACAATGATTTTGAGAAAATATTAAGGGGATTGTGATGTCACTTCTAATTGAATGGACAAAATCTGTCACTTTCAAGCACTTGAAGGGAGGAGGAAGGGGGGAGTTGCTTTAGGCCTCAAATGTATCAGAGTATACTTAACAGGGACCAAAAAAGTCAAATGACAACAAAAAACATAACCACAGGGGGAAAAATAGTATACATTGGATTAAAATAGCTGAAGACTATTTTTTTTCGCTCTTCAGAATTTGTTCAAGATACGAGGGGCCCTCAAATGTTAGATTGCCTCATGATTCTCTTGGCAGCTCTACTTTCAAGCAAACATATCAAGTGGACACAAATACCCAGTCACTTATTTCTTTGAGCATTTTACAATGTAAGCTACAATGCTCTTTTCTTGTCAGTCCTTCAAATGAAAATACTTTTCTACTTTTGCATGTCCTCCAATATAAATATATGTATGGCCACAGGTGGAAAATATATTTTACTTTCTGGGACCAGACAAATTTCTGTGAGTATACCATAGTTCTGTTGATTGTGATTAATTTACTAAACGTTTAATCGCCAAATTTTGCAAGCGTTTGGCAATTAATCGCAACCAATCTTCCCCCAAAAATCGTTTAAAAAAAGTGTTCAATGAAATTTTCGTGGAACTGGTACAGCTCCCACACAAAGTCCATGCATTTTCGGAAACAAATAGGCCAAGAATCTCACCAACATGCAAATATAATGTCAAAACAATTATCAATAGGACTGATAAAGACATAAGTTGAAAATAAAGATCTTGGGATTAGTTGACCTTCAAACATGAAGAATAGCCATATCAGCATGAAATGTTGCTGTTTTTGGCCGGCCTTGGCACTGCTGGAGCATGTGAAGGTGTCACTTTCCTGGTACGGTCTGACATGTCACAAAATATCAACGGAAGGCACCGTAGACAGCAGCTGGATAAAATACCGCCGGTACACAAGTCAGGCTCAGCATGCAGTACAACACAACAGAAGGCAGCCGGTTATTTAGAATGTTCGCAATTAATCATTTGAAAGTTTGACTAAACATTTTGAAGAGTAGCGAGCGATTAGCGAGTAATCGTTAACAGCACTAGTATACCATAACACCAAATGCTTCATTCCGACCGGAAATATCAAAGTGGCCTTCAAAGATTTGTTGGTTTGTGAATATTTTCTCCTTTCCTTTCTCCCCCTAATTCTTTCCTTTCCTTTTACTTTTTCTTCTGGAGACCTGTCAAAATTTCTGGAAGCTGTGGTCTGCTATATTTTCCATCCCTGTGTATACCATAAAACACCAACAATTGGGGCTTTTCCCCTCAAACTTTTTTTTTTTTTTTTAAAGATAAGAATTAGATACAAATCTTTAAAGACAAGAAAAGCACATACGAAGAATACAATTCTGAGATCTATATTTTTATTTTTAACACATGGCATATAAACTAAATAGTATATACAAGAATGATTTGAATCAGAACACCACAAGGTTGTGCTTAAAGCTATGTCTGCTATTCAGCATCTTTTGAACACTGGCAAATCGGGAAAAGTGAAATGTAACGATGCTAAACTTTCCTTCTTTTCGACAAACAAATCTCAGTTTTTCTCTTAATAAGTCATTTTCTTTTCTACTAATTTTCTAGCTTTTTTTTGTGTTTATTCACTGTTTTGCATAACATACCAAACAATTTCTTCTTTCTCATATCTTTTTTAGCAAACAGGGAACTATTTTCGGCTGTAAATATTGTCTTTTACTTGCACTTCATGCAAGCTATAAAGCAAATCAATTAATAATATGTTGGTAAGCGCACAATGTCACAATAGTTTGGTCATACACTTCCATCTAATAAATACTATTATGTTGGCTCAGGAAGCCATTACAGTGAACTTTACGTCAATTATAGCATACTTTCTGCCAAAAGTATATTTTTGTGCCAAACCTCGAGGCCAACCCAGTATTATCAGTTAATATTCTATTTATAGATCAAATAAAATTGAAAGTTTTAAAGGGGTAACTATTCTCGAGATCGGACATCCGGAATGTTGTGGTGCACGGCAACGTAAACAATGCTTTTTTTGACGATCTCAAACTTTAGTCAAGGGGAAAACAAACAGTCAGTTATCATTGCAGTCAATGGGAGAAAAACCTATTTTTGTCATTTTCAACAATTACGAGACAGAAATTATTTTTCTTCAAATATGATGTGTATTAGATAATAGTTTCCAACATATATGAGTACCATTAATTTTCGCTGAGGTGACCCAAAGTATTCATAAAAAATATCTCATTGACGGTAATGATAAAGTTTCCCCCCAACTTGGCAAAACCGTACTGAGCTCGTACACAGTTACGTCGACCCCGACCACGAGAATTCAACAAAGCAACTTTTCACCACCAGAAAAACTCTTGAAAATGCACAAAAAAAGGCAATTTTTTTCAAATATATGGCATAGAATCTGAAAAATACACAATATTCAAAATACAATTCACATTTGGAGCATCAAATGTCTGAAAAGAATATTTGTTCAATTCTATCCTTAAATGAAGAAAATTGTTTATATAACAATTCTTTACTCAACTGCTCAGCACCTCAAACATATTAAGTGAAACTGAGGACATACCAACCTGTAATCATAATTTAAAATTTCTGTTTTACCAGAGAATATCAATCTATTTTCCAATTAAGTTATTTTTAAATGAGCCCAAATTCCCAGCTTATATATTTTTTTCAGTTATCCGATGTGCACAAAAGACTTCAGGCCATCACAAATGCATTACTGCACTGGTTCCCTCGTACATTTCCTGACCTTTTACTTGGAGAACAGTTAGTCCAGGTGATTTATTCTGGATATCTTTCAACCACCATTGCATGTCCCTGAAAGAAAGTTAAAAAGATAAAAATAGGATGAACATCGTCTCAAAAGATACCAGACAAGCAGTAAATAAATTATGTTTTCATAAAGGTATATGGACAGGTAGAGATTGAATATGCGCCAGAAATGGTTTGGATGGGTTTGTTGATGTTTACCAACACTGTGACAGTCAAGAGTCAAATGTGCCAAGAGGGTGTTAAACATTTTAAGTGCAAGAGTTAACGGAGATGACTGGGAGAGGGGAGGGGATAGGAAGGAGAGAAAAATAAAATAAAAAATAAGTGCCAATAAAGGTAATAAAAAGGAAGAAAAAATAGAATAGTAGGATAGAAAATGGGGAAGTGTGGGTAAGGAATAGATCAGGTGGAATAAGTTGCTATTGTGGAGGAAGGTGATGATGTTGGAGGGGGATTGTTCTTGAAGAGGTCAGAGATAGAGGTGGAGGGGAGAGGAATAATCTGGGTTGAGGTATAAAGGACAGGTTAAGAGGATATGCTTGATCGAGAGTTTGGTGTTGCAAGTAAGGCAGAGAGGTTTGGGAGAGCCTGATAGGAGGTAGGAGTTGGTGAGAAAGTAGTGACCAAGATGTATGCGAGTGATGACAACGTCTTCTCTACGATTGGGACTGTGTAAGTGAGAGTTGGTCCCTACATTGGGGTTGATAGTGTGGAGTTTGTTACTAGTCTCAAGATTCCAGGAGTCTTGCCGAGGTAGCTGAAAATGTTAAGGCAAAAGTCAAGAGTGCAGAATAAGGATTGATGAAATAATTATAAATAAATAAAATCTCAGAAACTTTATTATGTTAAAATGACAATATCTTTATTCTCAAGGTCAGGAATCCAGGCATCAATGACATATCAATAAAGTTCACGCATGGCAAGCAGCTGCAAAGGGGAAAACAAACCTACACTCGTATACGTTTTCAGTTAAATTAATCATTAGGCTCTGCGGAAACATAGATTTTAGCTTAATTTGACACATTTTTCAATGTTAAGTTACTAAGTTCTTGTGTTGTTTGCTGCTCGATTGAAAAGAGCAAGTGCTCAATCTTATTCTTATCCAGAATTTACCACCAGAAAAGTGAACCTTCATATCGCAAAGGGGAAAAAAAAACCTAGTTTTAGTGCAATTGCCAATATAGCTAAATCCATCCGAGTCATTAGGCTCATTGAGCTGGTGCTTATTCCCGGTTTCCATGGCGCAAGCGGATGTGAGTACATTACTACCCCTGGACGGGACACCAGTCCATCGAAGATTAACTCCCCAACAATGCTGGTACTCAATTTACAGCCGTGTGGACTAAAGCAAGTAGTGTAAAGTGTCTTGCTCAAGGACACAATGCAGCGCTCACGACGGGAATCGAACTCAGTACCTCTCGAATACGAGCATGACTCCTTAACCACTGAGCCACAGCACCTCTATTTGCCTAAATAGACGAATCATTTAAGTGGTAAAAACTACAATTTAGTTCACATTCATCATGTAAAGCCAATTCTCAATGTGAGTAAATGCTGAATACTTATTCTGTTAATTCGGTTAACAATTTACAAAACAAAGGGCCCATATTTTAAATTTATTTAATTTTTAAAAAATCAGATTTTGCTTGCGCATTCCCTTTTTTCAGTCTGTGCTGACATGCGAAGTCCATGATGACATCATGCCGACCTTGAAAATTCAAATTTTCATTACATATTTAAAAAATAAACTGTACGATATCCTACTTGGCCACTTGGGTCACTCCTCAAATCTATCTTGCTCTAGATTTACATATTTCCTGAAAAATTAACTTGCTAAGACTTACATGTCCACCGGCCGCGCAAGCAGCTATCAGTGCAAACTGCCCGTCCTCCTTCTTCAGTCTGTTTGCAGCTGTTGTTACTAGTCGTACTCCCGTGGCGCCAAAAGGGTGCCCTATTGACAGTGAGCCTCCCCACAAGTTGAATTTATCCATTGGAATGGAACCCACCTTTAAATAAAACAAATATCATTTTAATACTATTGTTTCAAATCAGAGAGCAGTTTACACGTTAAAGGAAATTGAGCAATCAGACTTAAATCACTAATGTTGCTGAATTATGACATCCCTATAAAACACTGACAAGCAAGAAGCTTAAACTAGCCAAAAAGAAGAGAATGGTCAGATGTTATGTCCTCTCCACCCTAAAGTATACATATGAAACACGGACCTCATCTCAAGAAATGGAAGATAATCTGCAGCAGGGTTCTAGCTATGGTGGGAGCCGCCAGGAGGGCTCGCCCAGAACTCACAATTCTCATCCGGCACTCGGCTCTAAGATTCACTATTCTGCCCGGCACTCAAAAGTTCAATTCACTTAATTAATTAAGTGTTTAAACAGATCTCCTTTTATTCTCACTCTATTTAGGTCATCTGCTGATTTAAAGACATAACATAACATACATTACGCACAATAAATTCCGATTAAAACAACTGAGCTATATAGGAATTTAACACACTTGAACCTACATATTATCATAAAGTCACCCATACATGTCACCTACATAAATATACTCACACGCACACAGTTCAGGTTCACGTTTTTGCACCAAAAACACAGTTCAGGTTCACGATTTTAAGGGTCCGTCTTCCAGGCAGAATTACTCCTGGCAGCTTGCCAAGACCCGTCACTTACCATACAAACAAACTTTAACAAAGTAAATATTACACCCCCCAAGTTCCCAAGGCGTGCTTATAGACCGGTCCAAATGTAAGTAACCAATCACATTTGTTATAAACCCCATATGCACTTAACATTATAACAGACTGATCTATATTCTTGGAATTTGTAGGGGATTTTATGTATGGTTTCGTCGAACGATACTGGGACGAAAATAAAAGCTGTAAAAAGGTTGGGCAAGATGAGAGAAGAGTTTCGGCAATCAACTAACTCAGAGAGGGTAATTGTGTATGACCTGGAATTGCCTCGCTTCAACCATGGGCGTTCAACAAATCAACCTAAAGGCAACTAGTCCACTCAGCATTACAACTCTGCACTCATCGTTGTCCTGAAAGAAAACTAGCTTGCCCTGAGAATTTTATCAGCAGTAGGTGCAATTTTATCACTGTAGGTACAACGCAACAGTGCCAAAAGTTTGGTTGTCCGAAAGTAGACCCAATAAAAATGATGGTTGCCTGGATATGATTCTTGGTTGTCCCGGGCAGCAGTATGAGTGATTTGTCAATCCCTGCTCAAACACCTCTCCATGTCCTACGTCACCTGTGACCTACATTTCACAACAAGTTTTCACAAGATATTTCTGCAAAATCTCTTCCTCCACAATAAATTTTCCATCATTATAGGAGAATAGGAGGCATTTTTTTGTTAAATTAAGGAATTTTGAAATAACACATGTTTAATTTTAATACTCTGTCGTTGAAAATGTACTTGAGCATTCATAAGAAATAATGATGATCAATTTCATGGTTGCATCAAAGGTTATCAATATCATCACATGCATGAACAGTGTCTTCTAATATTCTAAAGACTCAAGAGAAATACGCCCTCACTTTTCGGCTGCCATACAACTCCCATCAAGTGAGGGTATATACTTAGATAAAGATATCTGCAAGTAAAGTTCATGATGTATAAATCAAATCAAAATCCATTCTTGCACCTTATCAAATGCATTGGAACATTTACCTTGGATTTTCTGCCCAAGTATGTCTGACCAAAGTAATCTGAATCCAGAGCCTTCAGGTTGGCTAAGATTTGTCCAGCAAAAGCTTCATGGTACTCAAAGACATCTATGTCCGACAATGAGAGGCCGGCTCTATTTAATACTGATGGTGTGGCATAGGCAGGTCTGCATAAAAAAAAAAAATAATAATATCTCGTTTGAAATATAATAAAAACAACAAAATTCTGTTAAAAATTTTCTTATCAATTTCTTGCTTTCAAATTCTTACAAATAAATGTGTTCAAAACAGTAAACAAAAGCAATGATTCTGAGATTGACAACAACATATAGAGAGATCAAAGTAAACTCAACATTACATAAATCTTCATAGCAATCATATATAATTGCAAAAGAGGATTCAAAATAATGTTTTGTAGAGGTTGAGGTTTTTTTTTTTACAGAATTTCTTAAGCAGCTCTTAAAAAAAAAAAAATATTAGAATTCCAAATTTCAACAAAACAAAAACATTACTCTTATTCCTGTTTATTTTCACCAGTAAAAGCTTGTTCAATTAAGTTTCTAAAAATTGTTTCAATTTCGAAAATAATTTGATCTTACCCAAGCAACAGTTGATCTTTTGGATCCTGGGCAACATAAACAAAATCTCTTAGGTAGGCTTTAGGTTTGTATCCCATAGCTTTGGCTTTTTCTTCTGTCATAATCAAACACGCAGAGGCACCGTCACTCTGGAAGGACACCAAACATAATCATGAACAAGGCAGCTAATAAACAGCAAGATGAATAAGGAAAATAGAGGCGGTTTATGTCTGTTTTTGAGAAAAACCAAACTTAAAATTTTTCAAATAAATGTTATACCAGTGTTACTTTGTAGTTTAGAAACCTGAAAATTTACCAAATCAGATGAAAATAAACTGGACAAATTTAGAAGGAACTGCCAGAGGAAAATCATGAATATAAGATGCCCAATGAAGATCAGGATGATTTATATGAAAGAGCACAAACAATACCAACTAGAATTATAGCACCGTGCAGAGCACATACCTTGCCCCTGTTCATTCCCCACCGGAATGCAATCTACCTCGGAAACCCTCGGCCCACCAAGTAACCCCAAACATTCACTTTCTCACTGTTGATCTGTTTTGCCATTTACATTCTAAACACTTAAAGATCATCACTTGTGATCATTGTTTTCAGTTTAATTCAGGCTAAGCATTCATTGTTTACCCATGAGGGCAACCAACAAACAACTTGGAAAAGGACAGTTGATAAAGAAAGGAAAGAGCTTGGGTGAAATAGTTGGATACCAGAGACCGACAGATTTTTCTTTTGAAGTCCAGAAATGGAATGTGACTTCTTTCATGGCCATAATCTCACTGTCAGCACAAAGGAAAGCTTGTAAGTTAAGGTTTTGAGCTCACCCCTGATCCAAAAGGCCAGAAAATGATATACTTCTTCTACTCAATTAAGTTATGTTATAAATTGACAAAGAAACAGACAAACAAACAAGAGGGTCTGCCCAACTTTTTCAGTTCATTTATTTTAAACAGTGCTAAGGAGAAAATGATTATTAACTGTTCTATTAAGTAATCAAGGAAGATATGTTTCTGAAGAGATGGAACTCCCTACATTTTTATTGCTGAAGAATTGGCACCACTATGGAGGCCGCCATTTGGGAGACCATCACATCATATGGTCACCTGGCATTTTCAAAGCAAACCCTTCTGCACTATATCAACATCTTAGGTTTTGGGGGATACGGGCAAGCATGAACGACTATGTCATCCATGTTTAAATCGCGTAATCAGTCAAGAGACCAAAACCTCCAAAGCTTGAAACACAACTGCGCATTACATGTGCAGCTCCATTGTCAGGTGATCATATCATGTGACAGTCTTCCAGATGGCAGCTTCCATAAAGGCGGTACTCATGAGCAGAGTTCCATCTCTTTAAAAATATAAATACTCCTTGATGTAATATGGTACAGTAAGAATATTATGCTGAGCATTATGCACTCAGGGCTAAAGACTCAGGGCTAAAGACTCAGAGCTAAAGACTCAAATAATTACTCAAATCTTTCATTTTTTAATTCAGTTGCATATTAAAGCAGTTTTTGCACTATGATTGTAAATCAAAACATTTTATGCACAAAACCTGCCGACCAGTTTCCTATATATGAAACACACAAATCAATTACTAGCTGTGCTAAGACTGCATAATTAAATTATATTCTTTCAGACTAAAAGCATTTTTTGAAGCTATTCTTCAAACTTGTACATCTTTTTGCAGTATATTCACAGACTTGGCATGAATGTCTTAAGAGTTAGCATACATTACGAACTAATGTTGCAGATTTTCTGCAGTGAGGAATATTCCTTAACACTTGAGAAAATAATTGCTGAATTTTGTTTTCAAAATAAGTCCATACAACACCAAATGTGAATCATTACCCAAGGCAGGCATGTCAATGAACATATACCCTGTAGTGTAGCAAGGCAAACCTAGCAATGGGTGGCTTGCCCGTCCAATAATCTGCTAATAATGTTTTTTTTATTCAATTATATAATTAAAAAGATAAGTGTTCCAACGATTACACTGTAATGGATTCTGCCGATTACCGAGCATATTTGTCATAATCAGCCCAATCCGATCCAATTACTTTTTATAATAGTACTAATCCTGATAAATTATGCTGTGAGCAGTGCAAGGGATCATAGATAATTAATTAAATCAAGATGGAGGTATAAGATAATGAGGAGAATACATGTTGAAAGTAAAAGAATTGATACATTTTTCATCATCAACATTGCTTTTCATGTTTTAACATTTGAAAAGAAAATAATAAATTTCAAAAATAAAGAACAAAAATTGCAATAATCGGATCTGCAATCCACGGGCATTTCACCAATACCGATTATGCTGCCAATCAGCCATAATTGGCTTGAAATGATCGGCAAACCGATTATTGTTGGAACCCCGACAATCTTGATTTGCCCCTCTAACTAAAATCTCTTACAACTGCCACAGAACATTGCAAGATGTTAACTAACACAATAATCTTACCAAGAAGGAGGAGCTGGCAGCAGTGATGGAGCCATGCGGTTTGATGAAAGCTGGTTTGAGCTTGGCCATTTTCTCCGGCGTTGTTATTCTCACACCATTGTCTTTATCAACAACCTTGCCAGTTTTTGGTACTGTGTACACAAGTCTGTCCGTTAAGAGGCCATCGTCTGATGCTTTCTGTGCCAGTGAATGTGACCGTATGGCATACTCATCCTAAATAAAGAAATATAATGAAAATGAAGAAAAATATTTGAATACACAGCTTTTAAACGGCATAATGATATAAATGTCCTTGCCATTAATAACATGCTTTGCATACATAATAAACGCCTCTGCAGCTTACAAAATAATGCAGCTGGGATGTTACTCAAATTAAACCAAAACAAATTTTTCTCATATTAAAGTAAGTATATACAGGACAGGATTGTTTTAGATACTTGTTTTCGCTTATAAATCTACCATTGAATCATCTCCTTCCTACATCTCTAATTTTTTATAAATCACACAAGCGAGTTCATGCACACCAATGACAAATTTCTTCTTAGTGAACCACAGGCTTATAGAACATGGAGAAAAATGCTCTTTCACTTTGCAGCTCTTTACTTGTGGAACAGACTTTGAAACCATATCAAACTCTTTACTTTTCTAACAATTAATTTACGTCATTGTTAAAGACATTACTTACAACTTTAGATCAAATTGCTTTTGATAATATTAACAATTTTGTTAAATATTAACAATTCTTGTTAATATTTTTGTGTTTTCCTTATAATAATAATATGACCATATTTATAAAGCACAAAAATACCAAAGTATCTTAGTGCTTTTGAACATGAAGACCAAAAATACAAACAAATGCTTTTTCATCAGCTGATTGATATAAATTAAACCAGAACATGAAAATTTGTTCCATGTATTTATTTGACAACATTAGCATTTGCACAATGATTAACAACATCATCAAAGCAAGTATGATGTAAAAACAATTGCTCATTTATTCTATTTCAAGAATTTGTCAGTAAGCCCCGCCTACTCATTAGCATTCATGACAACACTACCACAACATTAGAAGATACGTACAGACCATGACCCATTATCTGTGTACCAAATATAGCATAAATTTGATATATCATTTATTGTGTTTACATAATTTAGCACTTTCACATTAAGCCACGCCCACCATGTATATTAATGACATCTGTTGATAACATAAGCATGTATACAATAAATAACAAAATTATCATGCCCAATATGATGCAAAACAGACATACAGTTGCTCATTTATCACTTTTATTTCAAACTTTTCAATTTAAGCCCCACCCACTTATCAATATGTATGAATCATCACAACAAACATTAGGTCCCATCTGCAGATCATGAGCTATCTGTGTACCACACATAATGTGAATCCAGTTCATAGTTTTTGAGATATTGAGTTTACTTTTGCTTTTTTTACAAAATTATACTAAGCCCCCCACAATGCATATTAATGAAATTCAACATTTTTATACCATGAAAACATTAGTGCTGTCACAACATGGCTCTATTACGTATCAATTATCGTGGAGAAAAATATCACGATATACCAATATATCGTGATACTTTTCAAGAAAAATGACTCACGACACTAACGCGACATCTTGTATGATGAACGCAAGAAAAAATGATTTGCAAATCTAGCAGACCACATGCATGATCGCGTGACTATTACGTTCATCACGCATCACACGTGTTTGGTAATTCAACCAACGTGACCATGAATCATCAAAGTAAGACTGAGAGGCAAGTTCTGGGCCAATTTTTCGTTTTTTTGCTAATTGACATCGAAGCGTGCACAGTGTGGGGTGACAAAGCACAACTTTTAAATAGTTTTTATCATTTTTATTTTTATGTTTCAGGATATTTTGCATGTTTTAAATGGCCTATACTTGACTTTTATATTTTTAATACCATAACGTTAGAATTGTAACGTACGAAGTAGCCTAGCCTAGTTGCGCAAAAATTTCTTAGTTGAGTATTAATTTTTGGTATCACGATATGTCACGAGAGGCATATTTTTTGTTGTGGGAAAAAAGATATCAAGATAATCGACGTGTCATGACAGCATTAGAAAACATACACACTAGCTAACATCATTATAATAACAAATAATAAACAAAACAGACATGTGATTATCAAAATAAGAGCATTTCAAGATTTTTATATTAAGCCCTGCTTACTCATTAATATGCAAATCACCACCAAAAACAATAGGGGATACCTACAGACCATGGGCTATCTGTGTACCACATAATACATTAATCCAGGTTATGGTCATGAAATACTGTGTTTACAAGCTCTTTCCAGCAAAATCATATTAAGCCCCACCCACTATGCATATTAATGAAATTCAATGTTTTTACATTATAAACATGTACACACCAGCTAATCATAATTATACCACACATGAAACAAAACAGACAAGTTGTTTTAAAAAATGAACATTTCAAAATGAATTTTGCAAATACACGAGTATCAAAAATTAGACCAGTCTTATTTCTAAATTCCCTTAAATTAGCAAAAAGTACCCCCACACTTTTGAACGAAAGCTCCTTCAAGTATGCATCGATAGTAGTGGGACTATTACCTGTTGCTGCCTTGTAACTTGGAATGCGGACGCTAATCTGTCTGCCGAATGCCCCATGATTTCATCTGAGGAGAATTCTGCCACACCCGGAAGCTGATGATGAAAATAATTGAGACATGCCATCATCAAGGATTTTAATTTATATAAATTTTGTTCGAGCTGACATCAAATCAAGCTAATTGAAGTGTTTCTACAGTTTGTGGGCTCAAGGTTTAGGCAACTACATTGTGTCACATAATGTATTTGCCAGAGCCTTCATAAAAGTACTTTGATTCAAGTTTTATTTTGCACACATTGTCTCTATTGTTTGACTTTTCTTTCATGTCAGACAAATATATCAAGTGTCAATCTTTGTCATGACAAAGAAACTCTCTCCAAAAAACTTTAACCAAACAAAGATACTCAAGACTTCTAAAACTTTAATCGAATGCTGACACCAGGGGTAGTAGAATAGCTCTCACTATTCTTTGAATAGTCAAAACTATAAATGAATTTTAAAACTATAAACAAATTTCAAAAACCTACCTCGGGTGCCAGGGCGCTCATGCTTAAGTACTTTGATGCAAGTGCCATTTTTGCACCCATTGACTTAGCTTTTCCCAGGTTCAGCATGAATTTACGCATCTGTCTGCTGTGTCGGATTGGAACGTCTGACATGAAGTCAACTCCTCCAGCAACTATGACATCAGCTTGACCTGCAGCTATTAGACCAATCCCTAAAACCAAAAAGAAAGGAAGAAAAAAATGTTTTAAAAATGCACCACTCACACAATTTGGGATAGCTACAGCCCTGGACAAAGTAAATGTACTATACTTAGATAAATAAAGGGCATACTAACTATCAAATAAAAGGCTTGAGCAACTGTCCATTTACAGAATGAAAAGAACTTCAAAATATATTTTCTGTTGACAAAATTAACCCTTACTAAATTAACCGTTGACAACATTAACCCTTACTAAATTACTAGATCACAAATTTTGCAAAATAGTTCTTTTTGAAGAGATCTCGAAAAACCACAACAAAAAATTGAAACGATATGTACAACGTAATTAAACCTGCCCTGTGTAAATTTTAATTTTTCTAAATATTAGCAGATAAATCTCAAGATAAATTTAAAGTATCAGCGTATCAACCCGCAATCTCCTCATTTACATAACAATGCAACTGAATGCAAACATAACCTACTGTAATTTTCTCCATGGGTAGTGCTCAACAATAAAGTGTGCATGAATAAAATGAACAAAACAAAACAAACAAAATGCAGAAATTTCTTTCCTTCTATTAACACTGCATTCAACAACTTTCCCCACAAACTTTGGTACATTTGCCCCCCCCTCTTCCCCAACACACACACACAATTTGGGATAGCTACAGCTAGTAAATTAACTATATTTAGATTTTAGAAAAGGGCATACTAATTATCAAATAAAAGGCTTGAGCAACTGTCATTTACGGAATAAAAAGAACTTCAAAATATATTTTTCATTAACAACATTAACCTTTACTAAATTATTAAACAAATGGAATTGTCATTAAACCATTACATTGACAAAAATTAGTGAACAATAACTAAATATCTTTTGGACTCCTTGAATGACCCTTGCTAAAAATGTGTATTGTTACCATACATTAACTATACCTGTAGTAAATGTATAGTAACAATACACATTTTGAGCAAGGGTCATTCAGTGAGTCAAAAAGATACTTAGATATTGTTCACTAATTTTACCTGTAGTAATAGCTTGGTTTGATGATATACAGGCCATTGTTACAGTGTGAGCTGGAACCTTTTCTGAAAACCCAGCACCGAGAGCTGCCTGTGGTGAAAAAATAAGAAAAATGCGTTATAAATCCGTTTAAACTTACAAAGAACAAAATTGTACAAATACATAATTTACAAATATAAATATATATATATATATATATAGATATATAATATACATAAATATATATATATATATGTATATATAAATATATATATATATATATATATATATATATATATATATATATATATATATATATATATATATATATATATATAAATATATATATATATATATAAATATATATATATATATATATATATATATATATATATATATATATATATATATATATATATATATAAATATATATATACATATATATATATATATATATATATATAAATATATATATCTATATATATATAAATAAATATATTATTATTATTATTATTTATTTTTATGAACAAATATTGAACCCCGCTTCTGACGTTGTAGTTTTTGTCTAAGTTTGTCTAGGTTGGTCTAAGTTTGTCTGAATCTAAATTTATTCAAATTTCCAATTTACCTACATTTATCCAAATTTTTAACAATTTATAAAGATTTATAGATATACTAAATATTACTTATTTAGAAATCTGGAATAAATCTTTATGAATTTTTCTGGAAAAATTTGAATAAAGTGAGATAAATTCCAATAAATTTAGACAAACTTAGACCAACCTAGACCAAAAAAAACTACACCGTCAGATGCAGGGGTTTATCATTTTGGTTCATTAATTTAAAAAAATATATAAATAATTTATTTTTTTATTTTTTATTAGGTTAAAACCTGGTTTTTCAGTTAAAACCAGTTTGTATTTTCAAAACTGACCGGTTTCACATCGGGGCAAAACCATGCAAGCAAGTTCCATGTATACAAAAACTCACCTCTCTGGCAATATTGGCTGTTTTTACTTCCTGAATTACAGTGCCGAAGACAATGTGGTCTACCTCCTCTGTCGGTAACTGTGTTTTTTGCAACAAGCCACTGTCATATGGGAAAATACAAATATATCTTCATAAGAAGAGGTTCAGTAATGCAGAGTTCCATAAGCATTATCAGTTCTTCCATTAAATAATTACAGCACTCCTGTCCATCAGAACCACTTAAAGCACACCTATACAGTTAAATGGCAGAGGCTATCAACTTTGGTACTTTACATAGTTACATGAATGATGGTATGTGGGGCAAAGTCCGAAAATAAAATTTGCCTACCAAAAGTGAAGGAAGGGGGCAAAATCATACTAAGATACAACAACAACAAAAAAGACCATACAAAATGTATAAATATGGGGAAAGTGTATATATGTATGTGTGTAAGGGGGGGGGGGTTGTGGGATTCACCCTTCACACTCTCCTTACCACGCCTTTGTTTTCATGCATGTCCACATCAAATATCTCATTGGTTAATTGCATTTTCACAATATGAAAGTAGCGAAGAGGTGAAAACAAACAGTTATACCCTACCCATGAGGTCAAAACTGAATATCATGAATAAGATTACAGGCAAAATCAAGCTGTTCTACACACAAAAATAGCTAGAAATGACAAACCATAAGCTATCTCGATGAAAATAATTTATTCATATATTCAAGGGGATGTGATCAATGTCAACAATAGGTGACTCAAGGCCAGATATTGGCAAATTGCAAGTTCTGCTGCCCCGGCCAAACAAGAAGCATACCTCGGCAGACATAAGTTATGCAAAGTCTGTCCATTGGACAACTGATTTTCCCCACAGAATGTGTATTACATGATGATCTTGTAGAATCTAAGGAAACATGATTTCTCTGCCAACAAACCATATACAGTACACAGAGTTAAGTGCCTTAGTTGAAGCTGAATGATACAAAATTTAAATAACTGCTACAACTACTCACAATAAAGCTGCTCTTGCAAGATCGTGGGGCATAAGATCTGCATACCTGTATCAAAGAGACAAAAAATATTGATTGAGGGAAATAAAATAATTTACCAAAAAATATCAGTTTTATTCAAACTCTCCTACTCTTACAGTATGTAGAATGCAGCCTTGTAGTAATTAACCTGTCTTGAGTTAGATGATTAACAGCTTTTCAACCAATCACCACATGAATTTGCCAAGCAACAAAATCTGCATAAGTGGGGCAAACATCCTATGCAGTACTGGTACAGAACAGCTACCTACTGGTGCGTGCTCAGCAATGCAATTTACTGTACAAAACAAATTTCTGCACACAGACTGAGTGACGGCAAAATAGTGAACAAATATTTCACTTACTGCCCGCTGCGGGCTTTGTAAATCTGATTGCTGCTACCCAGAACACTTAGCAAACTGAATTTTGTTTGTCCCTTTTACTAAAAACTCTAAAGATCTGTAGAAGTGACATAAATGTACCAAAGCTTGCAGCAGGCCTCGCAAACATCTAAATGTCAATGCATTGGTCGTACACGATTGCAAATTTGAGGATTGTTTGCCCCCACCTAGTAACTGCGTTGCTGTAGTAGGTGTGGCTTATTTCGTAACTCAGAGACATTAATTAGGACATAAATTTTTGCTGTTTGAGCAGGAAGCAAGCTATCGAGATAGTGTAATCAATATAGTGATAGTGCAATCTTCGTCAGAATCCAATAAGAAAAATTTAAACTTTATCAATAGAAGCTTTTATTTCACCATTAAAAAAAAAACTAGCTGCCCATGATTAGGGCCCCAGTACTGTATTTACACAAAGATGAAACTATAATTTCTCTTATACACCTAACAAAAAGAAAACCAGTGTGCTTTATATGAATACAAGAATAGATAATCAGTAGGTTCTAAGTTTTTTATGCACAGATTTAAAGTTTATACATAATTAACAGCACAATCAGCCACTAATTTGCTGCATACATGGCTTTCTGGAAAAATAAAGATCAAACCACTTTTTATGTAGCAAAGATGGATACAGATACAAGTACTTTTACATTAGGTATATTTCACTAAGCTCAATTCCAATGCATCCATACTTACTCTGTGCCAGACATAAGAAATGGTGTCCTGACCCCTTCAACAAGCACTATGTTTTTCACTCCTTGCTTTGCAAGGGACTTCTTGTTTTGTGCAGCTGCATTTTGTGCTACTGTTGTGCTTATTGCCCTTACACCACCTGAGAGATACAAAAAATAAAAAATAAAAAATCAGTATACTTATGTTTATCTCCTGACCAAATACAGCAAAAAACATGATGCAGAAACATCACTTTGTTGGTATTGTAGAGTACCTTTAGCTTCACAAAAATGATCTTCTTTACATTGAATGTCAAAACCCCACTATTTTTACTAGTCATAAATAAACTCTGTTCTTACGTCATGGAATATGTTTCACTTGGACTAGTGCTCAAATTTGTTTTCAGAAACAAGGGCTTGAAATTGCAACCATAGGGGTACTCAGTGTTCCGACTCTATGAAAAACTTTTCAAAATTTTGTTTTTTTCTGAAACAAATATTCCCGTGAATTTTCATTTTCACATACGGTATGTGATTATGATTAAAGAAACAAATTGGTGAAAAAAAACCATGATGATATCTTTTTCTGTCTATGAGTTATTGCATTTCAATGATTTCTCAAGTGTGTTGAAAAGTGAACTTGCAGTACACTGTGTGATGTCATAATGGCAGATCCAAAGCAATGTTTCTATGAAAATCAATTGCCTATTTCTTAAGTATTGGAAGCAAATTTTGTTTAATTATTAAGATGGGCTGAACACACTTTACCGATCTGCTCATGTACTTACACTCTAAATGAAAGAAATATAAATGTTCATACATAAAGAAATATCTTTGATCTGCAATTTTTGACATTACACATTAATACACTGCAACACTAGCTAAAGCTAATGGAATATTGGGATTAGAACTATACAGAGAACTTATAGATAAGCTTGCACAGTTTTGCCCCGATGTAAAATTGGTCTGTTTCCAAAACCAAAACCGGTTTTAAGCGGAAAAAACAGTTTTTACGCAGTAATGAAAACAAGCTTTGAACATAAAGTGTATTACAGTAACTATAACTGCAGTGTACTCCACTGTTATATGATAGCTTCCTCTACCCCTTTGTCAGTCTAGTGACGTAAAAAAAAGTTGTGAAAATGGCTGTGTCGACAGGCCATCTATATGCCCTTATTTGCTCACAATTTTTAATTCATAGTTATGATTTCAATTTTCTTTCATGTAAAAAGAAAGAATTTTGTCGGATAGTTGTAAAACAGATACAAATTAAGCCTCTAAATGCATCATCTTCCAGTGCGATGCTATCCATCATATACTTGATCACGCAGTACAATTGTTGCTGATTTGCATATAGCCTATGGCAGGAAAATCTTAGTTCTGATACCACCCACTTGATACTCAACATTTCATTGAACAATAACCATGGCCAGGCCATGGCTCCCATTTGAATAAAAAATCAAAAATAGTTCAACCAAAAAATCCTCATAATCATGCATACCTGTTATTTTTCAAGTTCAATAATCATTCTTGCTCTTCTTTTTCTTTAAATAGGCCCACTTTGTGCATTGCTGTGATATTTTCTATTACATTTATGCCACCAAAGGTTCCCACCCTATAGCCTTATAAGGTATTCGCCTTCATCAATGTGCTATAAAACTGCATGAATGGCACTGTAGGCAGAAAGAAAATACCAGCTAATAAAAAGTAGTGTCCCACTCCCAACCAAATTTGTATTTTCTTCATCAAAAATTAAATTAAAGAAAAAAAAAGTGTATTACCTGCATGAATAATACGATACATGATTTGAATACATCAGGATTGAAAATAAAACTGAATTACATTGTATTCTGTACTTAAACGGACCTTGTTTCAGCAAGGATCTACATTGTATGAAAATATTTTCGTTTTACAACACAGGCCACACACCCAAGCAAAAGCAATTCTTCTAGACTCTGAAGATAAGATTTAGTTCAACATTGATTTGAAACATTTAACTATGATAAACAATATTTTTGTTCACTCAAAATCATATGAAACGGCAAAACACATCTGTATTTGAATAAAGTAACTTATTGATAAAGGATCAACTGAAACTACTGGTTTAAATTTACTTTGTAATATAAAGAATACTGGAAAATTTGGACCATCTATGAGTCTGTTAATAATCAAAACCACTCATATTTCTGGGGTTGCAGTTTTTCATTCAGCAACTCTGCTGAATAAAGCCATGCTTTGCACCAACTTCTAAAACTTATCAGGCACATGCATGAATTCTGCAGAGTAAAAAGTAAAATTAGTTTGGGCAGAGATACACTTTGTGTCAAAATCTTTAAAAAGCAATAGAATCTTTAAGGGTATTATCATAGGCCTTCACAAATTATACATTTAATCACATTCACATGCAACAGATTTAGCAAGTGACCCACCCCTGTGTCATTAAAATGACCAATATCTTTGGTAAAATGACTCACCCCAGCCACATTTATGACTGACATCTTAAGTGAAATGATGCACATGTGAGCCACATTGGAGTAACTGCAGAATCCAATGCAATGTCAAAGCTATACACCAGTAAAATTTTGGAGGTGGAGTCCTAGTGTCTTATTTTTATTTGATATGTTCTGCCATCAGATCAGATAATTTCCTTTGTTGGAGGCTAAGTCCTAAGTCAACTAGTATATTGTTTAATTTAAAAAAACCGACACATTATGAAGATATACAATATCATAATAGAGACATGAAGCAAAATCTTTCAGTAGGAGTAATGGTCCATCAATCATTCATTTAATGCACATTATTACCTCAGGCATTATGACACAGCTATTTTTATCACCAGTTTGAAAACAAACTTCTCCCACTAAGATACCAAACACAGATGAGTGATTTCAATTACAAAAGTGCCTTGATTATTCAGCTATGGCTTTGTGTAATCATATACACACAAATAGCCTTGGACTACTTGCCAGATAAAATATCATTGTTTTGAGTGGAAACACAATACAATGAACAAGAAGTCGGTTTGGTAATTGTCATACCTGAGTTTTCAGGATAAACTCAGGTGTCGGGTGCAGGTAGGCTTAAAAAGAAACTTTCGAGATGGATAGGACTATTCCTCCTTGTGTTGGAGGTTAAGTTGCAGTCTGATAATATAATTATTCCCCCCTTTGTTGGAGGCTTAGTCCAAAGTCAAACTAGTAGGCCTATATTAGGGATGTACGGATCCAAATTTTTGGATCCGGCCGAACAGTTTTGCGGATCCAGGTTGAAATCCGGCGGATAAAATCCGGCCGAACCGGATTTTTTTTCATTGCTTACAACAATTCTCATAATCTTAACAAAACAAAGGGAAAGGGGTGGGGGCAGGGGATTGTCAAGTTGGCTACTAATGGCTAGCAACCCAAAATTTTTGGAAAATAATAATTATTGGGCATATTGTGATGAAATCAAATCAAAATTAGTGAAAGTTCTGGATTAATCCTAACATCTTTAATATTATAAAACTTGAGACTGTCATACATGTGTTCTTACTGAGGAAGTCAAAAAGTCAAATGACACTATGGAGGGAGCAAAGGGTCATTTATCTAACCTTAACATGTATTTGAAGTGCATGTATGTGCAAATTGTGTAAAAACTAAACTAAAATAATTAAGGACAGTAACAAGTAATAGAAATGGATACGAATTCTTTCATGTTTTACATTTGGAAAGTAATTATTCTCTGAATTGTTTTTGTGTTATTTCATTAAAACACCTTGGTACCCTGAATTACTTGTAAAACAGTTTGCTTAGATAAGTGCGGGGAAAAATATTTTTCTCTTTTTCAATAGCAGGAGAATCTAATGAAAAATTGTGGAAAACAAATTCAGTCAACCTACATGTACATGTACTTTTATCTACAAAATTCATTAATGTCTCTAACTGTAAAATTGTTAACAACTAGTGTGGTTTTATTTATTATCTGTTACAGCCCAATCTGTTTCAAAATTTCTATTGATTTCAAACAGCTACATGTCTTTATTCCGTTTTAAATGATCATTCGCGTAACATAAGCCAATTTGTTCAGTGTTTTCAAGATGAAAATACATTATCTATACCGAGAAAAATCCAGATATTTATGTTTGTTTTATATTTCATATAGTTGTAATGTACCACAGTCTCATAATGTAAATCTTCAATTGTTAAAATTGCCAAAAATCAGTTCGGCGGATTTGGAAAAAAATCGGCCGAACGGAACCGGATTTTTTTCCCAAATCCGGCCGGATAATCCGGCCGGACCGGATATCCGGTACATCCCTAGCCTATATTCTCCCTTCTGTTAGAGGCTAAATCTTAAGTCAAACTAGGCCTAGTATATTGTTTAATTAAAAACGACACATCATGAAAATATACAATATCACTGCAACTAAACCTCCAAACGTCCAAGAGGGTGTTAAAAAATGCGCTGGATTCTGCAGTTGAGCCGTCACATTTTATTTTGCAATGACCCACCATTACCTCACCTTGCCAGAGCATAGGTGTGGGACGTTCAATTGATAGGTGCATAAAGCAGAGAGTGTATAGGGTTTTTCACGTTTTTATTGCCAAATGGATCTCTTTGCCTAGCAAATGTTGTGTGTGCTCCCTTGATAGTTTGAAAGCAAGACTTGACAAGTGTTGGAGAACTTTCATGCCTTGGATTCTAGTCACAGAGGGAATGTTTGACTTCGGAGAAATAAAATGGCCTACAGCACTATTATGAACACAGTGCAACTTGCAACAATGAAAGGTCAATTTTCAAGTTGAAGTTCAACACACTGATGAAAATTGTTGAACTTTGAAGTGCAAAAACTCCTAAACAGAATAAGATATCAACATGGATTTTTAATGAGGATATTTCAATTCTTATTTGAAAATAAAGAGTCTGACCATGACCAACTCTGTGTGCAAGAAAATTAGGCCTAACGTTAGTTACAAAACCTGACTGCCTGTGTAAGCTTACTTACATATCTTGACACACGCTCTTTGCTATTTATACAAGGCTTTGGTAAGAGCGGTTATTGAATATGGAGTCCCTGCTTGTCCCCCTCCCCCCCCTCACCCACCCTCACTTCCACCAAAATTATCAACTCAGACTCAGTAATTGATCATTTAAATGTTTAAAGCAAGGTTCAAAGAATACATAAATTTATCCTGTAAAGAAAAATATAAGGTATTTGCTAAAAACAAAAACCTTTGGGCATGCAGTCTTGCTAAAGAAACATTTCTTTTTGTAAATTGTATTACTAAGAATGTCACAACAAGGTCACAAAATAGTAACATCCTAGTGTTAATCAACACATCACAAAAAAGTTCTGCATTAAAAGATAGCCTAACACGCTAAAAATACAAGAACAAAAAAAATGTAATAATATTTTCGGAATGTCTTAAAAGGATTGAATGAAAATTTTACATAATGTTGATCCCAAATTGGGAATAACTGTTGGCAACTTCGTCGACAGAAGAAACCTTGAAGCCATCTTTTAAATTATCGGAAAGAGATATCGAATATTTTAAATTTCTTTCAGACGACAGGACTGGCCTTCACGCTGCTGAAGTAAATTTGTTCTCTAAATAGGATATTTTTAATTTTCAAAACTTATTTTGTGCTAGATTTTACAAAATTAAAATTGAACAACAAACGTTTGAATTTAATGGGTATTAGTATGAAAAAAATGTAATTTTTTTTACTAAAAGGTATATTTTGATATTTAATGAATAACATTTAATGGAACTAGTTTTTTCTGGCATCATTTGTTGCGGGTCTTTAAACTCTTCTGCACCATGGCCTCCACTAGAATTCTCGGTAAATTTAGAGCGGCGTCTCTCCGCAAGTTCCTAAATCAAGGTAAGGTGCTGCAGGTCAAGCAGTAGATCCTTAATAATTTATTATCAATTGAAACGTGAATTTCTTTACCACATTGAATAAGATGGAGACAGGCTTGACCTTCACCATGTTATTGTTAATTTAACATTACGTTGTTAGGCTTAGCCTACACAGTAACGTTAGCCTAGCCTAGGCCTAGTCACAGCGCTAAGTTAAACATCGTTAACATCCAAGAACCGCCTAGGCCTAGGCCTATGTATAATCTGGGCCTATGTATAATCTGCTGTGCGGAAAAATCGCGAAATAAAAGCCAAGTCCGACTTAGTCCAACTTACAAAATGTGTTGCGTCTTTCGACCCCCCCCCCCCCTCCCCCTCACCCCCCCCCTCCCCCTCACGTGCACAGGTGTTCCTAACGTTATGGCAACCTATATGCTTACTATATATATATAGAAAGGTAGGACTCTTTCTGACGCGACTATCGAACCGTACAAAAAAAATCCTTTTCAGTCATAAAGTCATAAAGTCATAAAGAAACAGCGCTGCAATTACGTCATCGCAACGTTTCTTATAGTTTGCAGCAAATTGTTGGACAGATAGATTGTCTTGACGGTAATTTGGTAGAAAATTTATCGTTTGTACATCTAATCGGAGAAAAACTAACAAATACCGAAGCTTATACACGAAGAAGGGAGTCTCCAGCGAATGTGAGTAGACTAAAAAAGTGTAATTAAGATTCGCGAGTGGTCAAAAAAAAGAAGGAATTTTTTGTACGGTTGGATAGTCGCGTTAGAAAGAGTCCTACCTTTCTTTAAATATATATATATATATAGTGTAAGCATATAGGTTGCCATAACGTTAGGAACACCTGTGCTCACGTGTGGGTAGAGATTTGACCCCGACACCCCATGTGGACCTAATAGAACTAGGCCCAGAAAATTGTTTTTAGTTGGGATCGGGTTCATATTTAATATAGAAATTAATTTGAAGAGAAAGAAAAGATATATTTTTGAAAAATTCTTTTATTGACTTAACAGGTAGGGAAAATTTTCTGGGTCAAGTTCTAAGGTCCTCATGGGGTGTCGGGGTCAAAATCCTACCCACTAACCCGTAAGGGGGGTCAAAAGACGCAACACACTTTGTAAGTTGGACTTAGTTTTTTTTCTTCAACTTTCGCTACGTTTTAAGTCAATGGGAGAAATTTTCAAAAATATATTTTTTTCTTTCTCTCCTAAATTCATTTATATATGAAATATGACCCTGATCCCAATGTAACCTTGCATAAGCGCTGTGACCCCATCTCAGCCTAATAGGCTAGTAACGTTAGTGTTAGGAACCAAAATTAGTGTATTACTGAGTGTGACTGTAGGCCTAGTCACATTTCCACTGTATTTTAGTACTAGTACACACGTATTTACTATGGGACAGTTGTTATGTATACACTGGGGGTTGCTAAAGGAAAATTTCCCTGGTTTTTTGTAAAATTTTATTTTAAGAGCATAATTTTAGAGCCAATTTGGTACAAAAATCAGGTTGATGATATCATATTCCGTTCAGGAGATGGATTTTTAAAGATTTCCTAATTGCATTTTAACGTTTTTGTACAGTATTCTTGCGGTCGGAGTCGACGTAAATGTGTACAAACTCAGTACGGTTTTGCTAAGTTGGAGAGGAAACTTTATCATTACACTCCAGTCCATGGGATATTTTTTTTTTTAATACTTGTGTCGGAAACTATTATATGTTGGAAATTATTATCTAATACACAACATATTTGAAGAAAAATAAATTCTGTCTACTACTATTTGTTGAAAAATGACAAAAAATAGGTTTTTCTCCCATTGACTGCAATGATAACTGACTGTTTGTTTTCCCCTTTTACTGAAGTTTGAGATCGTCAAAAAGCATTGTTACGACGCCGTGCACCACAACATTTCCAGATGTCCGACCTCGAGAATGATGAATACATGTTTGATGATGTCATAGAGGCAATTCCATTGCAAATGTTTATGTATTTTTTTGAACGTTAATTGGTTGTTTCTGTATGATTAGAAACAATTTTCCAAAAGTTATGAATTTGGCAATGTATATAAATACCTAACTTTCATCAATTGATTTTTCATGCTGGTTTTACTAATGAAATATGATGATAGATTTTAATCAAATACATAAACTTTGTAGGAGAATGTGTTGCTGTGATGTCATACTGGGCCTTTTCCTATTCATTTATTGGCATTTTTTATGAACCTTTTAATCTGAATATCTCCTGGTAGGAATAACATATCAACATGATTTTTGTACTAAATTGTTCATAAAATTTTTCTCTTTCTTATGATAGGTTATGAAAAAACATGGAAATGTTCCTTCAAAGTTAGCTATGGGAAAGAAAAAAAAAATTCTTAGAATTTATATCATTTACTTACAGACATGACACTGCTCCAAATCTTACGTAAACTGGTGCTAAAATTGTACACAAATACGAATTCTTGTGTTGAATCTCTGAAAAATCTTGGTGACATATAGCAGTAGGCCTATATGGAGCCTTGTTAGCTCTGTGAGGCCGGCCAATCAATAAATGTTATAGATCACTAGCAAAAAGAAAACATCAGTTGATTAAAAACAAATCATCTGTGATGATGAAATAGGCCATGCTTGAAATGAGCATTACAATTGTTAGCTACTACTACAGTACAGTAACTTAGAATGTAGTAAATATTAGTAAAAGTCAAAAGATATGACATTTATGTTGTGGCAAAATCCCAATCCCACCCACAGGCTTTCCTAACTTTCTAGCATTATGGCAACCGATATACTAATCTGTATATGTATAACAAGGTGGATCACCCTCCTACCACGACTTTCTAATCGTATATGAAAATTCTTTTTTTTGACTACTCGTGAATCTTAATTACATTTTTATATTCAACTCCCATTTGCCGAATACTCCCTTTTATCGCCACAGTGTTTGTTAATTTTTTCCGATGAGACGTACAAACGATGAATATTTTACCCAATTTGACATCCAAGGTCTGAAATGAAGGGAAGAGGAGAAAAAAAAGCATTTTAAGGTGCTTTCCTGTTCATCCATCATAAATTTTTTAATATATTTAAATATTTTCAAACTTTGATTACTGATAACTTGAAAACTACACATGCTTTTTTTTAAATTTAAAGACTATCAAACTCTGAATTTACTGCTGTTTTAGGTGCGTGGTTGAACGGAAAACTTTTATACCTGTCCATATAATACCTGTCCACTTGAATATCTGCTTAACGGAATAAGATATTGAAGATAAGATAACGTGCTTGACCACTGAATTATTTAAGGATATTCTCCTTTAAAAGTTCTATCAGATTTTTGTGGAAATTAAACTAGGAGTGATGTCACTATTTCACATTCCTCAAAGGTCTCGTGTATATTTAGGAAACTTCTCGCAAAATTCTATGGTTTCATATCATTTATATTTATAGTTTTATGAAGTGTAATCCAGTCAACTTTTACCATCTGAAGATATTACACAAAAATGTACAGTAACCAATCAGTGTGCAAAGTTATCTGAATTTTCATACAAGATACAAGTGTAAATAAATTGAATTCCCTTCATTCTTGAAAAAAGGACTTTCAACACCATTCGTATTCAATCAAATTTGAGCATCTTTTTCTCTCGAACAAAACAAGAAATTGTACAGTTCTTGTTTGTAATTATGTCCTCTTATATACTGTATGTGTAGGAAACGGATACGTGTAGGTGTGTTGTGTAAGCTACATTATATGAGAGCAATATGTGTAAGCTCTAAACCTGTCTCATAATGTTGTCCCGGTGAGTATCACATTTTCCTTTTAGGTCAACTAGCATCATAAAATAAGATGTAAGTCCTCATATCCATTTTCTTTGCCTTCCTACAGGTGGACTTAATATGAAGAGGTATTTGTCAGTTTCTTCAGCACTAAGAGGTATTATTTCTTTTATTGATTTATTCCTTCTTTTTTTTTTGGTGATAGTAAATCATAATCAGGCACCTGCCACTGAGAATGAACAACTTTGAATGAGCTGGCAAATTAGATTAGCTTGACTTAGTTCTCAAGGTCATGGGGTCAAAGTTCTCAAGGTTCATGGGTCAAATCAAGAAAAAATTTGGCAACATATTTGTAACACAACTCATGGAAGTTTGATTTTATCTTCTTTTTTTTTTTTTGCGTGGTAAGTTTACTTCTTGAATACCCTGAATTTGTTTGCAAATGAAGACCCAGAAGCCAAGGTCATTTGCAATTAAACAACCACAATGAAGGTGCCAATGTCACAGGGGTTAACTAATAATCTTCTTTTGAATGCACAGTTGCAGTGTTCACACTAAGGTTCAAAATTTAGGGTGGATTTTCCCCTTGTGTAATTTTGAGTTGAAAAAAAGGGGGGAATTTTAAAAAGAGGGGGACGGGGGATTATTTTGGAGTAATAACAGAAACACTAAAAGAAACCTAATGAATACCACTCGAAATGCCAAACTATGGCTGGGAAATGCCAAATAAGACTTCTTTTTTTCTTGTTTTTTTGTGGAAATTTGGTATTTTTTGGCATTTTAATGATTATTTTTGGTATTTTTTGGCATTTTGCCAAACTATGGCTGGGAAATGCAAATATGACTTGAAATTTGGGGTATTTTTGGCATTTTGATGATTTTTGGCATTTTTTGATTTTATTTTTGTGGGAATTTGATTTGATCATTTTTAGTGGGAATTTTATAACTCCCCTGAATTATTTTTTACTGCACAGTTTTTGGAATTTCAACCTTTGTTTTAATGAGGTCAAATGAATAACATGAAGGAATCAAAGCTCACTCAAAATGCCAAACTATGGCTGGGAAATGCCAAATTTGACTCTTTTTTTTGTTTTTATTGAAAATTTGGTATTTTTTGGCATTTTAATGATTTTATTTTGGGCAGGAATTTGCTCCCTTGAATCATTTTTTAGTGGGAATTTTATAATATGTGCGGAAATCCCGCATTTCCACACCTTAATGTGAACACTGCACAGTTTTTGCAATAGCTGTTGCAACCTTTGTTTTATTCATGAGGTCAAATGAATAACATGAAGGAGTGTGGGGCTCCTCAAAGCTCTAGTATTCAAGTATAATTGAAAGTTTGATATAATTGGGTTTGAATGATGGGTTAGGGATGGAAATACCTTAGTTTTACCCTTACCTACTAGCACTTTTAAAAACGCTTGGAAGGTGGAGTCAATGATAGGGCACCCAAAACGGCGATATTATTGCCGCGTGGTAGATTAAGGGTTATCCTCCTCATTTTCTTGTTTTTCAAAAAAAAAAAAATTGATGAAATTTAAGAAGTATCATGAATACAGTATATTTTAGAACATTAATAATCGTTTTTCCAATTCTTTGTCAAATATTTCAATTTTGTGGTTAGCAAAGTTGGTGTGTTTATTTTGGCTTATCTGCTTTACTTAAACAGATAGTACAGATTTTTAAATAGAATTAACCTTACATGTGCTTTAAGCAAACTTACTGACAAGGTGAAGGCAAATTCCAAGGTCCATGGTAGTGTTACGTTGACTCTACTCATCAAGTCACTTGTATTAGCATGTGGTTAGTTATACAGAATTCATGTAGCTTCAGGAAGTTTACTATATTCGGTTGAAACAGTTTTTTTCTTCTTTTTTCGAACATATAATAAAGACTACAATTTCTTCAGATTGTTTAGCCATTTCAAAGAAACTGCATTTTGTTTTTAAAATAAAGACAAAAAGGTATTTAGGTTGTTTAGCATTTTCAAAGATTCACAGGCCTACAAATCTGAAACAAGTTGTATGTCCCTAAATTGTTAAGATATGATAAAGAAGAACAAAAATCTATTAATTTAAATAAATTACTTTTAAAGGTGTATAAGCACCAGGTAATTGATTTTTCTCAGTTTCAGTACTTAATGACCTTTAAATTTTGAGTGTAGCAGTCCAAGTTTTATTGCAAATAAAGAAGTTGTAGTTTCCTTGGAGATATAACCAATTTCATCATTTCATTTTATAAATTCATTTGTTAATGATTTTCTGATTCCTTTGCCAGAGAATATGGATGAGGGGTTTGACCGTTAAGGAAAGTTTTCACAAAATCTTAAACAAATTTCAGCTACTTCCATTTTAAGCAGTGGTAACAAATATTTAGAAAACAAACAATTTGTATTAGAAATTGGAAATTAATTTATATTCAAACTTTCATTTTTTGCAAATTGTTGGGTTGGAAAATTTGTGAAACAACAAACTGTATTCAGTCATGTGTTAGGTTTTTCTGCTCAGTCATGTTGATGGTACTTCACACCATCAAGCCCAAAGTAGGGACCAACACCCCCTCTGCACAGTTGCAACAGCAGGGAAGACATCGTTGTCACCCGCATCCACCTCGGCCACTCCTCTCAGACTTACTCCCATCTCTTACCTGGCTCCCCTGCCCCTCTCTGCCCCACTTGCAACATTGATCTCTCCATCAAGCATATTTTCTTAACCTGTTCCCTATACCAGAAATCAAGATCTCTTCTCTCCTTACTCTCCTCAATCTCGTACCTATTTGAAAACAATTCTTTCTCAAACATCAACTTCCTCAGCAACAACAACCTCTTGCACCACATATAATCTCTTCCCCTCCTCCCTCTCTACATCTAACCTTACACACCCCTTTCTTTTTACCTAAATTTTTCTCCCACATTCAGCCTTTCCCCTTTATCTCCCTTACAAATCTTCCATCTCCTCACTATCCTAACTCTTACACCATTATTTATTAACACCCTCTTGGCACATTTGACTCTGACTGTTGCGGTGCTGTGAAACATCAACAAACCAAACCAAACCTTCTATCTCCCACTATCTTAAATCTTACACCATTATTTATTAACACCCTCTTGGCACATTTGACTCTGACTGTTGCAGTGCCGTTAAACATCAAGAAACCAAACCAAATGATGATGGTACTGTACAAGATAATATCTACTTCAGTTCTTCATAGTCCCTACTGGATAATATGTTATTCCCTGGAAAACATATCTGATCCTGATTTGACACCCCTATTCTATTTCAGAATCAACCATTTTTGTTTTGTTTTCTTGCAGATAAAAAGTTCATCAACTATGAACTCAAAGGAGACATCGCGGTGGTTAGAATGGATACACCTAATTCCAAGGTACAAGTGACATAATGTAGGGAGTCGTTGTTCGATGAGCAAAGAAGTTAATATTATATTGAAGATGACTTTAAAAGAAAAACATGGTGAAGAGAGTACTTCAATATCTTTTTCGTTAATGAAATATTCGACTTTTAATGTTTTATTAATGTAGAAACGACTAAAAGGAGACTAGGGATGACATCATAGCCTCACGTTCCTTAGTCTTTTCTATTTTATCCTGAGAATTTGTGTTTTAAAAAACATTGGGTATGTCAGGAAAGAAGTAAAACATAATCTAGTCTAGTAAATATTAGGCTTGGGCGATATTGAACATAATGCAATATCGATATATCGCCTGAAAAATATCGATAATATCGAAATATCGATATTTAAATTATAGGACGTCATACGTAAGCTGTATGTACTGTTCTGGGCAAGGTAGTCTCGTCTCGGCTCAAAAAATGTCAAGTAAAACTTTTTGTACAAATTAACAGAAATCACTGCAAAATATATACATATGATCTTCAAATAGACACCCATTATGTTTAAAAATGTTCTTTACATGGTTTCTATCTCAAAAGATCAATCACAGAAACTTTGAAAAAGTTTAGGCCTCGGCATATTCTTTAAAAAAAAAAAATTGTGGAACTGGTATTAGGCCTACACTGTATGCCTTACAAAAATCGGCTCCAATTCTTCTTAAATTTTATAACTCACTTACTTCTTATGAAAGTTGTACTAAAGAGGCATTATTTTGGTAGCATTATATGGACTTCTAGAAATTCAGAAGTCCATATATGATGCATATTATTGAATTTCTAGTCTGCTTCTATCATCGCACGAGTGTTGTCACTAAGAAGAAACATTGGTAAGATAGTATGTGTGTACATAGTAAAGTACTGTACAGTAGTGATACTGTGTGTGTATGTAGTTACTGCACTGTACATTACCTGATCGATCTGGCAAGACCAGTTTGTCACTTTTACTTTAGACTTTCTGAACGAACAAAATAGTGATAAAAACCTCATAATTTTGTCAGTAATTTGTCAATTAATGACTGTTTGATTTAAAAATTCAGATTCAGTATTCCTTTTGAGGAAACTTAACACGATGTTTGAGGATTCAACCTCTTATGATTTTTGTTGTCTGAACACCCTAAGCCATCAAGTATAAAGTTGAAGTATTGCGCAATGCCTCTGTACTCCGCGAGCCAAGTGGTTTTTTGTTCATGGAAGGATTTTTGGGTAATTGTTATCACAATGTCAATGTTTTAATAAAGTTTTATCATAACTGACTGCCTGAAACTTTGATATAAATGAAATTTATTAACTTTTTGTGGCTGCCTAATAGGAAATACTTGGATGTTTGATAGTCATGTTTAGTTTTGTAATAGTTCATGTATTGTGTATTATTGAAAAAACATAATATCGATATGTCTGACCTTGAACTCAATATCGCCATATCGATATAGGAGCCTAGTAAATATCATTTACCACTAGAAGAAAGTTGAAAACAAATTCAATCAGTAAATATTAGATTCTTTGAAATAAATTGGTAATTGTTGAGAATGTGAGGATAAGGGCGCCAACCTTTCATAAACCTTCTACATCAGCCATTTTTGCACAGATGAGGCAGAACTTTTAATTTTCAAAGCAATGGTTTCAAATAGGCATTATTTGTGTTAATATTTCAAGAAAATAATTACACCAGTCTTGCGGTCTTGCCCCTCCCCTCCTCCTCCTCTCCCCAATACCCCTTCCTAATTCAAGAAAATAATGAAACCTGTATTTGGAATATCATCAAATTATATATTTATAATGAAAGTATTTTAAGATCATCAAATTTATAAAAAAAAATTATGTCATTTTTCATATAAGATTGTTTGGTCTGTGAATTAATCATTTAACATGATCAGATGCATGGTTTGTTTATCATCTAGAATGGCAATTCTTAATAGATGGGCCAAATCTGGCCCGCCAGACAAACCAATCTGTCCCGGGAACAATAGTCATAGCAAAAAAAATCTGAATGAGATCAGTAAAAATCGCAAAATACTTGTTTATTTGGTTTTTTCTAGGTATATTAATGCACTATAACATCACGGCTTATTAGGCAAAATGTTTTCTTTAGATCCGCTATAAAATGGGAAGACTCGCAGCTTGTCAAAGGAAGGCTGATAAGAGAACAGTTGTTATCTGGCGTACATCTTTCTTATTGCTCATGCTCTCAGCTTGTTTGTATATATTCAGGGATTGTTTTGACAGGTTTTGTGTGGTTTTGCCATGCGATTGGCCCGCGGCCTGTTGTGAAAAAATAGCCCTTGAAAAAACCCTGTGATCTAGATTATCAGTGCTTAATATCAACATTTTCCTTTGATATAAATAACTTCTGATTCTAGTAACAAAAAAAAAGAAGATAATTTGAACATTGGATCATTTCATTAAGATAGAATTTCAACAGCATTTTGAATGTAACATTCATATATGCATTATGCCCTATAAATGTTTTAACAGATTGACTTTTTAGGAATTTTTGCAAAATGTATTTTTTTTTAATGGTTTTAATTTTATTAGCATTTTGAATATACGTTCATATATACATTATGTCCTATTAATATGAACAAGTTTAGATGACTTTTAGACATTTTTGTTCATTTAATTTTTAATATTTTTAATTTGAACAGCATTTTTAATGTAACGTTCATATGTGCATTATGCCCTATAAATATGAACAAGTTTAGATGCCTTTTTAGGCATTTTTGCTGATTTAATTTTTTTAATTTTTTTTTAATTTTGACAGCATTTTAAATGTAGCATTTATTTATGCATTATGTCCTATAGATATGAACAAGTTTACATGCCTTTTAAGGCATTTTTGCTGATTTTTTTTTTTAATGTTTTTAATTTTAACAGCATTTTGAATGTAACGCTCATATGTGCATTATGTCCTATTAATATCAACAAGTTTAGATGACTTTTTAGACAATTTGTTTATTTAATTTGTTTAATGTTTTTGATTTTAAAACTTTTTTAATGTAATGTTCATATGTGCATTGTCTTATTAATATGAACAAGTTTAGATGACTTTTTAGACATTTTTGTATATTAAATTTTGTATTGTTTTAAATTTTAACAGCATTTTGAATGTAATGTCATATGTGCATTATGCCCTATAAATATGAACAAGTTTAGATGCCTTTTTAGGCATTTTTGCTGATTTAATTGTTTAAATGTTTTTAATTTTAACAGCATTTTGAATATAACGTTCATATGTGCATTATGTCCTATAAATATGAACAAGTTTAGATGACTAGGCATTTTTGCTGATTTAATTATTTACATTTTTTAAATTCAGGTGAATGTCCTTTCAGAGGAGTTTAATGCTGAAATGGAAGGAGTCATTCAGGAATTACTGGGAAAAGAGGCAGTAAAAGGAGTGGTTCTTATCTCAAAGAAGCCTGGCTGTTTCATAGCTGGAGCAGATATTAAGTAAGACTATACAAGATTAATGTGTTATCTTAAAGAATATTCCTATGATTTTTTGTAACCTTTCATAAGAACAATAAGAAATTTAGGAACAATTTAGTACAAAAATCATGTTGATATGTTATTCCTACCAGGAGATATTCAAATTTTAAGGTTCACAAAAAATGCAAATAAATGAATAGGAAAAGGCTTAGTAAGACATTACAGCAACACATTCTCCAACAAAGTTAATGTATTTCATTGAAATCAATCATCCTTTTTTATTAGTAAAAACCTGCTTGGAAAACTTTGATGGAAGTTAGGTTATTATACACATTACCAAATATACCTTCAATAACTTTTGGAAAATTGTTTCTAACCATACAGAAACAACCAATTAATATTCAAAGAAATACATAAACATTTGCAATGGAATTGTCTCTATAACATCATCAAACACGAATTCATCATACTGTACAAAAACTTTAAAATGTAATTGGGAAATCTTTAAAAATTCATATCTCCCGAACGGAATATGATATCAACCTGATTTGTGTACCAAGTTGGTTCTATAAGTATGCTCTTTCAAATATAATTTTACAAAAAACCAGCACTCTTTAAAAATGTGCCTGGGAGGTAGAGTCAAAGACAGGGCACCCAAAATGGCGATAATATCGCCGCGTTATAGAGTAAGGGTTGAGCACAGGCTAATTATAGAAGGGTCCTCTGTCTTCCGAGCAGCAAAGCCGGGTTTGTCCTGCTTCAGTGGGCCGCCCACCGGGACCATGCTGCATATATTTTCGAGTTGGCACACTTGTCGCGGGTTGATTAACCCTTACTCTAGGAGCACTTTTTTTTAAATGCATAAAGGAGGCGGAGTCAAAGATAGGGCACCCAAAAGGGCGATAATATCGTCGTGTGGTAGAGTAAGGGTTAATCACATGCTAATTATTGAAAGGTCATCTGTCTCCGAGCACCAAAGTCAGGCTCGTTTTGCTTCAGTGACCTGGTGGGCAGTCCACAGGAACCATGCTGCATATATTTTCAAGTTAGCACAATTGTCGCGGGTTTATTAACCCTTACTCTACCAGCATACCAGCACTTTTTTTTTAAATGCGCCTGGGAGGCTGAGTCAAAGACGTGGCACCCAAAACGGCGATAATATCGCTACGTGGTAGAGTAAGGGTTAGAGGAATATTCATGTGAATTTTTCTTTTTCATTTATATCATAGAGGTCAATTAAAGAATGAAGTTGCTAAAATATATATAAAAAATGTTAATATCTTTTTCCGTTACTGCACTTAAAAAACTTCACCAATGCCTTGCAGTGTTAAATGTTCTGATAAAAATCACAAAACTCATGATTGATAATACTAGTATTTAGTTTTTTTAATTGTGTGTAATAGTATTAATGGATTTTGTAACAGTTAAATATTTACAACAAAGCTTACCACATTTATTATTATTTATTGATATTTCAAAACTTAATTGTACTTTCTTTTGTCTTTAGCATGCTGGGAGCATTAAAGACAGCGGAAGATGTAAGTTTGCTATCAATTTAAATGTATATATGGACGTGTAGAGAGAACATTAGCTAAATTTAATTAAATGTACATATGGACATGTAGAGAGAAAGTTAGCTAAATTTATTTAAATGTATATATGGACATGTACAGAGAACGTTAGCTAAATTTATTTAAATGTATATATAGATGTGTAGAGAGAACATTAGCTAAATTTATTCAAATATATATATGGACATGTACAGAGAACGTTAGTTAAATTTATTTAGATGTATATATAGATGTGTAGAGAGAACATTAGCTTAATAAAAACCCTCGTAATAGCAAAAACAATCATCAAATCCATGAAACATTGACCATTTTAATGCAAGCATTTTTTAATCTCAGGCATCAATTTGCATATTGTATGCAAATTTAGTGACATATTACAAGGTGACTGTGGTAGTTTGTCTATCAAAAGCCTTTGAAGTGGTGCATCAAAAGTTTGCCATGCCCCCAATTAGATTCTAGCAGGATTAAACTTTCCCATGATTTTCTGTGACAAAGATTAAGCAAAGAAATTTAAAGAATTACATAAAGGCATTGAGCTGTTCGCCCAGTCATTACAAATTTTGCATCAATCAAAAACTCAAAATGCTTTTTTTTTTCAAAAAAAAAAAGAAGAAGGAAAACTGATTGGCATAATTTCAATAATCTTTCAATCAATATTGAAATTGCTACCTACATGTCCATAGACCTTTAAGGTAGTGTTTGCAATGAGATGGTGGCACTCATCTAATGCATATACTGTATCCTACTTGATTTATGCTTAGTGGTTTTGCTGCTCTTTCCAAACTTCTGATGGGCACCATGAATATATGCTTTACCTAATTCTAAGCTTGCCCTCAACTTCCCCCATACCCCCTGTCTTAAAACCCTTTCTGACATCAAACCGATTATCACTTCCCTTCTTCGTGACTGCTGGCAAACCTCATGGGACTACCAAATTGATAACAAACTTCACGACATCCAGCCCACCATTCCGACCAACCCCACCATCCACAATCTCTCCCATATTGACGACGTCCACATTATCCACCTTAGAATAGGTCAAACCCACCTCACTCACTCCCACTTCCTTACTGACTCTTCCCCACCCCTCTGCAATAATTGCTATTGTCCCCTCACAGTCCACCATGTCCTCCTTGTCTGCCCCCTGTACAACCTCCCCAGAGCTTCCCTAACCCCTCATAACTCCATAGCCAAGCTCTTTTAGAAAAACCCTTTGGATAAAATTATCTCCTTCCTTCATCGTGCCTCTCTCTACAACCATATTTAGTCGTCCTCACCCCCTCTACCCACATTTGCCCCTTTTTTTTGCACCCCTGCACTTCTTCTTTCGATCCCAGCTTCCTGGCTATTAGCCCCATACTTTTCTCAGACTCCTTCTATTTTCTTTTCTTTCTACCTTTTGGAATGATCTAAACTCTGGGGCACAATTTGACCCTTGCTGTTGTGGTGCCATTAAGCCCTCATCAAACAAATAAACCCGATCTCTGCATTTATATAAGAATATGGATGTCATTGGTTTTGCTTTGCTTATTATGCGTGGATATGATTACTGATGTGTTGTTGTTTTTTTCTTCCATTTTTCAGGTCACAGCAGTTTCAAGACAGGGTCAACTTACATTTGAAGCCATTGAAAATAATCCCAAACCAGTTGTTGCTGCAATAAGTGGATCATGTCTCGGTGGAGGCCTGGAGGTGTGTAACAAAAAATTACATTCTAGAACATTTGAAAGAATATTTCCATATTCCTGTGAATTTTCATTTTATATGAATGACACAGGACTATTATAGAAACAAATTAGTGAAAAAAATCATGTTGATATCTTATCAGGAGTTAATGCATTTCAAAGATTTCACCTGTGTGACATTACACTTTATACTGCAGGGTCATTTCTCAACACACTGGTAAACTCTTTCAAATGCAAAACTAAACAGAATATAATATTGGCAATCTCAGGGTTATTTTTGACTCCTTCATGACCATGGATAGTCACATTTCTCATATCACACGCACTGCATCTTTACAGCTTTGGAACATTAGAAAATTGCTCAAATATCTCAATTCAACTGCGACAGAACAGATATACATTCGTTTGTTACATCTCGATTAGACATGGGAAATTCCTTGCTGCATGGACTGCCCCACAAACAGATTCATCGTTTTTAACTACTTTAAAACACTGCGGCACGAATTGTAACTCTCTCAAAGAAAACATGTCACATAACTCCCATCCTGAAAGATTTGCACTAGCTTCCAGTTTCTTATCACATTATGTACAAAATATTACTTATTGTTTACAAATTGATGAATGGTTGTGCCCCAGTTTATATATCTAACTTGCTGAAACTTTATGTTCCTCTTCGTAATCTTTGTTCTGGTGATAAACTCCTTTTGTGTGAACCAAAATCCTACCATACATGAGGCGACAGATCATTTGTAGTTGCAGCTCTGTGTTGTTGGAATTAATTGCCACTTCATAGCAGGTTGTCTTGTTCTGTTGCTTCATTAAAAAAAAAAATCTAAAAAGCCATCTCATGTGTGATGCCTATGCAAATATGTAGTTAATTTAAAATCACTGTTTATTTATTTTATTGTTCATGTAGTATATTTGTAATTTTAATGTTTTATGTACAGCACCTTGAGCATCCATTAGGATGGATATGTGCCTGTTATAAATCTGATGTATTATTATAATTATATGAACATGGTTTTGTTTTTTCCCCTATTTTTTCTAGAATAGTTTTCTATCGTAAGACTATTCCTTTACTACTGGTACTGTTAGTAGAGTTGATACTATTTTATGTCATATTTTTAGTGCTTTTTTTAGTTAAAGACATTAGTTTTTTCAACTTATGAATTCTGAATTGAATTCAAGCTACTTTTAATACCCTACAAATCTATCCATGGACGTGCACCTAAATATCTGGCTGATCTCATTTACTCCATCTTCTACTCCTCCCCTAGCTTTCCTATTGTTGAAAATAGGCTTCAAACCAGCCTCAATCAGCTGCAAGTCTGGAGCAACAATAACGGTTTTAGATTCTCCAAAGACAAGACAGTCTGCATGCACTTTTGTCATTTCAACAACCTCCACCCCAACCCGAACTTTGTGCTCAATGGGAATCGCATCCCTAAAGTTGAAAACACAAAGTTCCTTGGTCTAACTCTAGACCCCAAGCTCACCTACAAGCCACACATCACCAACCTGAAACTAAAATGCAATAGCTCCTCAACCTCCTCCGACTGCTCTCCAACACTACTTGGGGAGCGAACCGCTATGCTCTCCTCAAAATTTTCAGGCTCACCATTCGTGCCAAGCTTGACTATGGCAATATTGTTTACTGTGTCGCTCACAACTCATACCTCAACCACATTAACACCATCCAAAATGAAGCCCTCAGGCTTTGTTTAGGAGCCTACAGGACCTCCCCAATCACTAGCCTTCATGTTGAAGCCAACGAACCCCCCTTTCTACTTAGATGTAAAAAGCTTAGCCTCTCCTATGCTTTTAGAGTCCTCACCAACACTCAGAACCCTGTTTACAACCTCATTAGGTACCCCAATTTCTCCTCCCTCTTTGATAGGACTAAAACCCTATCGCCCCCTTCAGCTTACGCATTAAATCAGACCTCTTTCAACTTGGCATCAACCCCGCCACTCTCGGCACCTATTCCTGGCCCACTTTTCCGCCTTGGGCCACCCCCCTTCCTTCTGTCCACCTAGACCTCTCCACTTATAACAAAACTCAAACTCACCCTAATCTCTTCATCAATCTCCACAACCAAATCAAAGACCAACTCTCAAATTACACCTCTATCTATACTGATGGCTCCAAGGAAGGCAACAAGACAGCTGCTGCTGCCATCATCCAAGACATCACCCTCAGTAGCAGACTTCCTGACCACTCATCCATCTTTTCAGCCGAGGCTAAGGCCATTCTCCTCGCCCTCAACTTTATTGAGTACTCTCCTCTTAGTCACTTTGCCATTTTCTCTGACTCAAAGGCTGTTCTTACTTCATTACTCAATCTTAAATGGGATAACCTCACCTGCCACCTCCTCCTCCGAAACTCTTTTCTCCCACCCTCTGCAGGAAAAGTGTTCTTTTCTTCTGGATACCCAGCCATGTTGGCATCCCTGGCAATGACAGGGCTGATACAGCCGCTAAGCTTGCCCTTAACCTCCTCCCTTCCCCTTTTCCCAAAACCCTCTCTGACATCAAACCGCTTATCGCTTCTCTTGTTCGTGACCGCTGGCAAACCTTATGGAACTTCCAAATTGATAACAAACTCCATGTTATCCAGCCCACAATCCCGATCAAATCCACCATCAACAACCTTCTCGTGATCGACAACGTTCATATTACCCGTCTTAGAATTGGTCACACCCACCTCACTCACTCCCACCTCCTTATTGGTTCCCCAACCCCTCTGTAACAATTGCCACTGCATCCTTACAATCCAACACGTTTTCCTTGCTTGCCCCTGTACAACCTTCCCAGAGCTTCTCTCGCTCCCCACAACTCAATTGCTGAGTTCTTCCAAAAAAATCCTCCAGATAAAATAGTCTCCTTCCTTCAGCATGCATCCCTCTACAACCATATTTAATCCTCCTCTTCCACCCCCTCTCTACTCTGTTTTTAGTTTTACCCATGCACCTCCTCTCTCGATCACAGCTTTCTGGCTTTTGTTCTTGAATTTCTCTCATTCTTCCCCTGGTCTCTTTCCTTACTACCTCTAAAATGATCTGACCTCTCAGGCACAATTTGACCTTCGTTGTCGTGGTGCCGTTAAGACCTCATCAAACAAACATCATTTACTCCAAATCATCTTCATGAAATCTACGTTCACCGAACAAGCATCTTCTTCACTTACCAAAATGGAAACGTCAATCTTTTGGTCGTCGCTCGTTCACATGTGCTGCACTAGCTTTATGAAATTCCTTACCACTTAATATTAAACTCGCTCTCAATGTCAGTTTTAAACGGAGGCTCAAGACTCATGTTTATGCAGAAGCATTTCCTTTTTGCGCCGCTGAACATATTTCTGTTGTGGATAATGGGGCTTTAAAAATTATTTTGAGCATTATGGCATTGGAATTTGATTGATAAATTGTGTTGTTATTATGAGACAAAGCGTCCATCTTCTCGGCCGAGGCCATCCTCCTCGCCTTCAACATCTTCTCCAACTTTAAGGCTGTCCTTACTTCTTTACTCAATCTTAAATGGGATAACCCCACATCCCACCTCCTTTGTAAACTCCTTTCGCCTCCCCCCCCCCTCCCCCCACCCTCCCTCTGCAGGAAAAGTATTTTTTTCTTCTGGATACCTAGCCATGTTGGCATTCCTGGCAATGACAGAGCTGATGCAGCCACTTAGCTTGCAGTCAACATCGCCATATCCCCTTTCCCAAAACCAAAATCAAACCGCTCATCGCTTCCCTTGTTCTTGACCGCTGGTAAACCTCATGGGACTCCCAAATTGATTATAAACTCCACGTCATCCAGCCCACCATTTTGATCTAACCCACCATCCGCAACCTTTCCCATGTGGACAACATTCACATTACCTACCTTAGAATAGGTCACACCCACCTCACTCCCACCTCCTTATTGGCTCCCCCACCCCTTTGCAACAATTGCCATTGTTCCCTCACAGTCCACCACGTCCTCCTTGCTTGCCTCCTGTGCAATCTTTCCAGAGCTTCCCTCGCTCCCCACAACTCAATAGCCAAGCTCTTCCAGAAAAACTCTACGGATAAAATTATCTCCTTTCTTCATCATGCTTCCCTCTACAACCATATTTAGTCCTCCTTTCCCACCCCCACCCCCTTCCTTTCTCTTCTTTTTTTCTTTCTTTTCCCCATGCCCTTCCTCTCTCGATCCCAGCTTTCTTGCTTTTAGTTCCTGTGTTTCTCTCAATCTCCTTTTGTTTTCTTTTCTTCGTACCTCTGGAATGATCTAACCTCTCAGGCACAATTTGACCCTCTCTATCGTGGTGCCGTTAAGCCCTCAAACAAAGCACAAGCAACTCTTTCTTCATAGTGTTATGATTATGAACTCATACTGGGAGGTGAAGCTAAATGCTGCATTGTACAGCTTCTTTGTTCAGAATTTAACTTAAAAAGATCTACACTATTATAAAGGTAGGTTTCTTCAGGAATTTTGAAAAAAAATGGTCAAAACGAGGGCACATTAAAAGTGTGCCTCTTATTTTAAATATTTTTTTATTTTTATGTAATTCTTAAATGTGAATGTATTGCTTTTCTATTTCCTGAAAATAAAAAAGGGTTTCTTTTGTGTAACACAATTTAAGAAGGTTTTAGTTTAGCCCAGTTTAGTTGATTTTACTGAAGTAAGATTTTAATTTTTTTGGCCATTTCAGGTTGCCTTGTGCTGTAACTACAGAATAGCAGTAAAAGACAGAAAAACAGTATTAAGCGCCCCAGAGGTTATGCTAGGTCTCTTACCTGGTGCTGGAGGGACACAGAGATTACCAAAACTGGTAAGAAATTGTTAAACTTAAGAAAAGTATTTCAGTTTAAAGGAGATGTCGGACGAAAAGCGAGGGCATATCTTTCTTGAGTCTCAAGAATATTTGAAAACACTTTTCGTGCATGTGATGGTACTAAAAAGCTTGATAAGAATGTTCAAATTAATCATTATTAGTTGTTATGAATACTGAAGCAATTTTTCAAGGAAAAGTATATTAAAATTAGACCTGCGTTATTTCAAAATTACCTTGACTTAGCAAAAAATGACCCTCTTAATTTTGATTTGAGAGCTTCTTTAACCCTTACTCTACCAGATAGTATCGCCGTTTTCAAACCACCTTTTTCTAAAAATAAAATCGGGACTTTACCACAGTCCTATAAGAGTAATCTTGATATCATTTTAAAGTACTCAGATATTTCTTTCACAAAATGAAACTTTTTTTATAGAGGTCATATTACATAATTTTTAGAAAAAATACATCGAAAAATGGTAAAACTCAATAATTGCTAAAAAAAAAAAATCATTTTTTTTATATTTCTCTTTTACATCTTACGATAATTTCAAGATCACATTTTTGCTTCAAAATCAAACACGCAAGTCCTAAGAAATGATAGTATTGGTTTCTGGTATAATTTTTATAATCCCTACGTCCAATCTCTTGTTCTGGAGAAATTTCTTCAAAATTTCATGAATTTCTGCCATTTTTGACCCGTTTTTTTCAAAAAATCGTGTTACCCAAACCTTACATCACGCATGCTTTGTTGAACAGCCGTTCAAAAGCGCTTGAAATTTCCTTTCATTTGATATATAAATAAAGGCATACCCCCCTCTATTTAGAACCTATCCTATAAGAACAAAATTACACCTCTCCAATTTGAACGACCACGTGGCGCAGAGGAAATGTACGCGACTAGCTTGCGGGCGCTCCGGGTTCCAGTCTCGCCGTGACCACTGTGTAATTATTTTTCTGCTGCAGCTTTCAGGGAACGTTTGACTTTTATCATTTTTGATGTGTTTTCATCTTTCCTTTCTTTCTAAAAATTATAGATTAGTATCATTGGAAAGGAAATTTCAAAAAGAATCTAAATATGTAACACAAATCTCTGTTTTCAAAACTGACAAGAAGTTATACTTCTGCAAAGATTGACCATTTGTTGACCAAATTTAGCCAAAAATTGCTTAATTTGCATAATTTTGTCCAATATTTCCTAAATTGGTTTTAATTACTCAAAAGATAAATATCTTAGCATCTATTCCAACCAAACTTGTAACGAAAGAAAATGAAAGGAAAGTTGTCAAAAATGCATATGAAAGAAAAGTTACGAAAATTGGGGTAGCTATTTTTAAAGCCCTGGTAGAGTAAGGGTTAACAAGAAAGATCGTAAAGGAGCACTAGATAGCATATTTCCCCCAAAATTGAATGTTTATCTAGCACACAGTATAACAATTTTTTTTGTTAACATGAATATTCAAGTGACCTTTGCCCTCACATTGTCTGTGGGCTATGGAGGCATGAAGTTTATTGATCTGTTGTGGATAATATATCTGTGAAATTTGCAAAAACAAGTACCCACACTTTTCCATCTAGTGTTCATTAAATTATGGGTTCATTATTTTCTGACTATTGGCAAAAGCTACTGTAGAATATATGAACCATACAAGTTCTGATTTTTGTCAATATGAGGAGTGTAAGAAAAACAGCCCAAGAACGTTTGTTTACTGCTTATACCATTTACCCTCTGTCCAGCCATATATGTCTTCTTAAAGATCAGGTTCGGGGTCAAGCATGTCCATTTTACATGAAAGAGGACAATTTAAAGAGCACAATGGTAAGGAAAGTGTATTAAATGCTCGAGGTCCCAGACTCATTCACCAGTGCTGAACAACTGGTTTAGCCAACAGACGTGGTCAACTCTGTAAAACCTTAGCTGTTGAGAAATGGGTGTAAAATACCGAAACTACACCTACCTACCATGAAGGAGATATTAGGTTAAAGTTTTTTTAGATTTGTGGCAAGACAGCTGAAGTCTGATTAGGAGAGCACAACATACCCTCACATTCCTCAGGGTCTTTGTGTTTCTAATCTAAATATTTATGATGTCTGTTTGTCTTGAAACCATTGTTTGGCGAATACTGCTAGAAATGATTAAGTTTAAAAAGTTCAAGCCATTAGGCTCATAGGGCCTAGTGCCTATCTCAGATTTCCATTGCGTAAGCTGATAAGAGCATATGATTCTCTCTGAATGGGACACCAGTCCATCACAGGTTAATTCCCCAGCACATATGATGCTGGTACTTATTTTGTAACCTGAGGCAAAAACCCTCTAGATAAAAATTATCTCCATCATGCTTTCCTCTACAACCATGTTTAGTCCTCCTCTCCCACCCTCTCTCTCTACTTTGTTTTTTCACCCATACACCTCCTCTCTTGATCCCAGGGTATTAAGTTCTTGTATTTTTCTCAATTCTTCCTCTGTTTTCTTTCCTTCCTACCTCTGGGATGATCTAATCTCTCAGGCACAATTTGACCCTTGCTGTCGTGGTGCCGTTAAGCCCTCATCAAATAAACAGCCTGAGGCAAGCAGGGTATTGTGTCTCTCCCAAGAACACAATACAACTACACAGTCGGGAATCAAACCTAATACTTCTCATTCCGAACACAGACTCCCAACCAAAAAGCCAATGCTTTTCCTTTATTATGATTAAACAGATCTATGGTAAATGTTTTACTTGCTGTTATGATGACTTTTATTCCATCTTCATAATAGATTTGAGCATATTGCCTTTTTAACCCTTAAATGACAAAGGGGTTCAAAACGTGACTGCAATTTTTCGGAACTTTTTTATCTAAAAATAATAATAATTTAAGTTATCTTTCCTTTCATTCTCTGTCACTTCAAGTTTGGTTTAATTGAATGCTAAGACTAAATTTTTTAATAAAAGATTCAAAATAAAGAAAATATCGATGAAATTTGCAATTATTAGGCAAAATTAGGTCAAAATTGCTTAAATTTTTGAGCTTGTATTATTTTGTTGGGAATAATGAAAATGGAGGAATTTTTACATATTTAGATTGTCTGTGAAATTTACTTTCCATTGATACCAGTCTAAGAAAAATTCCCACAGCAAAACATTGAAAACAAAACAAAAAATAATCACTCCTGTAATTACTCACATAAAAACAAAACCGCATGTCTGGTTCGGTTTTCGAACCCAGGTCGCTCACGTGAAGTCATGCATGCAAACCGCTAAACTAAACTGTCTATTAATAGATTGTGGGTTTGTTATATTAAGAGGGGGTAGTTGCTCTTTGTGTTTTTAATTGAAAATGTGGGGAATTATGATTGTGACGATTTGTGTTGGGAAGTTGTATTGCGATCAGGAGCTACGTACAATTTCATTTAAAAATTGGTTTCAAAAAGGCTAAAAGTCATGAAATTTTGCCAAAAAAGTGTATTGATGATAGGGGCAGTCAAAATTTGACCAGAACTGGATGCATTGATGTCTTTGACAGTTTCTCACAGGTTTTCAGGCAAAAGCAAGATCTGGGAGTAGGGCAAGTAAGTTTTTGAAGAAAAAAAATTGAAATTTGACTTTTTACCCATTTTTAGTCAGATTTTCTCAAAAATTATCGATATAGATCTCATCTAAAATGTTAAATTATTGAAAGAAATATTCAAGCTCTTTCAAATGATACCAGGATCACTGCTGTGGGCCTATTTGATCATTTTTTTTGAAAAAGTGCATGTCCACGTGGTCGTATCACGACCGCTCAATCGTTTATGGGTTTAAGTGAATGTTTTTTTAATATTTTTTTCTTCTTATCAAAGATTGGCATTCCTAATGCAATGGATATGATGCTCACAGGAAAAAATATTCCAGCACAGAAAGCCAAGAAGTGGGGATTGGTTGACAGACTTGTAGATCCAATAGGTAAGCTCAATGACCAGTCCTTTTAGGAAGAATTGTACTGTGATTTCCACACAAATTTAGCTATAGAAAAATTCATATTGTTGTAAGTGGTTATTATTAAGATTTTATTTCTTCGATGAGTCAGCACAGTAAGCTGTAGAATTTCAGAAGATTTTTGGAAGATTTGTTGTACATGCATGTTGTAGTTGTAATAACATTTCTATCCTAGATCTGTAAAATAGTTGTAAAATGTTGCACAAATTCTTTGTTTATTCCAGGTCCGGGACTTCAAAGTCCACAAGAAGGAACTTTGAACTTTCTGGAAGAAGTTGCCGTAGAAGCAGCAAGGTAATTGATCTAGTATGTTTGCATATATGTACAGATTTAGAGCATGCATTTTATATGGGAGATGTTTTATTTCATATAGCTAAAACTCATGTCCAATTTTACCTCAGTACTTCAAGATAAAGTATTTGGTATGGATCTTAAGAGCCATCAGATACTAATTTTAGGGAGACTGACAAAAATATAGGAACATTGAACTTTGATGTGATTTGAGGAGCAATTTTTTTTTCAGAATGCCATAAGTCTTGTTATCATTCTTATATATCAGTAGCCAAGCTCTTCCAAAAAAAAACCCAGAGGACAAAATTATCTCCTTCCTTCATCATGCTTCCTCCACAACCATATTTAGTCCTCCTTCCCCACCCCCCCCCCCCTTCTTCTCTCTCTACATTATTTTTCTACCCATGCACCTCCTCACTCGATCCCAGCTTCCTAGCATTTAGTTCTTATGTTTCTCTCAATCTCCCTGTTTTCTTTCCTTCCTACCTCTGGAATGACCTGACCTCTCAGGCACAATTTGAATCTCGCTGTCATGGTGCCATTAAACCCTCATCAAACAAACAAACAAGATTGATATGGGCAACTGCTGAATATTTCAGAGTGTTGATTTGTTACAAAGATCAATGCTGGTAACCAGTGATTGTGTAGCTCCAGGCTCACTTTTTGCAGGAAGGAGAAAAAGAGGGGGGGATTAATCCATTAATCCGTGTGTTATTTTTTCCTTCCGATTTGATGCAAGATGGGCACACACTTCCCTGGTTCCCCCATGGGTATGGGCTTGTCAGTAGCTCATGAAAAGCTAAAGATGCAATGTAGATGTATAGAGGAGTAGAGTGTTCTTCTTTTTCCTTTTTTCTTGATTTAGTGTTTTCTACTGCAATGATTGTATTTGCCTTGTATTTATTGCATATCATTGAGAATTTTAGAATTCTTACAGTAAATTAAACCCTTGATTTTTTTTTTTTCTTTCTTTACAGGGACTTAGCAAGTGGAAAATTGAAAACAGAGAAGAAAAAGGGATTAACAGAAAGTAAGTATTGTTTAACATTCAAGTAGCCATGTTATTGCCATTCTATGGATTATGGTGATAGCAGCACTTCAGAATAGTTTTGTATTTCATTCAGTTTTGTCATATATGCCAAAAGAAATTTGTGTTGTTCTGAAAGCAGGATTAGAAAAAAAAAAAAAAACACTCGCCAATCATTTACACAATTTGGCGGGTATTTTCAACTCCTCACCAACACTTTCAACTAAAATTTGACATTTTCATGCTACTATTATGCCTCTGTGTTGCTGTTTTTATGGGCCTGACTTCATGATCGTACGTATGTAAAACATGACAGGACATCTCAAAGTTGACGACTAATGGCCAAATATTTTGGATTGTAATAGAAGTAACACTTTGTTGTGTGTGTGGAGAACAAGGGGTATTTTTTAGTAGATAAAAAAATGGTTTGAATATTAAAACAAGATTTTCACTCGTCATGGCTTAATTAAAGGATAAGTTCAGTGGTCAAGCATGTCCATCTTATATGAAAGAAAACTTCAAAGGAAACAAAATGGTGAAGAAAGCATTCAAATATCTTATTCCATTAAGGAGATGTTTAAGTTTAAAGCTCTGTCTTGTCTGTGTAGAAATGACTGGTGTAGTAAGTCTACTATGGAAAGTTGGTGTCCTCATTCTCACATTCTTAGCAATTGTTAATGTATTTTAAAAGAAAGTTCATTTAAATTTTGTACTATTTAAATTATTTTTCCTCGAACTTTTTTCAGGTGATACAATTTAAATACCCTTACTAGGTTAAGTTTTACTACTTTTCTGACATATCCCATGGTTTTTAAGCCTCAAAATCACAGAACAAAATATGATAGAGTACATAACGATTTTGAGGAATCTGAGGCTATAACATCACAACTAGTCTGATTTCAGTCATTTCTACACAATTGATACCAAACTTTAAACTTCGATATCTCCTTTAACAGAATAAGATTTTTGACTGGTTTCTTCACTATTTTGTTTCTTTTAAAGTCCTTGTTCATATAAGATAGATTTGCTTGACCACTGAACTTATCCTTTAAGTGTAGCAAGTGCCACAGTATAGTAAAATATTTCTACACGCCACAATTTTTTTGCTCATTTTTGCAACCCTGTCTGAAACATATTATAACATACCTGAGGGGTATACAGGGGTTTCACCAAGGAGTTTATCATGAAGCTATATGTAGCCTAATGAAACCCAGGAATTGATGCATTAAGTCCCTTAACCCTTATTCAAACAGGAGCCCAATTTTTGTAACTTTTTTTCATATGCATTTTTGACAACTTTCCTTTTATTTTCTTTCATTACAAGTTTGGTTTGAATAGAAGCTAAGATATTGAACTTTTGAGTAATGAAAGCCAAATGAGGAAATATGGGACAAAAATATGCAATTTAAGCAATTTTTGGCTTAATTTGGTCTGTCAATCTTTGCACAAGTATAATTTCTTGTGAATATTGAAAACAGATTTGTGTTATATTTTTAGATTCTTTATGAAATTTCCTTTCCAATGATGCTAATCTACAATTTTTAGAAAGAAGGAAAGATGAAAAATCACCAAAAATGATTTTAGTCAAATGACCCCTGAAAATCGCAGCAGAAAAATTATATCGCAGTAGTCTGGTGGAACTCGAACCTGGTGTGCTCGCGTGCTGGTCGTGCGTTCATATCTACTACACTATGTAGTCATTGAAAATGTTGTGGTGAAATTTAATTATTATTGGAAAGGGTCCAAATAGCCTTTTAGTATGCCTTTATTTATATATCAAATAAAAGGAATATACAAGCAGTTTCTAACGGTGGTTCAACAAAGCATGTGCAATGTATGGTTTTGGTACACGATTTTTTGAAATAATAGGGTCAAAAATAGCAGAAATTGATGAAATTTTGAAGAAATTTCTTCAGAACAAATGATTGCAAAGGTAGGGATTACAAAAATTAGACCAGAAATCAATACTATCATGTCTTGGAACTTACGTGTTTGATTTTGAAACAAAAATGTGATCTTGAAGTTATTGTAAGATTTAAAAGAAAGAAAAAAACATTTTTTTAGCAATTTTTGGTTTTTCCCATTTCCAAGTTACTTCTTCTCAAAAATCTGTATTAACTCCAAATACTCCAATAAAAAGTTACATTTTGTAAAAGAAATATTTGTGTACTTTAAAATAATACTAAGATTACTTTTATAGGACTTTGGTAAGGTCCTGATTTTATTTTTAGAAAAAGGTGATAGAGTAAGGGTTAATTCCTGTATTGTTCATCTTTACATGTAAGCAGGCTAGAACTTAACAAAACGAATGGGAATGTTAGGAATTATGTAATTAAACATGAGGTTACTGTAAAAACTCATTAGAAGAAAGATGAGGCCAGGTGTTACTATATTTGCAATGAAATAATAATAAGGTTTGCTTATTACAATCAATATTATGCAAGATGATTTTGACTTATTGTGCAGAAACAAATTTGTCAATGGAAAGAAAACTTGTTTGCATAAATCGTTGGGTGGATCTATACATGAATGCTATTTCTTTTGTTTTGCATTCCTGAAATGAATATAGACCTCTTCAAATCTGAATTGGTTGTTTATAGAAAACTAATTTTGAAAATGTCACATGGCTGAAATTTACATGTCCAATAATGGACCAATGATATACTGGAGAATCTTATCCACCAATCAAAAGCTGGGGATTCTTGTCTGTCTGCACAATTCACGTATGATATGGGAACAAGCATATGATAAAAGTGCTTTCAAACACTCATTTATATGTGTGTTATACATGAAGGTATTATGCGCACATTGTTGTGTACAATTTTTCATCAAGCAACTGCAGTTGATTGATTGGGTAACAGAGGCAAAATTCCCCCAGCATTTGATCGTCAAAGTACTTACGAAATTATGTTCAGCTGAACTCAGTTTGGTGTTTTATTCTTTGCTTAGAATTTTTCCTTTATTTACTTTGCAGAAGTAACAGACGCTGTTATGGGCACTCAGTATGTACAAGACTACATCTTCAAGCAAGCTCGTGGTATGGTTATGAAGCAAAGCAAAGGACTTTATCCTGCCCCTCTTAGAATCATCGATGTAAGAAATCTTTCTTTCTTAGCAAATTTATAGGAAGGGAGAAACCTACAATACCAGGCACAGCACTTATCCCCTTCCCTGTATACCCCTATTCAAATGTTGCTTTTCCTTCGAATTACAAAATGTTGCGGAGACATTATTAAAAACCGCTCTTCCAAATTGCATACCAGCATTGAACGTAGGTGTGGAAGTGGAAAAATTGATCAAATTCACGCTCAAAAATATTTAAGAGGGTGGTGGGGGGGATTCCTGCACGTGGGAAAAAATGGCTGGAAAATGCCAAATTGGGATTAATTTTTTATTTTTGGCTTTTTGGGGAGTAAAATTTTTGAGAAGTATGGAACTCTTGAAAACCTCCCCCTTCTCCCCTCCTATGACTCCCATCTAGGGCCTTTTTCCTAAAACAAACCTGATATACATTATGCCAGTAACCCTTTTCTTTCCTCTACTCCTCCTTTTTTTTTTTCTCCTCTCTCTCCTTCCTCACTTTAGTCTTCATTCTTAAGCTTGTCTATCCTTTCCTTATAGCACTCTGATTTCATTTTCTCCTTAGTTTGGCAGGTTGGACTGTCACTGTGTGTTATATCCTTGAAAGTGTGGATGAATGGATCAAGTGTTCACATTAAACTGCGGGATTCCTGCACATATTAAATTTTTGCTCAAAAATAATTAGGGAGGGGGAATTCTTGCAAATGGCTGGAAAAAGCCGATTTGGCCATTTGTCATCCAAATTTTGGCATTTTTTGTATTTTGGGCCTATTTTGGTATTTTTTCAAATATAAATCCTTCTTTAAAAATATTTAAAAAACCTATAAAATTACACAAGGGGAAAATTCTCCCCCAACCTCCAACCCCCTCTCCTCCAAAAAAACAACAATTGAACCGTAGTGTGAACACTGAAACGGATTGTTTTGAAAGGTTATCCCATCCTTTGTTAGCAAATGATCACATTGGCAGTAATAGTTACTATTCTCTTGTGTTCTCCCACACATAGGTGGTTAAAACGGGCATTCAGCAAGGAAGTGAAGCAGGCTACCTGGCCGAGGCAAAGGTTTCGGTGAACTGGCAATGACTCCACACTGCAAGTCACTCATGGGATTATATCATGGTCAGGTGGGTTGATTTTGTGATTCTTGCTCTGTTGTTGTTCACTTGTGTTTGTTTGTTTAAGGACTTTTTCTTTATGTGGTAAAGGATTATAAATAAACAAAATGGAGAAGTTGTTGCATATCAAAGGTTTCACCAGTGTGTTGAAGAGTGACCTTGCAGTTTAAAGTCATAATTCCAGATCCAAGATAATTCTCTGGTATTTTTATCAAAAAGATATTTGTTTTTTTTTTTTTTTCATTTAGAGTCAAAGGTACATGAGCAGATAAACAAAGCATGTGCTAGCAAAGCGCATGTTATATCTCAATACAGAATTTTTTATAAAAATAAATCTCAACTTCTAGAGATTTGTATTAACATATGAAGTAATATAATTATTCTTGACATGTTTTATAGTATAATTAATCAAATGAAAGGAATACTCCCATGTTTTTTGTAACTTTTAAGAAAGAGAACAATTTTAGAAACAATTTAGTACAAAAATCATGTTGATATGTTATTCCTTTTAGAAAATATTCAAATTTTAAGGTTCACAAAAAATGCCAATAAACGAATAGGAAAAGGCCCAGTATGACATCACAGCAACATATTCTCCCACAAAGTTGATGTATTTCATTCAAATCTATTATCCTCTTTTATTAGTAAAACCTGTTAGAAAAATCACTTGATGAAAGTTAGGTATTCATATACATTGCCAAATATACCCTACTTCAATAAATTTTGGAAAATTGTTTCTAACCATACAGGAACAGCCAATTAACATTCAAAGAAATACATAAACATTTGCAATGTAATTGCCTCTATGACATCATCAAACACGAGTTCATCATACTGTACAAAAACTTTAAATTGCAATTTGAAAATCTTTAAAAATCCATATCTCCCGAACGGAATATGATATCAACCTGATTTTTGTACCAAATTGGCTCCAAAAGTAGGCTCTTCTAAACAAAATTTTACAGAAAACCATGGTAAAAAAGCATGGGAATATTAAAAAAAAAAATGGGAATATTAAAAAAAAACATGGAATATTACAAAAATCCATGGGAAAATTATAAAAGAAACATGGGAATATAACAAAAAACATGGCAATATTACAAAAAAACATGGCAATATCACAAAAATCCATGGGAATATTACAAAAAAACATGGGAATATTACAAAAAAACCATAGGAATATCCTTTAATGATTCGGGGGAAATTGTTAAAATGCTACATTTTGGGATATTTCTTCTTTGCATGTTGTTAAGCTTAACTTTATATTAGAAACTTGTCTCAATGTAATAATGTATATCAAGTTGTAAATTAGTAGAGTTTTGCAGTTAAGCTCATTTTTGGATGAAAGTTGTTATTAAATGATCGAGTCATCACTTGGGCTCATCAATACATTATATGTAGAAGAATTAAAGGCCGGATATAGTGTTAATGTGGATACTGTAAAGATTAGAAATACAGTACAATCCAACGATTCTGATTGGTCAAAATGTTTGCACAATCACAGACCATGCACCGTGTTACCGAACAGAATATAGAAAGGTAACAGAAGAATGCCAAGTGATCAAGATCAGTGGCTCTTAATTTTGAACAGAATGTATTCAAAATGTTGAACTTTCTTCTTATAAAATGACTCTGACGGATTCCTAATATAATGAAACCTAACTATATATCCTAACCTGATACTGTGATAGTGAAGATGATGCGCTATCTGTCTGGTCTCTCTGTGGGAGACGGTTCGCATTTTAGGTATTCCATTATATATGCTCCACTTTTGCAAAGAATCCTGTAACAATCTTGAAGTGATGATTCCTCTCAAAGTTTGAAGTTGTTTATGAGCTCATTGAAATGATTTATAACAGCTGTAAGATCCACTTTTTATGATATATATCGGCAGACACCTTCAGACAAATATTTTCTCTGATAATTTATTTCTAAAGCAGAAGTCAATGAAAATTCAAGTTAGACTTTATTAAATATCCATACACTGAATGAAGGCAGTAACGGCATGTTAATTAATTATCGATGCACAGTAAGAGCACAGATGTGATTGTTAAATTATGAAAACCTCGAAAATATTTTGAAAACAGCTGCTTATATAGATACTTTGAAAGTTCTATTTCAAGAAATAGGCGCAGCAAGTGGCAGTCCTTAATGATATTATCGATTATATTTTTAGAGGTATTTTCATTAATCTTGTAATGTTCCAATTTAGAAGATTGCGTCAGCAGGTCAGTATGAGTCAATTTATGAGATCATGGTTGAATTTTCTGGAACTGCGCCACCCAGTTATTGAATGATACCTAGTTATTGAATGATAGTGTTGCGCAATTTTCATCATTCTCTGGAATGTTGATATCTTGCTAAACGTTGCACGTAAGAACCAATTAAATACCGCCACGGAAGTGATGTCAATAATTTAAATAGATGTATTGGTGAAGCAATTTTCTTGAGAGGAGATTCCCTCTCTATAATTGTTGTATTCATAGCTTGTTTTTTGTTTTTTTAAAACCCTTTTATGACATACAAAACAACTGTACAACACCTGTGACCTAATGTCCATCTATATATATGTTCATTTGTTCTTACATATTCTAGGTGCACTGTAAGAAGAATGCCTTTGGTATTCCGCAGAGGAAGGCAAACACGATTGGTATCCTTGGAGCTGGTCTGATGGGGGCAGGTATTGCCCAGGTCAGTGTAGACAAAATGAAGGTTCTCCTGAAGGACATGTCTCTGGCAGGTGTGGCCAAGGGGGAACAGCAGATCTACAAAGGGTAAATAATTGGCATTAACAATTGACCCAGATTGAGCAATAGAACACAATTTGAGTATCTTTGGTAGTTGAAATGTATGGAAGAATTACGTTAAAGAATTTTAGCGGTATTCTTTTTCATACATCATCACTTTTGCACATGCTGAAATTTGTATACAAATGTTTGATTTGTTACAACTTCAAAATACTATTGTAACCATTTAAAGACTGTTCTTCTCAGTAATTGAATGCTCTTTTTATTTTGGTAAAATACAAGTACCTGTCCATACACCTTTAATATTTTAATCTTTTGTTCCATTTTATTATCATCTCTTATCCGGCTCCCCTGCCCCTCTCTGCCCCACTTGCAACTTCGATCTCTCCATCAAGCATATTTTCTTAACCTGTCCCCTATACCAGAACTCCAGATCCCTTCTCTCCTCGCTCTCCTCAATCTCAGACTTATTTGAAAACGATTCTTCCTCAAACATCATCAACTTCCTTCGCAACAACAACCTCTTACACCACATATAATCTCCTCCCCTCCTCCCTTTCTATACCTAACCTTACACACCCCTATGTTTTTCTGCTACATTCAGCCTTTCCCCTTTATCTCCCTTACAAACCTTCCATCTCCTCACTATCCTAATTCTTACACCATTATTTATTAACACCCTCTTGGCACATTTGACTCTGACTGTCGCAGTGCCGTTAAACATCAACAAACCAAAGCATTTTATCAACCATGCAATCTTTATAGAATGAATATATTTTGCCTCCTGTTCTTATGGGGTTCACATCACAACAGCTATATGTGTTGGTTCGTAGCTCAACACATTGCTGTGCATTGTCATTATTTTCCGCAAGCAGTAAAAGGTTGTTTCGTTTTTCCAACGGGGATAATTTGAGAGGTGCTCCATTGTTTGTGGCTGTGTACCACAGTATACTTTGCTAAACTTGTTCCTTTTTAAAAATTTACCTTTCAAGGCTTGACGGCAAAGTGAAGAGAAAGAGATTGACGAGCTTTGAGAGGGACACCATTTTCTCCAACTTGTCAGGTCAGGTGACCTACGATAACTTTGATAAATGTGACATGGTCATCGAAGCAGTTTTTGAAGATATCAACATCAAGCATAGAGTAATTAAAGAACTTGAGCAGGTATATATTTTGTGGATTTTTAGGTGACTTATGTAAAAAGATGTTACACTTAACATTGTTACAAGGTAGTGTTAAGAAGTTTCTACAAAAAATTTTAGCTTAAAGGCCATCTGTCTTGGTTAACATATGGCGGCGTACATTTTATTTAAAAAGGAATACTGCTTTTATCGTTTAACGTTGCATACATGCAAGGTGCAGAAGACAGAAAAAAGGATAACTTGCAAGGTTTTGCTGTGTGTTTTATTGAACTTTATTAAAAACGTGAACTTCTCAAGGACTGACAATCAACCCCCTAACATACAAAAAGGACATGAGTTACAAAGAGAGAGGATGAGAGGGGGGGCTCTGGGGGTACAACAAAAGGGATTAGGACATTTTAATTAGGATTAACTGAATTGGAGAATAAAGATGAATGTGTATAGTATGTGCTGACTTACGTAGCATGAAAAAGTAGCATCGCGTATCAGTGCACATTGACCATAAGTGCAATGTATTTTGACCAATCAAAACACATACATTTTATTTACCTCGTATGTTAAAGACAACAACTGGCCTTGAAAATTGTAAAATAATTTTTCTAGACAAATGTTTATGAATTATGTAAGTAAATTAAAATCTTGAGACTGCACGCAATCCATTATCATTTCGTTTTGGAAAAAAGAGTACAACAAGAATGTAATGGCATTATCCTGAAGTAAAACAATATATTCTAATAACTCTTTACTCCTATAACAAACAAAAAATCATTCTCAAACAGTCGTAAAACTTAAATTGGACATTTCTTCAAAAGCTATTTGTCAGAAATTGCAATTTTCTGTATGTATCTTGAAAGAAATTGAACAAAAATAAAGCTTTTAATATCAAGTTGAACTAATGGTGTAAAGCAGATTTATAGTACTTAAATATTACAATTTTTGTTGACATACTCATGGCTTTCACACATGTACTCATAAAAGTATACTCTGCTCTAAGTCTGGTGTAAAGTATTTGTTTGGTTCTGTTTCAGGTTATTCCAGACCATTGTATTATTGCTTCCAACACATCAGCCTTGCCCATTCACAAGATTGCAGAAGGCAGTAAGAGACCAGAGAAGGTAAAGCGTCAGATTTGATACATTTCATTTGCATTTGGTTTTGATTCTAGCCTTCTCTTTGACAAACTCACTCATTGTAGGAATAATAAGCTTGTTATATCAGTATCAATAAGAGGTGCTGTGGCTCAGTGGTTAAGGAGTCATGCTCGTATTCGAGAGGTACCAAGTTAGATTCCCTTCGTGAGCACTGCATTGTGTCCTTGAACAAGACAATTTACTATACTTGCTTCAGTCCACTCAGCTGTGAAATGAGAACCAGCACTGCTGGGGAGTTAATCTGCGATGGACTGGCATCCCATCCAGGGGAGTAATGTACTCTCATCCGCTTGCGTCATGGAAACTGGGGATTAGCACTGGCTCAATAAGCCTAATGGCTCGGATTGATTTAGCTTTTAGCTTTATATCAGTACACATATATGCAAGTACGAAAATGTACTTGCATATAGCTGTTGATATCGTAACATTTGAAGCAAAGTGGAAATGATAGAATATGGTCAATGTAGTAGAAATAGTTTGTGGGGTGTGTTGTAGAATATTTAGGCAGTAATCCTGATGAAATGCTGCAGTTAAGTGGGATGGGACTGATTGCGAGTTAGAAGAGAGAAATAGATTAATAGGGAGGGTTTCCTAAAACGCAGTGGATTTGCATTTTTTTGGTATAATAATTAATCGTAGGAAAAAATTACTGATATACTGATGAGAAAAAAACACCTTGTATGCAAGTTGCATCTCAGTAAGAAATCACAATACAAAAATTATGGACAGCTGAGGATGTGTTAGCTAATTCTTTGTAGATATTCATAATATTTATTTTAACATTGATTTATTTCAAAACAGGTTGTAGGAATGCACTATTTTTCTCCTGTGGACAAGATGCAACTCTTAGAAATAATCACAACGGACAAAACTTCAAAAGACACCACAGCATCGGCCGTGGATGTGGGTTTAAGGCAAGGTAAAGTGGTCATCACTGTAAAAGATGGCCCAGGCTTCTACACAACCAGGATACTGGGGCCTATGATGGCTGAAGTGCTGCGTATGGTTCAGGTAAGGGAATGCTGGCTTTTTCTTACTTTAAGGATCAGTTTGATAGTTGGTAGGGAGATATTTAAGTTTAGAGTTCTCAGACTAGTTGTGACATCACATCATCGTATTTCTCAGTCTTTATGTATTCCGTCATATGCTGTCCTGTTGTTTTGTGGCCTAAACACTATTGGAAATATCGTGAAGTTGTAAAACATAATCTAGTAAGGGTAATTATAATTGAACACTTCAAGAATGAGGTAAAAAAATTCAATACATTTTCTTTTAAATACATAAACAATTGTTAAGAAAGTGAGGATGAGGGCACCATCATCCTTCCATGATATAACTTCACCAGTCATTTCTACACAGATAAGACAAAACTATTTACTTGAATATTTCCTTACCATCATAAGGTATTGAAGTGTTTCTTCACCATATTGTTTCTTGTTGAACTAATCCTTAAAAGATCTAAAAATCATCAAAAGGGTGAACATTTTCAGCAAAAACAACCTTTTTTGTACTTTTTGTCAACTCTTTATGGTTTAGGAAGTGTGCAATTGTGCTACTTTTTAGAACCCTTCTAATACAAAAACAATTATTCCATTGTTCTTGGGTTTTTAATCCTCTGCAACCTGGACAGGGAATGTTGAAATTTAAGACAAATAAATATTCCTGTCAGGGGATTCTAAAAACTTAAGCAGAAAGTCAGACTAGCAATGAATGTATGCAAGGAATTTGTTGTGCAAACTGTAGTTAGGAAAACAATATGCAAATTAGACAAGAGGCACAAACAGGCAGGAATGTTCCTTCTTGGGTTCAGTAACTTCAGTTGCTACCAGGACTTTAGAGAAGAAGCTTGTAAAAGCTACTTTATCTATTAAGGGTGTTTCCCAAATGGAGATAAACACAGTCCTGACTGGCGTTAAAAGTTCTCTCAGTGATTGGTAAAGTAAATTCAATCTAAACCACCCTAAAAAGAAAGATTATGTTTGAAGCCATTGTTTTTACTACCAGCAACTCAATCCAGACCTGCCGTTAAGCCCTTATCAAACAAACAAACAATCCAGACCGTGAAAGTTGAACGGAGCTGGAACAATCAATGGTTCCGCCGGTTATAATTGCAGGAAAATCAGGAATTCACAGGAAGAAATGAAAAGTTTTTTTTATTTATAGATTTCTTGAGTAAACAACAGTATATGAGGTAAATTTGTGCTCTAAAAACTTCCCCATGTAATTGTTTGATGAAAAGTACACTAATTGTGAAAGGGAAGTTTATAAAGATATATTCACTACATTAATATTATTTCTGTTACGATTTTGTGTGGGAAGAGTTTTGACACCTTTATTCAGAACCGTGGCAAATTTTATAATTAATTCCATTATTGGAGAAAAATAAGAAAGAGTTAACAATTCTTTTGACTGCTTTGCTCTGTCATTTGTGCTTTCAGTTTTTGAGCTTTCTGTTCAGAAGAGGGTGTGTATTGTCAAAATTAACGTCTGTGAGTTACAAAATAAGCCACACCCACCATAGCAACGTGGTAACTTAGTGGGGGCAAACAAACCTCAAATCCGCATTCATGTACGACCAATGCATTGACATTTAGATGTTCGCGAGGCCTGCCACAAGCTTCGATTCATTTATGGCACTTCTCCAGATCTTTAGAGTTTTTAGCAAATGGGTTAAACAAAATTCAGTTTGCTAACTGTTCTGGGTAACAGCAATCAGATTTACAAAGCCCGCAGCGGGCCTGTAAGCCCTATTTTTGTTCACCATTTTGCCGTCAGTCAGTGTGTGCAGGAATTTGTTTTGTACAGTTAATTACATTGACTACATGAGCGTGCACAGCTAGCTAGCTGTACTGTACCGCGTAGGATGTTTGCCCCACTTAGTTATGCAGATTTTTTTGCTAGGAAAATTTATGCTGTGATTGGTTGAAAAGCTGTTAATCATCAAACCCAGAGAGGTTAATTACACAGAATGGTCTAAGGATGTATGTCATTTTTCTCCTTGGGAGTATCAGTTTCCCATTAAAGATAATCTCGCTTTCGATAGTTTGGAAAGCTATTTAAACTTGAGAACTTCTGTGATAAGACTGCAAAACTTGATTTAAAAAAACTAATGATGCAAAAAGATGTACCTAATCCCATGATTGGTATTTTAAAAATAATCTTCAAACTTTTGTGTCTTTAAATATTATTTGGTATATTGGCAGTAATCATGTATTTGACAGAAAGACTCTTTGAGTTGCCACATTTTTGAGTAAGATGGTTTATGTCTGATGAGTGGACTATTTCATGATAATGCCTAAAAAAAAATGTTTGTTTGCCCTTTCTTGTGGGATATTGTAAGGGTGGGGTGGGTGGATTTTGTTTTTCTTTTCAATTTTGACCTTTGTAAGGATACCATCTTCATCAGCAAGCAAATGTAGAAGTCAATAGCAATCGCTCAACACAAGAACGTAGCTTTTTCTGGTCTTTAAAGACCGTTATCACTGATGACTAAGAACGTTATCACACTGATGACCGACATCTTATCTCTTCGATTGAAATCTGATCAAAGGCCGGCCGTGCGTTTAAAAGTTTGAAGCTCATGGAGCAGCCTAGGGTACAGAGCGTTCACTTGATTGAACAACTTGTATCACATGGCTTGTGTTTGCCAAAAAAATTTTTTTAAACGCCACCCCTATTTTATGGCGAGTTGGGGGCAGCGGAGGAGGGCAAACAAACACCTTTTAAGGCCTAATGAATGAATATTTTTCTGTCATTTCCAACGCAGGAAGGAGTGAGCCCCAAGGAGATCGACAGCCTCTCGACACAGTTTGGCTTTCCCGTAGGATTTGCAACACTAGGCGACGAAGTGGGCTTGGACGTTGCAGCTCATGTGTGGAAGTTCTTTGACGGGGTCTATGGTGAAAGGTTTGGAGGTGGTAATGCCCAGATGTTGGTCGACATGGTGGATGCTGGTTTCCTTGGTAACTAGTTATTTGCTTTTTTTTTCAAAAATTGATGCCTGTAAATTATTTATAAATATAAATGGTATATTTCTTTACTCAGTAAAAATTGACATCTGCCAATGGATGTTGCAAAAGAAACAAAAATGTTTTTTTTTATTTTTTTCCTCCTTCTTCCTTGTAGGACGCAAATCTGGTAAGGGATACTATATATATGAAGGCAAAAGCAAGGACAGAAACATTAACGAGGAGGCCCAGGCCATCATCAAGAAATATTCATTGCAAAAGAAGGGTGCTGATAGCACGGAAGATTTACAGATGCGCCCAGTCACGAGGTTTGTGAATGAAGCCGTCATGTGTTTACAAGAAGGAATCCTTGCAAATCCAGTGAGTAGTTTGATTACTTCTAGTCACGTTACAACCTTATTCTGTCAGATTTAATCACAGGTTTAATTTTGTTGGTTGATTTGGAAGTTGATTAGGCTTTAAAATATTAATTGTTTGTTTGCCCTTTCTCGTGGAAATTTGTATGCGTGGCACGGGTGGAAATTGTAAGGGTGGGGCGGGTGGAAAATTGTATGGGTGGGGCGGGTGGAAAATTGTATGGGTGGGGCGGGTGGAAAATTGTAAGGGTAGGGCGGGTGGAAAATTGTATGGGTGGGGCAGGTGGAAAATTTTAAGGGTTGGGTGGGTGGAAAATAGTAAGGGTTGGGCAGGTGGAAAATTGTATGGGTGGGACAGGTGGAAAATTGTAAGGGTGTGGCAGGTGGAAAATTGCAAGGGTGGAGTGGGTGGAAAATAGTAAGGGTGGGGCGGGTGAAAAATTGTAAGGGTAGGGCGGGTGGAAAATTGTAAGGTTGTGGCAGGTGGAAAATTGCAAGGGTGGAGCGGGTGGAAAATAGTAAGGGTAGGGCGGGTGGAAAATTGTATGGGTGGGGTGGGTGGAAAATTGTATGGGTGGGGCGGGTGGAAAATTGTAAGGGTGTGGCAGGTGGAAAATGGCAAGGGTGGGGCGGGTGGAAAATTGTAAGGGTGTGGCAGGTGAAAAATTGCAAGGGTGGAGCGGGTGGAAAATTGTAAGGGTGGGGCGGGTGGAAAATTGTATGGGTGGGGCGGGTGGAAAATTGTAAGGGTGTGGCAGGTGGAAAATTGCAAGGGTGGAGCGGGTGGAAAATAGTAAGGGTGGGGCGGGTGAAAAATTGTAAGGGTGGGTGGAAAATTGTAAGGTTGTGGCAGGTGGAAAATTGCAAGGGTGGAGCGGGTGGAAAATAGTAAGGGTGGGGCGGGTGGAAAATTGTATGGGTGGGGTGGGTGGAAAATTGTATAGGTGGGGCGGGTGGAAAATTGTAAGGGTGTGGCAGGTGGAAAATTGCAAGGGTGGAGCGGGTGGAAAATAATAAGGGTGGGGCGGGTGGAAAATTGTATGGCTGGGGCGGGTGGAAAATTGTAAGGGTGGGGTGGGTGGAAAATTGTATGGGTGGGGCGGGTAGAAAATTGTAAGGGTGGGGCGGTGAAAGTTTTTTTTTTTTTTTTTTTTTGGCTCCCTCGGGATTAAGTATCCAGAACATTTATAAAATGGAATTAAGACACTTCACTTCATTTTCAGATTGTTGGTTCCTTATTTTACCTGGTATTTATGTCTCACTCATGCTTATTTGTGTGATTTGGGATTTTCTTTCCCTTGCCTGACACACCTGTTACAAACAGGCAGAACAACTTTGTATTCTCAAGCTCTTGTGGGTGGTGGGCATCATTTTCTCTGCAGTAACAAAAACATGCAACCGACAAAAGGGATTGTTATGCCATTTTGTAGGAATTTTTATAAAGCATAGGGATTTTTGGAATTAAAAAAGCCTAATGTTAAAGGTGAATGTAAATTAATCAGATCTAAGGTAAGTAAATTAGGAAAGTTTCAAGATATTTTGTATTATTGTTGGATTTTAGTCACAGTATGAAAACATTTGTTTGATAGTTTTATTTATTGCATTACGCCGTCAGTTGGACGAGCAACATGGTCCCAAAACTTCCAAGTTTTGTAAGTTTAGTGCCTGTTATTAGAAAATTGTATGTTTGTGATTTAAAATTGGAGAAAGTAAACTTTTGTCCAGAATTGATTTTGGTTTAATCTTTTATTTCCTAAAATCTTTTTTTTTCCTTTAAGTTTGAAATATGATATTGAAAATTGCACAATAAAAACTCTGTCACTGCCTGCTGGCTGCACAGCTTTAATTAAAATTTAATATTGCCATGAAAGAGCAAGGGTAGACTACTTTATCACCATTTTATTTTACCTCGTATCTTCGTCTTTATGGTGGGTTTTGTTTCATCAGAGATTTTCCTTTTCATCTTGAGGTGTTTGTTTGCGTGGTTCTGTTACAAATATAATTTTAAATGGTGCTGTATGTCCAGACGTGTGTGAAAGGCATATTCGATGTAAATCTGAACAAGTTATTCTTTCTTTTTCGTTTTGCGCAGATTGAAGGAGATATCGGTGCAGTATTTGGCCTTGGCTTTCCACCCTTCCATGGAGGTATAGTATATTATAGTAATTATTTTTATATATCGCCCTTTCTGTACAAGTATATTCAATAGCGCTTTATACGCATTGGAGCTTTCATATAGGGGAGAGCTGCCCAAACGGTGCATCATCCATCCATTAGCTCAGGGAAGTGAATGAACGCCGCATTTTCCAATTCTCTTCTCGAATAGTGTTCAGAGAACCAGGTAGGTTGTGACTGTCATACCATTGGGACTGACAGCTTAACATCCTCCCGAAGGACAGCGAGCGCCATTCAACCACTGTCATTTCTTTCAACAGCTGAATGGGGAGCAGGAGCTGCAAACGACATATTTCCACTTTGATGATCAGCGTATCTGTCTGCATAGCTGTGGAGAAATGGTTTAGACCTGACTGGGGCTTGAACCGGATACCTCCAGCATCTCAGTCGTGCACTCTACCAACTGAGCTACCCGACTCCCTAAAAATGATACATTTAATTTTTTGAGTAGAAAAACTTATACAAAAATACTTATGCCTTATATGCTACTTATGTATTTTTTGTCTAAACAAAGAATATAATCTCTCTTATTTATAATTTTTTTTTTTTTTTTCAGTTTTTTTTCTTTCTTTTTTTTTCCAACTATTTTATTTCTGCAAACTTTATATGTACATAATGATTTATGCTCACAGTTCTATAATAGCTTAGCTTTAATTATTTTTGTTTGCTTCAGTGTTCACCATTTGTAGAGAAAAATAACATAAAACTTACAACTGTATTGAGGCACACCATTCATTGGTAGGACTTGAAATGTCAATACTTTACAGCATAGATGGCAGCATTCCAAAAATCGCCCAAAAATTTACTTGCCTGCTGGGCAGACACATGCGCAGAAATGCTTGCCCAGAAGCAGAAGCAAAATCAACTTTGCCCGACAATAATCACGATAATATTGGAAGAGGCAATGCACGTTGTGGTAAATTATTTCTTACGGCAATATTTTTCTGAGAATGCTGTATGAATAATGAAAGACTTTTACAATTACAAAAACAGTGGAAATTGTAATCTATATATCCTCTACAAATATAAAGCAATAACAGGCTCCATAAAATAAAAAAAGAAACACGAAAGTTCAATCAACTTTTACGTAAACAAGTGGCAAAGGCAGGTCAAGTTTGCCATGTAACAGTACAGTATATACAGTGTACAGTATGCCCTGTACGATACTGTATGCCCTGTACGATACTGTATGTGTACATGGAACGGGTATTGGACCCAATGTGTGGTGCATTAACAGAACCTCAACAAGAAACAGTGACTGGATATAAATATGCATGAGATTTTTTATGAGAGATATGATTGGTTGAAAGGAGCAAGCCCTGCTAGCAAAACAACATGCATTGCACACATGTTCAACCAGCTTTGGTGGCCTGGATCATATATCTGTACTGTACATTATGTGTGTGTGCGATATATGTTTATGTCTTATGTATGGGTGTGTGTATGATGTTGTTATGGCGAGGTTTAAGATCATTTCGTAACATAACGAAATATTTTGGCTTCCAAATAAATGGAATATAAGTCTGATATGAGTTATTTTCTGGGCATTTCATCAGTTATATTGTAGTAAGTATAATATGTGTAATGATTTAAGTTTTTAAAGAGAAATTCTTTATATTAGTTTTTATCAATTTATGGTTTCCCGGCAGGCATATCAACTTGTAAATCAATTTGCCTGGACATAAATATTAGTTGCCGCAGGCGTCCGGACAGGCAATTTGTTGAACGCTGATAGGCGTGATTTGCCATTGAAAGTCGGGGGGGAAAGTCAAAAGTAGCAGCCTGTGAAATTTCAGCTATAACATTTGTATATAAAATGCATCTTAACAAATAAAATGTAGAGAACAATTTTGGGTAGATGTGGGAAGTGTGTCATCCACAGAATATTTAGTTCAAATCTATTCGCTCATTTCTGCTTTTTCCCCCTCAGGTCCTTTCAGATATGTAGACAGCTATGGAGCAGACAAGCTAGTAGCCAAGATGGAAGAATATGAAAAAATTTACGGAATTGCCTTCAAGCCATGCCAGTTATTGCTAGACCACGCCAAAGACTCGACAAAGAAGTTTCATGCTAAATAAAGAAATGTAAAACTGCAATATTTGGACCAATGTTAGGATTACAAAGCTTTCAAATCCCAACAGCCAGAAGTGCAGATAGTGCCTGGGGTCATGGCTGCAAAGTTGTTCTCAATGCAAAGGGATTGATGTCACCATTTTATGTATGTGTTTGTAGATGAAATTTAAGGAGAAAGAATTATTGAAATTGATAAGAATGTATTGTTTGGATGTTATAATAACATCAAAAGCTCATTTTTGCAGGTATATGTTGGTGTGTGCTTTATATCAGGTAAGTCGAATATTGAAGGGTTGTATTTATGATGTAACTGATAGAGCGCCATCTTCGCCAACAGTAGGGTGGAACAAAGCGACCCTTCAACTTACCAGAAATATGGAAAAGAGGCAATATCTAGATTACTTTAATATATTATTAATATTATTATTTTATAGTTATTATGTGATAATATTAATATATATTATTTGATATTAATATATTATTATTATTGATAATTTAGTATATTGTTATTATGTGATAACAATATATTATTATGTGGTATTATATTATTAAACATTAAAAATATTAATATATTGTTATTATGTGATAATATTAATTCTGGAGGTCTGACATCTGGGAATGTTGTGGTGCAGTGACGTAACAATGCTTTTTTGATGATCTCGAACTTCAGTCAAAGGGGAAAACAAACAAGTCAGTTAGTTATCAATGCAGTCAACGGGAGAAAAACATGTTTTTTTTGTCATTTTGCTAAAAATAATCGACAATTTATTTTCCTTAACAAATGTTGTGTATTAAACAGTAGTTTCCAATATATATGAGCACCATTAATATTTGGTGACTGGCTGAGGCGACACAAGTATTTATACAAAAATTCCCATTGACTAATGATAAAGTTTCCCCTTCAACTTGGTAAAACCGTACTGAGCCCGTACACGGTTACGTCAAACCGACCACCTCAATATATACAATGTGATAATATTAATATACTATTATTATTGATAATTTTTTATATTGTTATTATGTAATAATATTAATATATCATGTGATATATTATTATTGATAATTTTAATATTTTTAATTATATGATAATATTGATATATATTGTGATAATATTATTGATAATTTTAATATATTGTTATTGTGATAATATTAATATATTGCGATATTAATATATTATTATTGATAATTTTAATAAATTGTTCTTATGTGATAATATTAATATGTATTATGTGATAATATTAATAATTTATTATTGTTGATAATTCTAATATATTGTTATGTGATTATATTGATATATATTATGTGATATTTTATATATTATTATTATTATTGATAATTTTAATGTATTATGATTATAAGCAGCCTAAATATCAACATATGTATGCATTACAAGTCTAGAGCCCATAATTTGAGTATTAAATGTTGAAATTTTCAACATAACAGAAACTGCTAAGGTGTTGCGTATTCAGGGACGGATCTAGACTTCGTAAAAACGGGTTCAGCTTCAAATTTTCTTCAGGAATAGAGATTTTTCACTCTAAAATGAGCTAGAAATGTTTAACTTTCCAATGAAAAGGTTGGTTTCTGACTACTGGATCCGCCTACGATATTTTGAGTCTATTCATTTCCATCTATTACGATGAGGCCTGAAGGACATTTGGGAAATGAAGACAAAGTATTATTGTAAGATTTGACAAATACTCTATCTTCAAACTTTGTGGTAACATGATATTGTAATGGTTACATAATATAGTAATGCAATTCAAGCTTGATATCTATTTAACAAACACATAATGGTGGAGCTCTTTTGGAACATAAGTTTTGAAGTATTTGTAAGTGTTGTGAGCAACTAATTTCATCCAGTTGCATTTTACATTTTCTTCCACCAAGGGAAAATTCTTGAGAATTTATTAACCCACAAAATTTGAAGTAGAAGCATCAATTTGTTTTTCAGTGCTTTTAAAAGTTGCATTACTCGTCCTGATAACAATTTAGACCAAATATATAAAATGAAAAGTTGGTAAAGGAATGTGGTGGTAAATCACATGGAAAGTGTGACATATTTTAAGACTATTGTCCCTGTTTAAAAATAGCTTTGTGAATGAAAAGAGAGAAAATGTAAATGACAAACTTGTGTGTACTATTTCTTATATCTTTCGACGTTTATTTTATTTATTTACTTGTTGGAGTGATGAGTCTTGATGAAGGCAAAACATTCTCCAAAAGATGGCCCAATTTCTCATAAGATTTTGCAAGAACTGCTTAATTTTCAGAAAAAATTGGGCCATTTTCATGAGAAATTGGGCCATCTTCATGAGAAATTGGGTCATCTTCATGAGAAATTAGACCATCTTCATGAGAAATTGGGCCATCTTTATGATAATTTTTTGTATCAAGGGATAGGGAAAATGGACTGTTTGAGGGTGAGGGAAGAAAGGAAACAGTAGCAACTAGAGAAAAAGTCATCATGGTGGTTACTGGCATTGTGAAAAATTGGAAAGGAAAGATTTTAACAGAGGGATAGAGCTGTTTAGAAAATGAGTGTCACATGATACAAATATCTCCCCTGCTGATAAGGTGCTTTGCATGCTTATTACTTATTACCTTCAACTGAGCCATCTGTCTTCACGCACAAACTCAACAACTTATGTATTCCACCTTCCTTGCCATCTCCTAAACAACATTCTTCTCTTTCTATACAATAAATCTTCCCAAAATCACTATTGTGGATAGACAAATCAAATGGAATTTGATGTCTGCATACATAGTTGTCCAGAAGAGAAATCATAAAAAGTAATTGTGTTTAGGTGTAACACAAAATTCTACTAAAAAAACACCATTGGGCAGACTACAAATAATATCTACTTGGGCAAATCTTGGTAGTCTCAGGTAACTGGAGAAGTGATTGGTTATACCATGAATTACTGCACCCAATGAGAGGGCCCTAGTTCTTATCCACCTATCATTCCCACTATCTCCAATCCAACCACTATACCTTATATGTACTTACGAACCAGTTCATCCAAATCCCAGTCGACCACCTCGCCCCAGTCGACCACCTCGCCCCAGCCAGACCACCTCGCCCCAGCCAGACCACCTCGCCCCAGCCAGACCACCTCGCCCCAGCCAGACCACCTCGCCCCAGCCAGACCACCTCGCCCCAGCCAGACCACCGCCCCAGCCAGACCACCACGCCCCAGCCAGACCACCACGCCCCAGCCAGACCACCTCGCCCCAGCCAGACCACCTCGCCCCAGCCAGACCACCTCGCCCCAGCCAGACCACCACGCCCCAGCCAGACCACCACGCCCCAGCCAGACCACCACGCCCCAGCCAGACCACCTCGCCCCAGCCAGACCACCTCGCCCCAGCCAGACCACCTCGCCCCAGCCAGACCACCTCGCCCCAGCCAGACCACCTCGCCCCAGCCAGACCACTCGCCCCAGCCAGACCACCCGCCCCAGCCAGACCACCTCGCCCCAGCCAGACCACCTCGCCCCAGCCAGACCACTCGCCCCAGCCAGACCACCGCCCCAGCCAGACCACCTCGCCCCAGCCAGACCACCTCGCCCCAGCCAGACCACCTCGCCCCAGCCAGACCACCAGCCAGCCCCAGCCAGACCACCACGCCCCAGCCAGACCACCTCGCCCCAGCCAGACCACCTCGCCCCAGCCAGACCACCCGCCCCAGCCAGACCACCTCGCCCCAGCCAGACCACCTCGCCCCAGCCAGACCACCTCGCCCCAGCCAGACCACCCGCCCCAGCCAGACCACCTCGCCCCAGCCAGACCACCTCGCCCCAGCCAGACCACCTCGCCCCAGCCAGACCACCTCGCCCCAGCCAGACCACTCGCCCCAGCCAGACCACCTCGCCCCTGCCAGACCACCTCGCCCCAGCCAGACCACTCGCCCCAGCCAGACCACCTCGCCCCAGCCAGACCACCTCGCCCCAGCCAGACCACCTCGCCCCAGCCAGACCACCTCGCCCCAGCCAGACCACCTCGCCCCAGCCAGACCACCTCGCCCCAGCCAGACCACCTCGCCCCAGCCAGACCACCTCGCCCCAGCCAGACCACCTCGCCCCAGCCATCCATCCAAGATACCCTAGCCAGCCACCATACCCAAGTCAAACACCATACCTCAGCCTACCACTTGCCATAATCCAGCCAACCACCACACCCCAGCATACTACTCACCATACCCAAGCCAACCACCACACCCCAGTATACTACTCACCATACCCAAGCCAACCACCACACCCCAGCATACTGCTCACCATACCCAAGCCAACCACCACAGCCCAGCCGATCACTCACTATATACCAGCAAGTGGCAACCACCACACCCCAGTGGCAACCACTACACTCCAGCATACTACTCACTATACTCCATCCAACTGCCTTAATTTTGCACTCTTCTGACAAACTCGCACTGACATATTTTATTCAATCCAATAAAATCTAATCAACTGCTTTCAAAGAAAATATTTGTAGAAGACATCGGTGGTTTCTGAGTAGCCTCTGGTAACTGAACAGAGGTGGTTTCAGGGAATCCTGATTCCCCTTTTACCATACATCATATTTAATAATAGTACACTTTATAAAGCTTTGCATCCAAAACATTCTCCAACCAGTTTGACTGTGACCCATTTAAGCATGCTTTCAAAATCTTTGTCACTTGTAGACCATTATGGCATCTAACAATAACCTCATTTTTTCTAAACATTTACAGATGTATTCAAGGTACATATAAGCATATAAAAGAGGCAACATTAATCCTCGATTCTGCTCATATTATTTTGGTCCATTTGCTATTCTTATTGCATTGAGTAAATTAAAGGAGCACTACACTGAAAAGTGAGGGCGCAATTTTCTTGAGACTCACAAGTATTTAACAAAGCTTTTTTACCCACGTGGAGAGCTACAAAGCTTTTCTAACACTAACATTTGTACCAAGTAGTTATCTGAGATTCATAAACAATGACATTTTATCACTTTAGGAGGTAGAACAGGTCAATGAATATTTGAAAAAGACACCCTTACTTATGGGTCTAGACACCTTTAATTATTCAGCAACAAAGTGGCTTGCATTACCACTGCATTACAAATTACAAACATTCTCCAATATCAGCTGCTAAAGCACCTGACGACGCAGCATTAAAATGCTCATCAATTCTTTCTATTACTGAAATTTGTATGATAATTTCCATAAAAAGCATTATACATGAAGCAATATCTTTCCTTAGGAAAAATGGTCCATTAATCATTCACAGATTGCCTCAGGCATATGATACACAGCTATTTCATCACCACTTTGAAAACAAATTTCTCTCACTAAGACACCTAACACGGATGAGTAAATTCAATCACTAAAGTGCCGTGTATTCAGTACCGGTTTTCTGTAATCTTATACACACCAATCACCTTGGGCTAATTGACTGTGGTGTGCATGGGAATGGCAGATAAACAATCATTGTTTGGAGTGGAAACAATACACTGAACAGGAAGTCTGGTTGGTAATTGTTAAACCTTAGTTTTCAGGATAAACTCAGGTGTCGGGTGCCGGAAGAGAAAGTTTTCAGCATGTAATTCAGAAAAGAACATTAGGTGCCTACCCGCTAGTCAGATCTTCATTATAGCCTGAAGGTCCAATAGTCCTGATTTTCACATACACATAACCCTAACCTATGTTTCTACACACCAGGAATGCCCTTCTTATACATAAGAAATGCCTTTCTTATTGAAGGAGTAATGTTTTGTGTATGTCTCTGACTATACAGGTACATCACAGAAAATGTGAGCCTCAGAATGAAAGTCAGAATGGGGACCCCTATCAGAGAAAGCAACCACAAATTTTCATTGAAATCCTGTTTTTTTGCTGTTTTCAATATTTTAAAATGATATATGGCAAGTCTTCCTTTAATCAAATCTAGCTTGATCCTCGATTCGGACTTTTGAAAAGTTCAGATAAGTGAGGTTGGCATGAATTGAGGCCAAAATAAGATGAGAGCAATGTAGTGCAATAGAGGGATTTCATCACGTGACTTACTCATTTTGCAGGGCAGCGGCATCGTTGCATTTCGCGCGTCTTCACAGGGCCCAGTCACATCACACATACAACAAACATACCACATGCTAACCTACCAGTACCAGTTCCGAAAATTGTACTCATTAAATTTGTGTTCACTTCTGATTTTACCTCATATTTTCCTTAAGTTTAATATATTCAAAGAGTAACTTCAACGTTAACGCCAGCTGATTGTTCGCTATGCACAGACAAAGCCTACATACCTGATATAAAGTGCTCTTTCTATTCCCCTGCACATATCTATTACTGCGACCAATGGCACAGCAAGATTCCCGCATAATCATGTTACAAAACTAATCTCATATAACAACATGCAAACGTACAAAAGTCTATTTAAGTGTACAGCAGATGCAATTTTTTTCCAAACGAAATGGCAATGTAAACAAAGTCATGTGACCTCATGACGTCAGCTGAAACACCCTTATAACCTTGATATGAATACATTCAGTACTTATGTTAGAATCCACAGTGTGGAGATACTTTAAAATAATATTTAACAATCTGCACCTACTTTGGTTCAATATTTCAAATTACAGAATTGGGTTCCGATTTATAGTGAGGGATTACTGTAACTTGTGAAAATTCCATCTCATATGAAAGAGGACTTCAAAAGAAACATTATGGTGAAGAAAGCATTCAAAAATCTTACTCCGTTAAGGAGATATTAAGTTTAAAGTTTGGTATCTTTCGTGTTAAAACAACTGAAATCAGACTAATTGTTATATCATAATCTCAGATTCCTCAAAGTCTTTATGTATTCCATCATATTTTGTCCTGCAATTTTGTGGCTGATAAAACATGGGATTTGTCCAAAAAAAGTAGTAAAACTGAATCTAGGAAAGGTATTTATAATATACTAGCTGAAGAAAGTTTGAGGAAAAATAATTTAAATAGTGACAAAATTAAACACACTTTCTTTAAAATACATAAAGATTTTGAGGAATCTGAGGCTGTGACATTACAACTAATCCGACTTCACTTGTTTCTACAAAAATGATACCAAACTTTAAACTTGAATATCTCCTTAACGGAATAAGATTTTGTAATGCTTTCTTCACCATTTTGTTTCTTTTGAAGTTCCTTTTATATAAGATGGACATGCTTAACCACTAAACTAATCCTTTAAAGAACTACGAAGGTTCCAAATTTGACAATGTATAATTTAAGCATGTCACTAAACTGCTCTTGTATTACCTACAATAGAATAAGAAACATCAAAAATGACTTAATTGGGACTAATACCACCAAATACAGTCAACAAAACAGCAAAGAAAGTACTCAAAATCTTGCTTTGTAGTCAAACACAGACCTTGATTAAAAATGTTATGTGATATACAAGAGTTCTCTTAGCATGGAACCGGCTTCCATGTACCTAATTCTAAAGGAAAGTTTTCGGTCCATAAATACATTCCGAAGTGAACGCAGCCGTGCTGGTGACGTCACATCTGGTTGTCACTTTTGCCTATTGATTGCGAGAAATATGCAATGTTATGGAACACACATCCGGCGGACCGAACATAGGGGCCAACATGTGTTATTAATAACATCACAGATTACTCGCAATCAATAAGGAAAATTGACAAATGGAAGTGACGTTATCAGCATGGCGGCATTCACTTCTGAATGTATTAATGAAATGACACCTTTTCTTTAAGTTTTGTGAAACTCCAAGTAACTACAAAAAAAAACAAGATTCACATTAAAAAAATCAGGTACATTTAAAATATTCAAAAGGACAGAAGAAGTGATCAGCCAAATGTTTCTTTATCTTCCATTCCCTTTTTAATTTGACCCAAATTTTCTCCACAAAATTAGTTGGACTATGCTTTACATATGCCATTCAAGCAACTTCCCAGACAAAAGTGAATGCAGAATACCAATGATATTAGGTAGATGCATAGAACTAAATATAACAGAGAAAGCTGAGTTTCATCACCAAGTGAAGCCAACATTTATTTCTGAAAGGTCACCAAAATCGCAGTTTTTCCTCTTGACTCCAATGATAATAAAGATAAATTCACTTTAAAAAACTGTCGCTTCGATTTTGTTCTGTTGCGATTTTGGTGACTTTCGTCACTACATGTTGGCTTCATTCACTAACATGGTGAGGGGAGCTCAGTCTTCTCTGTATTTTGTTTCTATAGATTGGTAACATAATTCTTGTTCTCCCTGAGATGCATTACCAGCATTATGTTTTAGTTCACTGCTAAAATACATGTACTTACTAATTGTCAACCCCACATCTATGAGAGATATTTTCAAAAAACTTTTTGAAGATTTGAGAATGAGCCACATCCTGTGAGTAGATTTTTGCCACTATTTTCTTTACAACAAAATCCCTTTGGTAAAATATTTAATGGTTAACCTTGTCACTTTGTATATCATAAAATAATGTCAAATATGATGCAAAAGGTCACGTTACAGCTTATTCAAGTCAAACAATAGTCTAAATAATTTGACGCTGAGATCGACCTTAAAAACCGCCACAGTCATTTCCTTTCCATAAATAAAGCTATATCATGTTGCTACTTTCATCCACAAGCCACAAGCTATACTCCCAAACACCCAAATTTTCCAGTACGCTTCTCTTCCTTGACTTGTTGCGACAACGGGCACGATAAGAGCACAAGCAAACAAGAATGACGGCACTGTCGACATCAGACCTAATTGTGATTTCTTTCCAACTCCAGCTAGCCGGCCTTTTTTCTCGGGATCGTCAGAATAGAAGCCAGCCATCATCCTATAAAACAAAAAAAAGCACAGAAAAAAATCTGAAAATTATTCAGAGTTAATCCATGAGAGCAACAACGACAATAGAATACACAACAATTACAGACAGACACAGAAGTTACCTGCATTTGCCCACAGGTCACAATAAAGTGACCACCAGGTTTTGCTTACCATTTCCAAAGGTGATACGACCCAAAAAACAGACAACAAATAAATTATAAACAAGTCCGAAAAAGGCTTAGCAAACAAGACTGGGTGGACTGGAGAGTGGTGAAGGGTCATTGAATAGGGGAGAGGAGAGGGGGCATGAGAGTGTGATAAAGCTTCAGTTTCCTGAAGATTGCGCAATGACACTATGATTCAGTAACTGGGTGGCACAGTTCCAGAAAATTATACGATGATCTCAGAGTGACTCATACTGACCTGCTGATGCATATATTTTAAAATTGAAACATTAATCAGAGGATTACGCCCTGCTACTACTATTTCTTAAAATAGAACTTGCGAATTATCAATATAAGCAGCTGTTTTCGAGAATATCTTCAAGGTTTCATCAATTTACAATTAAATGTGTCTTATTCTCTTACATCGAGAATTACCATACCTGCCTTCATTCAGTGTCTGCATATTTATTATTAAAGTCAACTTCAATTTTCGTTGACCGCTGCTTGAGAAAGAAATCATTATAGAAAATCTTTGCCTTAAAGTGTCTCTGGTGATATATATCACAAAGAGTGAATCTTACAGCTGTCAGGCCTATAAATTATGTTAATGAGCTCACAAACGGACTTAAAATACTTTGAGAGAAATCATCACATCACTCTTCGCAGAACTGGATAATGCTGGAATACTAACGAAACATCGCCCACTGTAGAGACAGACAGAGAGACCAGACAGATAGTGCATCATCTTCACTATCAGTCAGGAGACAGAGAGACCAGATAAACAGCTCATCATTTTCATCACCAGTCAGGTTAGGATATTTAAGTAGGCTAACTTTAAGAGTATATTGTATATTGGAATACTAGCGAGTAGTCGCCCACTGCACAGACAGACAGAGAGACCAGACAGATAGCTCATCATCTTCCCTATCACAGTCACATTAGGATACTTTAGTAGGCTAACTTTAAGAGTATATTGTATCTTGTTTATCGAAAGGAGTCTTTGAAATTTTAAAGACACCAGATTCAATTTCAAAGTCACAGATCTTGATCTTATCTTTTGGCATTCTTCTTGTACTTTTCTTTATTTTGGTCCACAGCACAATACCTGTTGATTACGAGACCAACACTACTTAGCCACTGCACTCCCTATAACTTCTAGTAGCATAAAACAATTAAAAATCATATGCATTAGATCCCATTGTTCCTTTTTTATTACCTAAAAGAAAATGTAGTGAAAAACTAAATAGAATTTAAAGTATTTATTTTCTTTCTTTCTTTTTAGCCTTAACCTGCATTCCTGATAGCTCAAGTTTTCCAATCAAGAGTTTTGCAATCAAGAGTTTTGCCATCAAGAGTTTTGCAATCAAGAGTTTTGCATTCAAGAGTTTTGCAATCAAAAGTTTGCATTCAAGAGTTTTGCAATCAAAAGTTTTGTAATCAAAACTGAAGCTTGATAAGTCCAGAACTTGCAAGGTACTTAAGACAAGTTGTTAAATAATGTTTCAAAATATTCATATGCTAGAAAATTTAAAAAATGTAGACAGACTAAAGCCTTTCAAACGTTAAAAAAAAGACTTGTTTACGAAATAAAAATTATTAATCAGGTTAGTAAATAGAGAACTATCTTTATAACTCTATAAAGGGATTTCATCACATAGATTCATAACTCCACTAGAAGCCATTTTGCAGGACAGGTCATCACTTGTCTTCACACAGCTCAGTCACATCACATGTACAACAAACACACTGCATGCTAACCTACCCACCAGTTCAGTGAATTTTACTGATAGCAGTTTTTGTTCACTTCCGATTTTACTTCATATTTTCTTAAGCTTTATGTATTCACCAGAAATAAGGAGAGAACCCTTTTACGTGAACACCATCTGATTGTTTGTTATACTCCGACAAAGCCTACATACCTGATATAAAGTGCTCACTGCAAATCCTAGTGTGAACCATAGGTTGAAAGCCATCATGTCGTACAGCAGAAACTCACTTGGAAAATCGATCAAGATCAGATGGAAATTTGAGAAAACGTCTTTTATTTCCCCGCACGCATTTACCATTGCAACCAATGGTAGAGCAAAAATCCGGCATAATAATCTTACAAAAATAATCTTATATAACTACATGCAAACGTATGTAAGTCTATTTAAGTGTACAGCATACAACAATGGTTTTGACCGACAAAATGGTGATGTAAACAAGTCATGTGACCTTGTGACATCAGCTGAAACAGGCTTATTCATATTAACAAACAACCTCAAATAATGCAACTCATACTCCGGTCAAAAAGCAAGGGCGTCTCTTTTGCTAAGTCAAGGGAACTTTGAAACAACACGTGTCACATTTTCGATACTTGCGTCATTAAAAAATTACTTAAAAGTATCATAAGAAATGATTATGATAAATTTGGAAATTTGTATCAAAGGGTTTCAAAGTACCATCAGGTGCACAAAATGTGTGTTCGAATATTTTGAGACTCTTAAAAATATGCCCACACTTTACGGCCGCCAGATCTTTTAAACTACTTGTACATAATTTCTCAATCAATTGAAGAAGGTATCCTCTTACCTATCCTTCTCTTCAAACACCCGGTGAAGCCACACCGAGAATTCCTCCTCTTTGTCAGGAATCTCACTCACAGGTATCCTCCTGAGGTGAACATGGAGCTGCGGACATTTACCTGTCATGAATTCTACGACAAGAGAAGTAATATGTGAAAATAATTAGTGCTGTCATGACATGTCCATTATTGCGATGTCGCAAAATTTCTTTTCCCACGACATGAAATATGCCTCTCGTGACATATCGCGATACCAAAAACTAATACTCAACTAAGACATTTTTGCGCAACTAGGCTAGGCTACTTTTTATGTTGCAATTCTAACGTTAGGGTACTAAATCTAAAAGTCAAGTTTAAGCCATTTAAAATATGCAAAAATATCGTGAAACATTAAAAAACTAATCAAAATCGTGCTTTCATCCCACACTGGCACGTTCCTATGTAAGTTGGCAAAAAGAATGAAAAAGTTGGCCCAGAACATGCTTCTCAAGCTCTCACTTCGATGATACATGATTTTGTTGACTGAATTACCAAACACATGCGTGATGAACATAATAGTCACGCAATCATGTCGTCTGCTAGATCTGCAAATCATTCTTTCTTGCGTTCATCATAAAAGAAGTAACATTAGTGATATTAGCAATTTGTGTCGTTAGTCACCACATGATATTCCAAAATATCGCAATATTTTTCTCCACGATAATCGATATGTAATAGAGCCTTGTCGTGACAGCACTAAAAATAATGGGAAGGGGTCAACATTACAAGCACCACACAAGCGCTATATATAAATCTTTCTACATCTAACCTTTGGCTATCATTACTGGAATCAATCAATATATTCCCAACCCTTATCTATTTCTCCCAAGAGTAGAGTATGGAGGTAATATAGAACCCTCATCATGGGGCATGGGACTGACAAAAGTCGCAAGTTTCCTAATATTGGGTCAGTAATTGAGGGGCACTTTTCATTTTCAAAAGGAGCACTTTTGTCATTTTTGGAAAAGTGGGAGGGGGAATGTGCCCCCCCCCCCACCTTCCCTTCCCGATTCCTACACCTATGATCCTCGTTGGTCTCGAGTCAAACCTGGAATGGAAGGTCCAACATCTCCATTCGACTGGCTAAGCCACCTACCCGAAAACTCATGCCTCACGCAAGAGCATGTCTCATGCCGAAAACTCATGCCTCACGCAAGAGCATGCCTCATGCCGAAAACTCATGCCTCACGCAAGAGCATGCCTCACGCCGAAAACTCTCACGCGTGAGGCATGCTCATGCTCGTGAGGCATGCTCGCGGAGAGCATGTGAGAGCATGCCTCGCGGGAGAGCATGCCTCACGCGAGAGCATGCCTCACGCGGGAGAGCATGCCTCACGCAAGAACATGCCTCACGCCTCGCGGGAGAGCATGCCTCGCGGGAGAGCATGCCTCACATGAGAACATGCCTCACATGAGAGCATGCCTCACCCAGAGCATGCCCCAGGCAAGAGCATGCCTTGTATTGAAAAATATTTTACAACCATTCTCTTGTTTAGTGTTATTTTCTATATCTGTAAATGTTTTTATTTTTGCAGAGCTCTGAACAGCGTGCCTCGCGGGAGAGCCTTGCCTTGTATTAAAAAATATTTTCCAAACATTTTTTTGTTTTGATTTTACACTTTTATTTTTTCACCTCCAATCTTAGATTTTGCCATTTCCCTTTTAAAAAGTACAGCTGTTTAAAGGAGCTCTGGGTCGAAAAGTGAAGGTGTCTTTTTGCTAAGTGAAGGGCATTTGAAATAACACACGTCTAATTCTTTGTACGTGTCGTTAAAAAATTACTTAGGTATTTATAAGAATTGATCATGATTGATTTGATCAGTTATATCATAGATTTTCAGTATCATAAGTGTGTAAAATATTCTTAAAGACTAAAGAAAAATACACCTTCACTTTTTCGGCAACCAGCTCCTATAACTCAATATGCACAATATATTTTCTCTTTACCTGTTAATGAGGGAGCTGTTGTTCGGAACTGACCACCACCTGGCATGGGTATAGATGTACTGCCATATGCAATGGTGGCATCATAGAGGGCATCTACATGACCCTTCAGTCCTTGGAGCATGAGGTACGTAGCTTTGTAACGTGGAGAAAGTACTTGATGTAGCACTGGAAGCCCTGGAGAAAGTATGCATTCTCAATGTGAACAGAAATGCCAACGGAGATACAATCAGAATGCAAATACTCTCTAAAAGAAACAGTTATTCGAATAGTTAACTACCCCTGACACTATTTAAATAAACACACAGGATCTGTGTTAGTTGATTGAAAGCATTTGCAACCAATCACCATTCGAATTTGCCAAGCAACAAAATCTGTCAGAAGCGCCTTAAATGGATCAAAGCTTGCAGCAGGCCACATGAACATCTGAATGTTAATGCATTGGTCATGCATGATTGCGGATTTGAGGTACCTTTGTTTGCACCACGTGAAGTTACCCTGTTGCTATGGATGGCGTGGCCTATTTCTGTACTCAGAGAGGTCAATTGTTTTGGTGCAGCTTGTCTGTTTTATTATCTCAATGTATTTCTCACCAGTGATCCATGACTGGTTTATGGGCCATTTATGTGTGAATGATGAGAGAAGCAATTAAACTTCACTATCACTCCTTAAAGCTTATTCAAGGTGACAACTGCAAATTTGAAAAGATGGCAAAATCTGCAGCAAAGTTGAGGCTGCTATTCATTCTTTACCACATTCAATTCTAGCCAAACTCTGCATGAATTCTGACTGTGATACCATGCTACTAGAATGGTTCCTTTATGTCTCTCTACATACTGTACCCACCATGTTCTCCTCAATAATATCCTTGCTTAAGCAATCACCATCATCTCTTCCCAAAAGAAATCGTCGCCATGCACCAAAGGCCATTGCCCTTATGATGCAACGAACCCACAAGTTCTTTCTTTTACACCTGCTATGCTGCCTTCCACATATACACCAATTGACGTCTCTGAATTAGACAATATGCTACACCCACCATAGCATGGTTACTAAATGGGGCAAACAAACCCCAAATCCACAATCATGCATGACCAACGAATTGACATTTAGATGTTCATGTGGCCTTCCGCAAGTTTTGATTCATTTATCACACTTCTCCAGATCATTAGAGTTTTTAACAGAAGGAATAAACAAAATTCTGTTTGCTAACCATTATGGGTAAAGGGAATTGGATTACAAAGTCCGTAGCGGGCCCACAGGTGCAATTTTGGTTCACCATCTCGTTGTCACTAATTCTGTGTGTGCAGAAATTTGCTTTGCGCAGTATATGCATTGACTACATGAGTGTTCGCCGCTACCTAGCTGTACTGTACCAGTACCACGTAGGATTTTTGCCCCACTTAGTTACACAGATTTTGAGCAGTGATTGGATGAAAAAACTGTCAATTATCTAACTCAAGTGAGGTTTAATTGCTGACCCCCATACTCTGTGGCACACTCCCTTCCTCATCAAGCTTCTTTCCTCATATCATATTTCTTTCACCAGCCACCATAAAGGTATGCTCTCAAACAACCTAGTATCTTGCCTTGCCCACATTGCTCCTATACCTACCCACCATGCTCCCTTGCCCACTTTCCTAACATCACCTCCCCCATACCTGATCATACACACATTCTTTCTTTGCCATCATCCTTGCTTAAGCAATCACCATCATCTCTTCCCAAAAGAAACCATACCCTTGCACCAAAGGTCATTGCCTGTATGATTCAATCTGGACCCACCAGCTCTTCCATGATATTAACCTTATATACCCGCCAGGCTACCTTCTATATTATAAACCTATTGCATACCCCACACTGCCATATAGTCTACCTTTTATCCTCATTTCATACTTCTTCTCACCAGTCACCGTAATGGTTTGCACTCCAACAACATACCCTCTCTTGCCCACTTGTTCCCATACCTAACCATCATGCTCCCTTGCACACCTTCCTAACATATTCTCCCCCATCCCTGATCATACACACATTCTTTCTTTCCCATCATCCTTGCAAACTGCTTCTGGCACTTCTTTCCTACTACCATCAAATCAATCCCCAACCTGATCACCTTCTAATCTTAACATACTACCACCAAAGTACATATCCCTCCATCAACTATTTTCAAACATTCTAAATAATAATAATTCTAAAATTAAGAAAAAATAAAAATAATCACAATCATCAAATTATTATTATTATTTTTAAACATATTACTGAACAATAAAATTCACAAATCACAAAAAATTCTGAGAATTTAACTTCAAGCTTCAAGGGTTCACAAACCTTGTTTTTCAGCAAATTCTTGACTTGCTAACCTGAGGCCCGGCACATCTGGTTTGAAACGTGTACCTTCAGGATAAACCACCATCCATACCTACAGAGACATATACAAGATATTACTATTAGTTATTTCAAGGATCAGTTCAGTGGTCATGTAAGCATCTTACATGAACAAGGATTTCAAAAGAAACAAAATGGTGAAGAAAGTACTTCAATATCTTATTTCATTTAGGAGATATTTAAAATTAAATTTCTGTCTTATTTGTGTAGAAATGACTAGTGTATTAGGTATACCATGGAAGGTTGGCTCCCTCATCCTCACTTTCTTAACCATTGTTACTGTATTTTAAAGAAACATTTTTAGGTTTTTGTTTTCCTATTGGAACTATTTTTCCTCACAATTTCTTCAGGTGGTAAATTATAATTACCTTTATTAGATTCTTATTGACTACTTTCCTGACATATCCAATGGTTTTTAAGCTACAAAATCACAGCACAAAATATGATAGAATACATAAAGAATCTGAGGTTGTGAAGTCACAACTGATTCCATTCATTTCTACACAAATGATACAGAACTTTTTAATTAAAATTTATCTCCTTAACGGAATAAGATTTTTGAATGCTTTTGTCACCATTTTGTTACATAACACTTCCTACAACATTCCAATTATTCTCAGATGATAGGTGGAGAATAAATCTAAATATTTACTAGAAAGAAGGGACACCAGTAATTTGAACCTCTTTATGTGACATCACCATTTAGTTTCTTTTGAAGTACTACTCTTTCTAAACTATGGACTTGCTTGATCCCCTGAACTAATCCTTTAAGCAACATTTTCTAGAACAAATAAGATTATATAAAAGTCAATATTAATGAATAATGAAGTTTGAATTCTCCTTGGTTTGCACTATTTCCTTCATTACCAATCATTGGCAATGACATCAAAAATGATCTTCTCGGCATAATTCTTAATTCTTAAAAGTCACGATAAAGCAATCTGTTTTTTTTTTTTGAAGACAAATCTTTGGCAAACCTCCACAAATTGTTTTGAGCCTAAAATCAGTTTCCTTGGAAATTTTTCAAGTGTGTAGTAGGCAAAATACAATAAATATACTCAGCCAAAATTCATTAGCAAACAAAATAAGTCACCAAATCTGCTGCTAACTAATTTCATAAAATGATTCTCCCAAGTGTGCATCAGTGAAAATTGTAAAAACAATTCCAAGATGTTGACAAACATTTCCACAATCTGTAAACACATTATGAGATCCTATATGCCATGTGTCCAATGTTTTTGGCTACAAAAATACCAAATGATTGCAAAAAAAGTACCAAAATATACTTATCATTACAGTCAATGAGAAAATCAGCTAGAAAATATACCAAACTGATCAAACTACCACAAAAAGGTTCAAAATGAAAGGTTAAAAAATATGGAAAGTATTTAAAAAAATACCAACATTGGTCACACTGCATACAAGTAATAGTTTCTTTGTTTAGGTAAGACTAATGAGAGGTATGGGTTGTTGAAATGGGCTGAAGAAATTCTGGAGGTACTTCGATAAGGACAAGTAAAATAAGTATAAAAATGATTCAACAGATATTCAAAAATAAAATCTGTAAAAGTCTATATCCAGGGTTCCAAAGAAGCATCATTTTCCAAGAAATACACAGCACTTTTCCAAAAGATTAATCCTTTTAGTATAACACATAATAAACATCTCCCTTTTTTAAGATCACTCATACTAATCTGTTAAGAAAAGGAGGACATTTGGAGTCAGTTGCCCAAACGCTACTGCTCCCCTCCAACAAAGGGCATGGTAAGAAAGATAACTCACAGGTATGTTGTTCTTTTTAAATCTTCCAAGCCTTCTGATGAGCTTGTCCTTGTTATTGTCATCGAAGCACCCTCTCTTCACGTATATACCACCATGCTGAGGGAAAAAACAACAACAGATTAGTCTAACATTGTCAGAAAGACCAACACCATTAATGAATAACTATAGTGTAAGGGATTTATACAACATTCCACTTTACAAATAAGTACATTACTATCATACATCCACAACAAATAGAAGAAAAGTTTTTTTACTATGATTATAAAAATAATATGACAGCAGTTTTTTTTCACAGGAATAATACAAGACTTTACAAGGCCCCAAGCTATGCTTTTTAAAGGTGTGCTCCATCCTGCACCTACATTCTTCACCCTGCCCCTATCCCCCCCACTGCCCCACCCCTTTTTCACAAATCATGTACATTTTGCTAAAGAAAACTTTACATTTGATTTTACCTTCCCCAATATGAAAATATACATATACACTTACTTATATAAATGAGACCCTCTTTAATTCATGTTTAAAATGACCCCAAATTCATGCTGCATGGCCCTTGCTACCTTGCACATGCCTGCCCCTTGCCTGCCCATTTTTGCCCTTGCCAACCTTTCCATTTTTATCCTTGCCAACCTGCCCCTTTTTGTCCTTGCCAACCTGCCCCTTTTTGTCCTTGCCAACCTACCCCTTTTTGTCCTTGCCAACCTGCCCCTTTTTGTCTTTGCCAACCGGCCCCTTTCTGGTTCAAGCTAGGGGTTTGTTTACCAACTCTACCTTGCACTTTAAGAAATATTGGATGATAAGAGGATCTATCTCTAAGCCACTCAGTTACCTCACAAACTCATCAGAGCTCTCAATAAGCACTTCTAATATTCTGATGAAAATTTAACCAATAATAAATGGGGTGCAAGGTATGCAAACTTGTTTCTTCAAGAACGCTTTCAGAAAAAACCGTATATGTCGGTAAATTGCAATATAGAGTTTATGAGGTAACTTTACGATACAATTCTTAGTTCATTGATTATGAAAAAAAAATATATATATATATATTTATATATTCTTGGACAGAACTTTCCCAAGAATATTTTCAGTTATAATCATTTGAACAAAATTGACAAAAACATTACAAAATCTTTAAAATTTTAAATTACGGAACAAAAAAATTGTATTACAAGAAACTTGTTTTGCCAAAATTGTACCATTAAGCTATGATTTTCGCATGCTTTCTTACCAAACCAAAGTAGTAACCAAAGAGCGGAAAATATTTCAGACCATCTTTGAGAATGAACCTGCATCTGCCGAGGCAGCCTGCCCGTATTGCGATCATGTCCACCACAACCCAGTCCAGGGTGCTCTGATGGTTACAGATGTACACTACATTCTCCTTCTTGGACAAGGCATCTACATCACCGTACAGGATCAGCTGTACATGACAAATTAAGAACTACCATTAAAGAAATATTCCCTGTGAATTTTAATTTATGTAACAGAAAAGTATTGAAGGAACAAATTGATGAAAAAAACTATGTTGATATCTAATTCCTTTTAGAAGTTAGTGTATTTCAATGATTTCCCAAGTGTGATAAAAGTTACCTTACAGCATACAGTGTGATGTTGTAATTACAGATCCAAGAGAATTTGTATGAATTTCTCTGAAGCCTAAAGGAATATTTCCATGGTTTTTTTGCAAAATTTTATTTGAAAGGGCATACTTTTAGAGTCAATTTGGTACAAAAATCAGGTTGATATCATATTCCATTCAGGAAATATGGGTTTTTAAAGATTTCCCAATTGCATTTTCAAGTTTTTGTAAGGATAATGAATTCATGTTTGATGATGCCATAGAGACAATTCAATTGTGCAAATGTTTTTTTGTTTTTTTCAACTGCAAATTGGAGAATGTGTTGCTGTGATGTCATACTGAGCTTTTTACTATTCGTTTATTATCTATTTTTGTGAACCTTAAAATTTGAATATCTCCTGGTAGGAATAACATATCTACATGAATTTTGTACTAAATTGTTTCTAAAATTTGTCTTTTTTATAAAAGATTTTCAAAAACCATGGTAATATTCCATTAATTGCCTCTTTCTAAATTATTAGAAACATTTTTGCTTAATTCTTTATATTGGGAATAAGTTGAACAGGGTTCTAGTTAGACAAGTTTGAGTGCTGGGCTCCAGTGACAATCCAGGGTGACCTACTAGACCCCCCGCCCCCCTCCCTTCCCATGAAGAACTGTTCAAATTTAGTCTACTTCTATTCACAAATTGTCAATGAAAAAGTTTTTATAATTTTTTTTTTTTTTGATCGGAATGCTAGAAAGATTTACAAAATATTGTGTATGTACAATGGATATTCAAAATACAATGGATATTCAACTGTCAAAGTGCCCCCCTCCAAAAAAAAAGTACAACATATTCTGGAAACTCTTCTCTCAATTCCAATTGTTATTCATCTTGCCCAAACTTTTTACCGCTTTTATTTTCATTTCAGTATCATTCGATGAAAGCCATGTTCCTATGAACTACGCAACAACTTTTGTCAATATCAAATCCCCCACAAATCAATAGAATATCGATCAGTCCGTTATAATGTTAAGTGCATATGGGCTTTATAACAAATGTGATTGGTTACTTACATTTGTACCGGGCTATAAGCACGCCTTGGGCTCTTGGGGGTGTAATATTTACTTTGTTAAAGTTTGTTTGTATGGTAAGTGCTGAACTTGGCAAGCTGCCAGCAGTGATTCACAAGGATTAAAATGTGTACCTGAACTGTGTGCATGTACGTATGTTTATGCACAGAGCTTCGAGTATGGGTGATATTATGATATGTACATTCAATTGCGTTAAATTCCTATAGTTCAGTTGTTTTGATCGGAATTAAATGTGCGTAATGTATGTTATATTATGTGTGTACATCAGCGGATGACATAAATAGAGTGAGATTAAAGGGAGATCTGTTTAAACACTTAATTAATTAACCGAATTGAACTTTTAAGTACTGGGCGGAATAGTGAATCTTAAAGCCGAGTGCTGGGCGGGAATTGTGAGTCCTGGGCGGGCCTGCCCAGCGCCACCCACCGTAGCCAAAACCCTGAAGTTGAATAACATGCACTTTACAAGAACGTGCTTTAATCATCTGCTCATGTACCTTTTTTTATGTACCTCAATTTAACATCAAACAGTAAGAACCCTCACCCTGGATCTGTACCCACATTCAGCATGCTACAATGTGTATGTAGTGTTCCCATGTTTTGGCCATTAAACACCCTTTATCACATTAAATTAAGCCATTTTAAATATTTCCCATAATTTGACATCACACAACAGAATCTTACCTCATTTCCTGCTACAGTCTCATAAAAGAATTCAACCAATCTTTGGTAAGTAGCCCAAATGCGATCATCTACTGCACGAAACCACCTTTCTGGAAATAGTATAGAAACTGATCTCCAAGCTACGATGCCTGTAAAATACTGTGGTGCTACCCCCATCATAACTGCGGCTGGAACAGCAACCCGAAGTGAGTTAAGGTGAGCCACAACACTCAGCATCTTTAGCAGGGTAGTGATCTGAAACATAAAATAATTACATAACCAGAATCACTTCAATTCATGGTAGGCCTATATGGACAGGCAGAGATTTTTTACCCTGATGAAACTGAAAGAGCATTTAATTCCGAGCAGAACAGTATTTAAATGGTCACAATAGTACTCCAGGATTTCCCAAGTCTTCACCTTAACTCCCCTGGATTTCCCAAGGTCTCACCCCCTCCCCCACAATTTCCCAAGTTCACGATCCCACCCCAGGATTGACCAAGTCCTTAACCCTCAAATCCCCTGGATTCCCAAACACTTTCCCTGGATGTGGTTGGATTAATAATAGGCCAACAACGGTGGGATTCAGTCAAAATATAAACTTGTCTTTATAATCTATTAAGTGCTTTTCCACATTGGGACTCCAAAATAAGGTGACTATGACACAAATTTTCAATTACATACCACAATTTATCTTCTTATTATATTGTAAAGAAAAGGAACATTTTTCGTGAAACCAGAACATTACACTGTTACATTTAAACTGATATTAGCTTCGTAATTGTCAAGATAAGTGATTCAGTATGATTAAGTTGGAAAAATTGAAATACGTGAATTCAATTTCAAGAAATTTTCAACTGTAAATTAAACCATATTCAATACCACTTACCCACAAGATAAAGCAATGAAAAGTAGCGAAATTCCACTACAAATTTAGGCACGTGCCCGATGTTATTACTGGTGGCATACAACTTAATGGAGTTCATTCTTGGTTGACAATATGGTTGGTTGGTTTACCAAGGTTTATAATGTCGGGATAACCGTCCAAACTGCATACCTCCCTCCATTGGGGTATTTACGTCAATACGCTTACGGCCGTTTTATTAACCAGTCGTGGAGCACTGGTTGGAAACCCACAGGGAATCGAACCTGGGACGCTTGATTGGAAAGCTGAGCTTTACCGCAGTGTCCGGGCGACGACCCTGGGTTGAGTCACCCCTTTAAATAATCCAAACTAATAATACTGAGCACCACAGTAGAGAATACAGAAAAATTAAAGATATCAATGACAACCAGCGTTATTAATTGCTGATTGTGAAATCGGAGCTATTATTTTTAACTAGTTCTGGAACCATTTACCGTACCATCGTTTGGACGTAATTTCTTTCACTTTAACCTGTTTCTGTATGCTGACGTTGTGTGATTGCTGTTGTTTACTGATCAGACTGCACTGAAGTCGTATGTCGAAAGTGTATTGTGGGCATATAACATAACATAACAAGATGACAGGATAAGAAGGGTGAATCACCGCATAAAAAGCCAAAACTAACATCACCACCACACAAAAAAAAAAATCAAACAATCAAAGACGCCCAGAGTTAGTAAAAAACTTATCAAAGTTGACTTTGAAATTGTTAACAGAAAATTGAAGCCGACTACCCACTCAGGCAAACCATTCCACTCATTAACAACTCTTTGCAAAAGCTAAAACGCCGAATATCTATCAGTGAGAACTCTTTGGTCAACTTCAAACTGTTACACGTGTCACTGTCGCATCAGGATTAGAAGAAACATGCAAGAAATTACAGGAAGTCAAACCTGAATCATATTGCCACGTACTCTCACGTACTCTTCTCCACTCAAACGTGGTCAAACCAAGAATTTGCAAGCTAAATTCATAAGAGAGATTTTTTACTTCGGGAATAAGTCTAGTGCCTCTTCGCTGAAGCTGTTTTAAAATGAACTTAAAAGGGACTCCAAGCCTAAATAGCATACTCAAGGTGAGGCCTGACTAACTGCTTATACAAATTAGGGACTTCTCTACCAAGAAAACAAAAAATTCTTCTAATCAAACCAAGCATCCTATTTGCCCTTGCAGTTGCTAAAGCACACTGTTTAGAGGCTTCAGATTACTAGTAAAGACAACACCTAGATCCCTTTCTTGATCAACACAACCAAGATTTGAACCATTCATGCAGTAATCAAAAGCCAAATTGCTCTGACCAAAATGAAAAACTTTGCATTTATCAACATTAAATGACATCTGCCACGTTTGGGACCAAGAAACTAACTTATCCAGATCAGTTTGCAAAAGTGAAGAATCCCTAGCATCATCAACAATCCTATAAAGCTTAGTGTCATCAGCAAATTTACAAATCCTGGAGCCAAGGGAAACATTAATATCATAAATGAAGATTAAGAAAAGAAGCGGACCCAATACAGAACCCCGAGGAACACCACTTGTAACCTTCTTCAATGGAGATACTTCACCATTAACAACAACTCTTTGTGACCTGTCAATTAACCAATAATTTATCCAACTGGCACACTTTCCCTCCACACCAAGTGCTCTTGTTTTCATCATGAGCCTGCCTAATAGAACCTTATCATATGCTTCAATCCATGGGGACACTTTGCTCAACTTTAAGCTGTGGCCATTAGTCACATAAGAGCTGAAACATACAGGACAATACAGGAAGTCAAATTATCCGACAATACTTAAAACCCCATGGAAGCATCACAAAGCCCCTTAATGAATCGCTGAAAAAATGGCATTTACAGTATTTTAAAACTTAGATATTTGATTAGCATAAATTGTGCAATATGTTGTGACTTCAGAATGGGACAAATTGAAAATTATGTTTTAGTTTTATTTTTCGGTCTAATTAATTCCTTAAATGATTTGAATGGGAGAAGATGCCTTTGCAGTCCGCAGAGTTCTTAGAACGTTATACATAGCTTTTCGCTCTGTGCTTATTTAATGAGCAGAAAACATACCATTTTAAAACTGCGATATCTTAACGACTATAACATCTACACATACAAATTAACTTGCAAATTGTTAATAAAAGATAGGTTTCTCGGAAAATAATATTTATTTGATTAATAACAAAAAGTAAATGGGTGAATTTACGGACGAAAAAAACTTAACAAAAATGGGGAAATAATGCTTACGTTTTTAGAGCCGTTTTACACGAAAAAATACTTGCAACATTGCGAAAATCGCAGAAAAATGTTAAAACATGTTGTTTACAATAATTTCGCACTTTCCTACATTAAATTTTGTTGGCTGAGTCAGGAACGCGGCAAATACACGACAATTCCTTACAGTCGCTCTTCAGAAAAATATTTCGCGGAGGTTACCCGCGTTCCCATTGGCTCCTGATGTTGCCATTGTATGACGTCAGGCTGCAGACGCCCTAACTGGCAAACGCGATGATAGACTGAACAGCGAAAGGTGAAAGTCTGGCAGATGATGATTTTAAAAATTAATATCTTGGATTTTTATCTCTTTTTTTCATATATATATTTAAGATGGACATTCTTAACAGTAGGCCTATCATTTACGGCCGAAATCTGTCTCTTTTTGACATTGATTATGGTCAAGGCTGATTTAGGGCCTTCGATGGTTTTGATATTGGGGGCCAGGAGTACCGTTGAGATGGGGAGGGGAAGGAGGGTAGTCTGGGTCACTTAAGAATTAAGAAAAGGAATGTAGGTTGGAAGAGGGGGAAAAATTGGCGAAAATTCATGCTTGACAATTTATAGGGGAAAACAGGCTGGAACAGAAATAGGTGACCTTTTTTTTTTTTTGCTCTTCAAAATTATCCGACATGGGGGCCCCGGGCCAGCAATCCTGTCAGCGGCCCTGGGGCCAGGGTAAGGGACGCCGATAAATTGATTTAGGTTCGGGATTGCCATGCCGATGCTCTGAAAATATTATTTTATAATGAAATAAGGTAAAATATATAAAAAAGAAAAAGTGAGTTTATTTGTTTGCTCTTCAGAATTGTCCGATATGGGGGCCCGAATTTTTCCAGGCCCCGCGATCCTATGGTAGGCAGCGCCGATTGGAGATGATAAATTAATGGAGGTCCGGGGTTGCCATGACTATGTTCTAAAAAATATTAATCTATATAAAGATGAGAGAAATATGTATATTGGTGGCAAGGCACCTTTTCACCATATCAAGTTATCAGCCTTATAATAAAGGGCCATTTAGTCCTCTCTTCAATGCGGAGCTAGTTTTGGAAAGTACATAATATATTTTCAATAATCTGATAATGTAGGTATAAATGGGTTTAATTTTGAAAGGGGAACTTGCCACAAAGTCCTATACATATTGTATGTGCTTCATGTAGGTGACCTTCTGCAGCATTCCATCAGATTGGAAGAAAATCTGTACTAGGCTAAGCCAGAACGAAAGTAAATCACTCCTCGGATAAGTATGGCCACATTTCATCTACAACTCGATTCCCGTTTTGAAAATGGTCCAATGAAATTGTCAAATACCCACCATATCACACAGTTCCCTGATATTAATTAAACAAAGAGTTAGCGGAATTTAAAGGGGGCACTTTCCCTCCACTTTTTTTCTGATATAGATGGCATGCAAGATACAAATGGAAGGGGAATGAAAATGGCTTTGGAGTAGAGCGGAGAAATGGTGCTTCCTGTGATACATTCATACTGCGAGCAGGATAAATTATAGGGTACTTAATTTAAAACCAAAATAAGACTTCAGTTGCAGTCCCACCATAAGACAAAAGTACTAACCATTAAAAAACATTGCTATTTAAAAAAATAGATAAATATAGGGCTCTAAATAAAATCGAAATAAAATCTTAACCTCAATATTGTGGATCTGAAACATGCATTTTTTCCTTGGCAAGTATGTTTTTAGCCAGCAAAGTTGGCAAAATAATTCTCACCTATTGACCAAAGATTTGAGGATAACGGTATCAAAATTTGGAGTTTGGCCTTGGGATTTTCACCAATATCAATTACTACCAAAACAGCTACAACCAGTTTTCAATGTCTCATCCTGAAATAGGCCTTGGTTACATTAATTATGAGTGAAAATCATTTATTCATCCTGCTAATGAAAGAATGGCTAAAATCCCTTAATATAAAACCTTATTGAATTATGCAATTATTGATTCAAACTTATGGACCCAAAAAAGACAAAAGAAAACATAATTAAATTTGTATTATCTTATATTCTTTCCTTTCATTCATTCAAATTCCACTTCAAACTTAAAATCATATCTTATTTTGAAAATGAAACAATAAATATATGATTCACATAAAGGTTTAGTCCTGCTAGGTCATTGATTCATCACTACCTACTGATTTTCTTCTAGAAGCAATATTAACGGTTTATGGACATCTGTTTTCTGTTTCAGTCTTCTGCCTACACCAAATACTTAAAAGTTTTGAAATTGTACATTTTATTTTGTAATTCCAGCTCAGCAAAAATCTTATTATTCAACATAAACAATGTTGGTAAACAGCTCAAATTGTTCAGGTAAATCTTGAAATTTCTTTCTAAAATTTCAGTTGTGAACATAATGAGATCGGTTTTAAAATATTGGCACAATCTTTATTGAGGAATAAACAAGAGACACACAAACAAAAATCGTACAGCAAGGAAAATCAAATTAAAAAAGCAAAACGAGTTTGTCTCTACTCTCTTTTTCAATACTTTTTTACATACTTTTAGGAGCAATTGACTAACTTAAAACTTAAAATTTTTATGACATTTTCTTCATCACTTGAGGTGTCACCATCACACGCATGAGTATAACCTGTACCATTATTGACTTCTTCTTCCTCATCCGACTAATCTGACTCTAGAAATTCGACAACTCCCGTCCTTGTGCAATTTGTATTCTGGCAATCAACACAAGTGCACCCAAGCCCACATTTAATTCCTTCCTTAACACACTTACAGATTCTACCCATAATGCACTTACTTTTTTTTTACAACCGCAGCCTCTTGTTCGGTGGAGTAATTTTTTTATTTTTTTTATGTATGGCAGATATGTTCTCTGAATCCCATCTAACTGTCACATTATTCCCATCAGAGATATTCCATTCATAAAGGGAGATGTCAGAATAAGTAAATATTTTCTCTTGACACTTACCCCAAACATTACTCACCCAGCATGATCTCAACCAGTGTAACCTTAATGCTTCATCAGATGGAAGCAATTCGTCCTCATAGGTGCCTTTCCAGCTTGCATGGTGCATTTTTGTTTTGTTTTGTTTTGTTTTGTTGATGGCTCACTACAGGATCATCAGTTTTCTGACTAATATACAATGCAAGCGGTGTGTTATACCTATACTCAGACCAGGGATATCCCTGTTCATACCATGTGTCAAAATCTTCACTAAAGTGGTCATATTTCATGCATGGACCACAGACCTTAGAAAGAGTTACTCTGTCCAAAACTTTTCCTGTGTCCATTGACATGACGATTCCAATGCCATGGTTAGCTGTAAAGCCACGTTTCGACCATGTTCCATCAAAACTCACACACACCTCGATATTATCATCCAAGTTCAATGAGCTGTTCTCTTTCATCATCAATAATCTAAGCTCTTCAGCTGCTTCATTCATGTTACTAGGGGCAGCAATATCTGATGCCTCAAGTATGTTGATGGTGTGGTGACTAAATTGACTTCCACATACTAGTGGGGGAATGTTTAGTAATGCGCATAAATCTGCCATTCCTTGTCGTCCTTCGCCAATTTCTATTGATGCAGACACAGAGCGACGGTTGATGTCAAACAAACGTTTCTTAGACTGAACAATTAGAGGGTGAAGTTTTGAATGGTGTTCCGGCTTTGCAGACTGAACAGCACATGTACAATGTAGAGGCAAGTCCTTCCCTACTGGTTTGATCCTCCTTTAGTACAATTTGCGGTGTATAAGTAAAAAGAAAAGAAATACTGTTCAACATAATGAACTACATGCTTGCTACAATTAGAACACCCCTCTCCCACTAAATGCACAAATTGGACAGAGCCTTCGGCCATCACATAGCCTATATCATATTTTTTTTATAAGCGTCCCAGTTGTGTGAATAAATGTAGGGTAGGATTGGCGAAATATGACAATAGATATCCAATACAGCAAAAATTGGGTAGAGCCTTTGGCCATCGTATACAATTTTACTTTATAACCAGGCAAAAATTGGGCAGAGCCTTCGGCCACAATATACAATTTCATTTTATAACCACGCACATTTTGCCTAGCAAAAAATTGGGCAGAGCCTTCGGCCATCATATACAATTTTATTTCATTGCCAGGCAAATTTTGCGTAGCAAAAAGTTGGGCAGCCTTCGGCTATCATATACTATTTTATTTTATAACCAGGCACATTTTGCCTAGCGTACCTTGGCCTAACGTTAACCTAACTAATGTTAACTACTAGTACTTATTGGCATAAACGTTTGGCTAGCCTAGGCTAACATCATGCCCAACCTACTTGCCCTGTAATAATTCCCTTCAAGCCTTATCTAACTTAAGTCTTAGCCGTAAGATATAATTATATAGCATTAACCACCCCACCCCCGTTACAAATTATGTAAACATACATTGTTTCCATTCCCTGGAAATATCGTTTTACTGGTAGTAGTTCTGCGAAAAACTAATATAAGTCCCCTCCCTAGGTCTAGTTAGTACCATTATATTATTGATTTCTCCATGGTATTAGCACAAAAATGATAAAGGATTCTTGCCAAAATTTATATTAATGTAGGGGTGTGACAAGTATCCTGTTTTCTTTTATAGTCCCTGATTATGGGAGGGTTTTCTTTCTCCTATTTGAGTAACTTTCTTTATCTAAAATAATAAAAAAAGACCCTCTTTGGTCTTGCTAATGTAACTTTGGTGCATCCGGTCACATGACCCTGTGTACCTCTGTACCAAATCTCTGGCTAGCCACGTTTCTGTCTGATTCTTGCTCTTGACAAGACAGGACGTTTTTTTGCTGCGGCTGACAAGTTATTTTCTTACCGTTTTGGAGGGAATTTTAAGGCTGTTTCCTTAAGGAATGTAAGCGTGTAGCAGAGAGTTTTTTTTGTTCCACCGCCCTCTCTTGTTTTGGCTTAATTAAATCAATTGTGTGTTGTATTTAATACTTAAACAAAATCTTGTCGATTTCCCACATTCAATTTGTATATTTGTTTTGTTGTGTGTGTAGTGTATTCGCTGGCTACTATACCCAGTGAAACTGCCTGAACCAGAGGGAGAATATATTTTGTTCCACGGGACAGTGGAGTTTCCATATTTGTTTAAGGTTTTTATTCTAAATTGTGTTCTTGTTACGTGTCCCCAGGGGCACTACATTAAGACTACAGTAAATTATTATAAGTATCCATGAACTACTAAATCAACTTAAAAATTCAATAACTTTTTGGTATCTCACCTTCAGGGCAAACGTGAACTTTTAGCAAAACTAGTGACAGTTGGCCCATATCTATGAAGCGATATCCTTCAGGAACTTTCAATCTACTTTGAACGGTTGTTCTTCTTTTTGATGTTTGTTTCTTTCCCTTAAATAATGTTCCAAGCATTTTTGAGCTCGCAATTGACAAGTCAAGTTCAACTGCAGCCTTAGGTGGTAAAATGTTGGATGACGTACTTGCCAGGTCTTTTTTTTTGTTAGTATACTTTGGTGATTTCCAGGTGGAATTTTCTTCATGAAATTTTGTCCTTTTCGATATACCTTTGAATTTATTATTAGTGCCAAAACGTTCTTTGCTTCTTGATTTTACCATTTTGATACTTTGTCAAATATACTGACAATATACGGTTTATAAACTTTGATATAATTTTCTCTCCAAATACAATCAACACATTCTTGAAACAGCCATGTTGGAAATAATTTAGGGAAAGTTTCTATGGTCATATGTATAGATGGCAGTAATCAGCGATGTTTAGAGGAATATATAGTATTGGCCTGGTAATAGGTTAGCAATGGCCAAGCAACTGGGGTTTTTAACATATTAAAAGGGACTTTTTGGGGGAGGAAAAGACAACTTCCGGCTCAAATTGTCCACTTCCGGCTTGTTGCAAAGATGAAAAACTTAATTAGACATGTAATTAATGGGTCTTGATTAAATTTAATGATGTTTTTTTTTTTTTTTTTTTGCTTTACATTTGTTCTTAGGGTGCCAAAGTTTGTAAAAATACAAGCTATGAAATTTGCTATCATTTTCAGATTTTGTATATTTTTGTCCCCAACACCCCCCTTAAGTTAGACACCACATAAGCTCAAATCCCTTAAAGGGATGTTGAGCTAAAAACAATTCATATTCACGTTGGAAGAACTTTTTTACATATTTCAAGTCAAAACTATGGCATATCCCCCGTTGGGCAGCGTGGTCGTGGTCATCTTGTTTAAAGAAGGGTGCATGTTCATGTCTGATGTCTGATAGTGTCAAAAGAGGGTGATTTCTCTGCAAACAGTGTCAGCAGTCATGTCTATACTTCGAAGTGATTCTATAGTTGGAAGTTACCCTTTAGGCCTACACAAAAACTAAATGCAGAAATAATAAATAGGACAGTAAATAAGAAATCCAGATCAAAATTAAAACGATGAACACCAGATCAAACCCATGAAATAATATGATAAAATTATGAGCAAAATGGGAAAGCATAAACATTTAAATAAATGAATTTTAAAACAATCAAAAATGCTTAAGAATTTACGGATAGGAAAGATTTTTGGCGTAACACGATATGATCATTACAACATTAACAATTGAACAATCAAATTGAAATAATGTATATTATAGAGTGCACTCGCCAGAATATTTTGGCATCCGCAACATCGCGGATTAGATATGTATCAAATACTCTAAGATTCATCTTTACGATTCTACCGTCAAAATTTGATATTTTGTGTCGGCTGAGTTAAGAACACGGCGTTCATGGACCTGTTTTGAGAACCAACTATTGAAATCAAATTTCTCTAAAATGTGACAAAATTTGAAGAAAATTTAAAAGGAACATTGAACTAGAACGGTAAATACCGTCATGGTTCGCATGCCCATGCAAATTGAAACACATATCGTATAACCCAACCAATTATAAAAATGGCATCTCACGCTAAGTCCCACATGACATCTCATGTCCCACATGGCATCCCATCTCCCACATGGCATCCCATGTCCCACATGGCATCCCATGTATCACATGGCATCCCATGTCCCACATGGCATCCTATGTCCCACATGGCATCCCATGTCCCACATGGCATCCCATGTCCCACATGGCACCCCGTGTCCCACATGGCATCCCGTATCCCACATGGCATCCCGTGTCCCACATGGCATCCCGTGTCCCACATGGCATCCCGTGTCCCACATGGTATCCCGTGTCCCACATGGCATCCCGTGTCCCACATGGCATCCCATGTCCCACATGGCATCTCATGTCCCACATGGCATCCCATGTCCCACATGGCATGTCCCACATGGCATGTCCCACATGGCATGTCCCACATGGCATGTCCCACATGGCATGTCCCACATGGCATGTCCCACATGGCATGTCCCACATGGCATGTCCCACATGGCATGATGGCATGTCCCACATGGCATGTCCCACATGGCATGTCCCACATGGCATGTCCCACATGGCATGTCCCACATGGCATGTCCCACATGGCATGTCCCACATGGCATGTCCCACATGGCATGTCCCACATGGCATGTCCCACATGGCATCCCATGTCCCACATGACATCCCATGTCCCACATGGCATCCCATGTCCCACATGGCATCCCATGTCCCACATGGCATCCCATGTCCCACATGGTATCCCCCATGTCCCACATGGCATCCCATGTCCCACATGGCATCCATGTCCCACATGGCATCCCATGCATCCCACATGGCATCCCATGTCCCCATGGCATCCCATGTCCCACATGGCATCCCATGTCCCACATGGCATCCCATGTCCCACATGGCATCCCATGTCCCACATGGCATCCCATGTCCCACATGGCATCCCATGTCCCACATGGCATCCCATGTCCCACATGGCATCCCATGTTTCACATGGCATCCCATGTCCCCCATGTCCGAATTGACATGCCACCCCATGTCCCACATGACATCCCTTCCCATGCCTTTTTCCACATGGCCTTCCACCATATCTCCCACATAGCATTCCACCATACAGTATGTCTCATATGACATTCCACCGTATGTCCAACATGGCATTCCACCATATGTCCCACATGAATCCCATCCTACATGTATGTCGCACATTAATCCAACCATATATACCACATTACATACCTCCCTATGTCTCACATGGCATCCCTCCCTTTGTCCCACATGGCATCTCTCCCTATGTCCCCCATGGCATACCACTTTATGTCCCGCATCAGTGGCTTCCCACCTGATGTCCCACATGGCATCCCACTTTATGTCCCACATTGGATCCCACCATATGTTCCACATGGTCTCCCTTCCAATGTCCCAATGACATCCTACTTTTTGTCCCACTTTGCATCACAGCTCATGTCCACGTGGCCTCCTACTTTATCTCCCACATAGCCCCCTACCTTATGTCACACATTGCATCCCAACCTGTGTCACACTCTGTGTTACTCGTGGCTTCCCACCCCATGTCCCACATGGCATTCCACCCTATTTCACATGGCATCCCACCCCATGCTCCACATGGCATCCCACCCCATGCCCCACATGACATCCCATCGGCTCCATAAGAAGTCTCATCCTAGCTATGACAGTCCCTGATTGAGCATACTATGTATGAAAGTGTCAGTTCATATAATAACTTATATGCAAATGACTTGTTGAAATTCGTCAGGACCCCATGTCCCATATGTCATCCCAGACTATCCCATGTCCTACATGACATCCCATCCGATGGCATTCCACCCTATGTCATGCGTGGCATTCCACCATATATCCTACAAGGCATTCCATCCTGTTCCACATGTCATCCCACCCCATGTCCCACATGGCATCCAATCCTATGTCCCAGATGACATCCAATAGGCTCCATAAGAAGTCTCATCCTAGTGTCATTTCATTTAATAACTTATATGCAAACGACCTGTTGAATAAGAAACAAAGACGGAGTCAAATAACTATGCCTTATATAGCCCTTGGTGTATACCACATGGTATATATTATATCTTATGTCCCGCATGGTCCCCATCCATGTCCCACATGGCATCCCATGTCCCACATGGCATCCCATGTCCCACATGGCATCCCATGTCCCACATGGCATCCCATGTCCCACATGGCATCCCATGTTTCACATGGCATCCCATGTCCCCCATGTCCGAATTGACATGCCACCCCATGTCCCACATGACATCCCTTCCCATGCCTTTTTCCACATGGCCTTCCACCATATCTCCCACATAGCATTCCACCATACAGTATGTCTCATATGACATTCCACCGTATGTCCAACATGGCATTCCACCATATTTCCCACATGAATCCCATCCTACATGTATGTCGCACATTAATCCAACCATATATACCACATTACATACCTCCCTATGTCTCACATGGCATCCCTCCCTTTGTCCCACATGGCATCTCTACCTATGTCCCCCATGGCATACCACTTTATGTCCCGCATCGTGGCTTCCCACCTGATGTCCCACATGGCATCCCACTTTATGTCCCACATTGGATCCCACCATATGTTCCACATGGTCTCCCTTCCAATGTCCCAATGACATCCTACTTTTTGTCCCACTTTGCATCACAGCTCATGTCCACGTGGCCTCCTACTTTATCTCCCACATAGCCCCCTACCTTATGTCACACATTGCATCCCAACCTGTGTCACACTCTGTGTTACTCGTGGCTTCCCACCCCATGTCCCACATGGCATTCCACCCTATTTCACATGGCATCCCACCCCATGCTCCACATGGCATCCCACCCCATGCCCCACATGACATCCCATCGGCTCCATAAGAAGTCTCATCCTAGCTATGACAGTCCCTGATTGAGCATACTATGTATGAAAGTGTCAGTTCATATAATAACTTATATGCAAATGACTTGTTGAAATTCGTCGGGACCCCATGTCCCATATGTCATCCCAGACTATCCCATGTCCTACATGACATCCCATCCGATGGCATTCCACCCTATGTCATGCGTGGCATTCCACCATATATCCTACAAGGCATTCCATCCTGTTCCACATGTCATCCCACCCCATGTCCCACATGGCATCCAATCCTATGTCCCAGATGACATCCAATAGGCTCCATAAGAAGTCTCATCCTAGTGTCATTTCATTTAATAACTTATATGCAAACGACCTGTTGAATAAGAAACAAAGACGGAGTCAAATAACTATGCCTTATATAGCCCTTGGTGTATACCACATGGTATATATTATATCTTATGTCCCGCTTGGTCCCCATCCATGTCCCACATGGCATCCCTCCTTATGTCCATATGTAATCACATCCTGTCACACTCCCTGACTGGGCATACTAAATTTAAAAGTCTGGTCAATTCATATACTGTAGCAACTTTATGCAAATGAACACAAACATAAACTTTAACATTTTCTGAGGAATTCTCAAAAAACTTTAACATTTCTGAAGAAATCTCAGGAAAAACTGTGGACGGCCGGACGGACGAAATCGCCATTACATAGGTTCGCATTATGCTTCGCATGCTTACCAAAAATAAAGTTGAACGTGTGACTTACCCTGCCATCGTGAACAGAAATGCATCTCACGTGACTGTACGACGCAAATAACGTCACACTTCTAAGTGGTCAGTGTTTTACGAAAAATCAAATGTCTGCTCTCAACCCGAATTCCTTCCTGGTAGCACGGAACTGATTATTTGCCCCATTGAAATCTATGATGAAAGAGTCAAGTTCAGGGTCTTTTTTTTACCAAAATGCGAATAAGTTGGGATGTTTTCCGAAAAGGACCAGTATATCTCTTGAATGAGGATAGTCTTAATAAGGGGTCACTGGAGGTTTTGGGCATTTATTTAAACCAAAGTGGAAAGTTATGTACACCCTCACCAAATCACTCAAATTTTGGTTTGGGTCATGGTAAAATAGTTCCCCATGAAACTTTTTTGAAGCAGATCTCAAGTTTAGATATGCTTAATCAAGACCTATCTATTCTCTACTATTCCTGACATTTGCAACTTCTCAGATTTTGGTTCCATAAAATAGGACCTCTCGAAAATATTTTTTATTAGCCTTTTCCGTAGCCTGGGAAGGGGGTAGGGGGGTCTCATTTTGGGCTAGCGCATGCCTAATTAGTACTGTGATACCTCCTAAGAGAACCCAGTCACGTGATTAACGGGGCTCTGGGGACTGACTGTTTGAACAAGAAATTGGATATTATTACAACCGGACCCAGATTTAGCAGAGGAATGCAATTAAATAACTTTCGATATTTTAAATTTTGGAGAAGAAATATAAAAAATGACTAGAAATAATTTTAGCTGTATTTTTAGTAACTGTATTTTCCATACATCATCAAGTAAAGTTTGCACATGGAGAAAGTATTTACAAACTTAAAAAAATAACAAGTTAATTAGCAAGTTAAATCAAGTTTCTTCAAAATACATTAAGAATTGTTAAGAATGTGAATATTAGGGCGCCAACCTCTGCATTAGACTTGCCACTCTAGTCATATCGACACAGGTGAAACAGGACTTTAAACTCGACCTGTTGACAGCTTGAATATTTCCTTAACTCGCATTGAAGTATAGTTTCTTCACCATTTTGTTTCTTTTCTTTTCTTTTGAGTTCCTCTTTCATATGAAATAAACTTGCTTGATCACTGTTTAACATTATTGAAAGGGTATTTACATATTGTTATTGTACTTGACATTATCTCATACCTGTGACGCCTGCCATGCATGTTTGCAAACAAGCATATGTTTTCCAAAGCAAATATCATAAACGTTGAAAGTGTATCTGCTGATGTCTGTTTCCAAGTTATAGATCATTGAATTCTAAACATATAAGCAATTAATCTGCATGATCCGGAAATCAGGCCCAGCTGCCTGGGAGCAGGTGGGTGCTGGGTAGTGGAGAAATAAGATATCCCTTTGGCGTGGATTCGTAAATGAAGGAAGTGATTGGAAGAGGAAAGTAAGGAAGAGGCGAATAAAGTTTTTCGAATCATTCAACTTGACAGAAGGAGGAAGTACCTTTCACAAAAGGCAGAACCGCAAATTTTGAAAGTAAAAACACAAACAATGAACAATTTATGGACCGATATTATTTCAAATTTGTGGTAGACTCCACTTAGTCGTCATGTATGACTCTTTGTGATGCCTTTGATGATAGAGTTACACCTGCCTGTCTGAGCCTATCTAGATTTAAACAGTATAAGTCCAGAATCAGGACATATCCTCTACGTCATGCATGTCCCTGGAAAATAATCTTTTCAATGTGTTCTCTTCTTGAAACATGACCAAAATATTGGAGTTTGTTTCTGTCAATCCTTTCTGGCTCAAGATGAGTATAAGCTCATCATGATCAGGCCTCTGACAAACTCATTGAAATTTAACTTGCTTCAAAATAAATTTAAAAAAAGAAAAATTGTCAACAGAAAAAAAAATATATATATTATTACAGTACTTCGCGTTTCATTTTGCCGTTTTTACTTAATAGTTTAAAATTAATCATTTGTTAGAAACAGTCAAAAATGTTGAATAGATCAGTCTTCAACTTTTGTGCAAAGCTTATTTAGTTTTAATAATAATTAAAGGAATATTTCCATGGTTTTTGTAAAATTTTAATTGAAAGAGCATACTTTTGAGCCAATTTGGTACAAAAATTAGGTTGATGTCATATTCCTTTCAGGAGATATGGATTATTAAATATTTCCTAATTGCATTTTAAAGTTTTTGTGCAGTATAATGAATTCATGTTTGATGATGTTATAGAGACAATTCCATTGCAAATGTTTATGTATTTATTTGAACATTTATTGGTTGTTTCTGTATAATTAGAAACAATTTTCCAAAAGTTATTGAAGTAGGGTATATTGGCAATGTATATAAACACCTAACTTTCATAAAAATATTTTTCTAGCAGGTTTTACTAATAAAAAGAATGATAGATTTTAATGAAATACATAAACTTTGTTGAGAGTGTTGCTGTGATGTCATACTGTGCCTTGTCATATTCGTTTATTGGCATTTTTGTGAACTTCCTTAAAATTTTAATATCTCCTGATAGGAATAACATATCAATATGTTTTTGTACTAAATTGTTTCTAGAAATGTTCTCTTTTTTTCTGAAAGGTTACGAAAATACATGGGAATAATACTTTATATTCCTTTATCAAAAACATGAAAATATTCCTTTATTGAAAACATGGGAATATTCCTTTATCAAAAACATGAGAATATTGCTTTATTAAAAACATGGGAATATTCCTTTAAGGGTTTGCGGACGGTCAGACCCTGGACGAACAGATTTACTTATAGCAGTTTGTTGCGGCATATAGCTAGCTGGGCTCCTTTGGCTGTTGCACTATCCCAAGCGTTTTAGTCCAGAAGTGTTTCAGTCCAGGTAGGTTAGAACATGGAAATGTATAATTAAGAACTAATCATTAATAATCAATTATTCATTTATATATAGGCTAGAGATAGGCTTGGGTTAGTTTAAGTTAATTTAGGGTATACTTGAACCGAAACGCTTGGGGATATCTTAAGATTTCTGGACCGAAACGCTTAGTATTTAGCAACAGCCGGGCTATTTTAGCTGTATAAGGATCACGTGACTCAGACAGCGGCGGCTCTTCAGGGCCGCAAGAGGGTTCCCCCCCCCCCCACGAGATTGCTTTGCCCCCACATGTCCCCCATAAATTTGTGTAAAGTGACATATTTTGTCGGATTTATAGGCCTCCCCTCCACTTCAGGGGCGTAGGAAGGGTCACCTCTCAGAGGAATTTTTTTTCTCCAGTGGAAGTGGAAAAATTGCACTGGTCATCGGGTTGCTGCTGATCAGGAAATCCCCTTCAGTTTTTCTTCTATAGGTCCGGGAGATTTCCTTTATTTTCAGAAAAGTTCTTTATTTTCAGAAAATTTGAACCAGTTTTCGGAAATTTTTTGCCAGTTTTTGGGAAGGCTTATCTTCAATTTCAGGAAGTTTTAGCCAGTTTTGAGGAATTTTTGGACATTTTCCGGCAAATTTTGGCAAGTTTACGGGACATTTTGATCAGTTTTCGGAAAATATTGGCCAGTTTTAGAACATTTTGACTATTTTTCGGAAAATTTTACCAAAATTTCTAATAATTTTACCACAATTTCCATTTTATATTGATAAATTCTCAATTCAAAATTGAAATCAGGGGAAGCTTTTCCCCCTACACCTCCTCGCTTCCTACGCCGCTACACCCTCCCCCTCCCCGCTTCCTATGCCGCTACCCCTTTCCCCTCCACGCTTCCTACGCCGCTACCCTCTCCCCATAAGACAAAACTGCATGTGCTCTGGAAAAAAAAAACTAGTTGAATTTCTTAAAACTCCAGCCTATAAACCTCCGACATCCCAGTCGATCCCCCTACTGAGTGACGTGACTCCTGTTAGCAATTGAATGAGTCTTCAGTTCCGTTACAGCTATGCTTCAATATCAAAACATTCAGCAAACCGTGTACAATTGGAGACTATCCCTCATCGCTCATGCACAAACTTGAGTAATTACTGACTCGATTTGTACTCCCCCCACTGGCAGTTAGTACAGTGGGTGACAATTCAAAATCAGGTCAATCACATCAGGATATATCCCTGATTTAACCAAACTGGGATTCTTTTAATAGTCAAATTATTCCACAAAAAAAAAAATCAAGCAATGTCTTTGTGATGGCGGAAAATACTCGTAGCATCTCGAACATCATAAAACTTCAGATGTATTTTGAAAACACGTATCCACTTTAACAGTTGCAACTGAGAGTGCTGTGAAATACATTGTAGTTAATGATGGTTGTTTTGCATGGGTATAAAAAAATATGGGCATATGAGAATAAAAGAACAAAACAATCTTTTAAAGATTTGTCCATGCAGCAACAACTTTTCTTTGTCTTATTTATTTATATATTCCCACTTCTTTAAATATGTGCAATTTACACAATAGAAACAAGACATATTCAATATGGTGGGACCATAACAAGCACATACACCAATTAGCTTTTACAAAACTTGGGCTTAAAAGGAAGAAACTAGACTCAATTCAATTTATTCAAGCTACTGGCTTTTGTCATAAAGTACATAACATTAGTATAGTGCATAGTGGTTGGCTTACACAAGTATACAACTTTGTAACAAAAATATAAAAATTATAGCGAAAACCATTTCTCAACATGGTTTAGATTTATAACGTATTTCTCTGTCGGGTACAGAACTCTCTGTTTGTCTACGAACCTTTATATAGCATGCAAATAAATAATGAAACTGAGCAAAGAATTGTTCTCCGAGTCCGACGACACAAATGATTTAAAACGTATGGGTATTTATGATAATAATATAAGGTATATATATATTTATGTTTCATTTCATTAAGAACAGGAAAAATGAAAAGAAAATGAAATTATGTTTCAACAAAGTCGCTTAAAGTTGGTTTGGATATATATATATATATATATATATATATATATATATATATATATATATATATATATATATATATATATATATATATATATATATATATATATATATATATATATATATATATATATATATATATATATATATATATATATATATATATATATATATATATATATATATATATATATATATATATATATATATATATATATATATATATATATATATATATATATATATATATATATATATATATGGGTTATGTCCCATTTTCTTCCATAAAGTTGTTGCTACCTGTCCATAGATCTTTAAAGGAAAAGTATCGTCCCATAAATACACTCAGAACGCCGCCGTGCTGGTTACGTAACTTCCGGTTTTCAATTTTCCTTATTGATTTCGAGAAATCTGCGATGTTATCGATCACATATTCGCCGGACAGAACATAGGGATCAACAATTGTTATCAAAAACATCACAAATTTCTCGCAATCAATAGGGAAATTGAAATCCGGAAGTGACGTAACCAGGACGACGGCGTTGATTTCCGAGTTTATTTATGAGACGATACCTTTCCTTTAAAGAATGGCATTACAAATATTTCTCTTCTCTTCCATGCATTACAACTATTCACTTGGTTGGTGCCACCTCACATTCGGGAGATAACGTCTTTTGCTGGATTGAAAACAAACCTTTGGGCGATACACGTGGGCAAGTCCGTGTGCGTTTACTGTGTGCGGTACGTATGGTATGTAAACAAACACAGCTGATCGCTTTTGTTTTCACTCCAATGCGGAGTGAATGAGCGCGCTTGCTATGCGGTCTGATGAACTCGGGTCACATCTGCAACAAAGTGAATTCCACACATAAAATAAAATATTAAAAATGATATAAAACATTATTCTGTACGGAATTTAAAGCTCGTTTTGGTTAATATAAAGTCTCTACGTTTCCACATATCTGTAATATAACAAACTAATTGGTATTGAGCTGCAGGAATGTAATTTGGAGCTGGGGCGAAGGTATACCAGAGGCCGGAAGTTGGAGCATAGCTCCCGAAACTTAACGTTCCATGCAGGTCACCTTTTCTCATTTTCCATATAGGAATTGTACCAATGATACAAGGGCCCGTGCTTCTAGCTTCCGAGGAACCCTACCCGAATGAGCATATTTTTTTTTCATAATCATTTATAAAGTATCCATCTGTCCATGGGCTCTCTCCAGTCATTTGGTGGCACGCCCGGCCAACCATACACGCCTCATAAAGCATTCCAGTCCGACTAATTATTACGGCGCAACATTGTACGTCCTCAATGGGCAACATAATTTAAAATTCAAAGCTCATAATATAGTCATAGTATTTGATATATATAAAAAACCTCAAATATCATCCAGAAGTTGTACTTTTCATTGCTGTTTAAAGGCCATTCCTTTTAATTCACATATCACTCGATGAGCTCCTCAATACCAGAATGATCATAATCAGATGACAAGGATGATAAACCACTATTAGACCCCGCCGTTGAAATACAATTTTTGTTTAGACTCAAATAAAACGAACAATGAACTCACTGATGACGTCATCACAGCATAGTCAAGATGATTGTATGGAACTGGGATAGGTTTAAATGAAGCTATTGATGACAAGCTTTTTCGCAGTTTGTCCTTTGTATGGCATACACAATGCAGGCAGAAGAAAACATAAATGAATCACTATAAACATTTAAAACATTGACCGACTGACCAAAATGACAGGTAATTGTTACCAATTCAAATTCAAACAGATGGGGTAGTTTTACTTTGTTTGGAGATATTTATTGCATTCTAGAAATAGAAACCATACTATGCAGATTATAATATAATGTTTTTCCTGTTTTGTTTAAAAAAAATTGTTTTGAAGCGAGCTTTAACTTTTGACTACTATAACATAATATCTTATAAAATTCTTTTCTAAATTCCAGTTATTCAAAAGGTTGAAAATATTCTCTTTTCCGTGTAAAAATGGTCCCTATGGTTAAAGGTATAAGGGCAGGTAGAGATTTCTGACCCACATGAAAGAACATTAAATTCTGAGCAGACCAGTCTTTAAATGGTCACAATAAGCGATTATACTTTTAAAGTTACGACAAAACAATGTTTGTAGAACTGTTCAGGAAAGGACATGGGGGTGATGTATGAACATCATTAGGTAGAAACTGGGGGCACCGTCCCTCCCTTGCCCACTTTTCCGAAAAATGACAAAAGTTCCCCTTTTGGAAATGAAAAGTGCCCCTCATTTACTGTCAAAGGGGCAAGAACTGGTAGACTGTTTTAAAATATTACAAAAGTTCACCTTTCAAAATGAAGCACCCCCCCCCCCAGTTACTTTCCCAATAGTAAAAACTCGAAACTTTTGTCAGTCCCAAGTACGGAAGGAATGTGTCTCCATTGGCTGATTGGTAAAATGCCCCTTCTTCTAAAAATGAAGTGCCCCTTTGAATTCACTTTGTTGTTTTGGACTCACTTGTTGTATCTACAGATTGAGATGGGGAACGAATGACTTAAGAAGTGCCCCCTAAGAGGTCGGGCCCCCACACACGTTTTAAAGGCTTCCTACACCCCTGACGAACAGGATTACAGCTACAATTCTTTAGAATAAATAATTCTTCATATTTCTTTACCAAATTTCAAATATCAAGGTTATCAAATTTCGTTCTATAACGCAACTTCCTGTTCACTGTAGCCAACTTCTCCCATTCAAGATAATTGGAGGGGGGGGGGATGCACTATGCTAATCAGGAATATATCTGACTTATGACTTATGTCCAACTCGGGTGGTATCAGAAATATGATTCATTTATATGTCGTAAGAATTATAGAATTTGATTGGTCGAATTGTGTCAGCTGACCATGCTTAACAGTACGATCAAGAAGGCGCATTAAAATTGTGTCCTAAACACCGATCATTCATATAAAACTGGTCTGGTGATCAAATAACTTACCCCCCCCCCTCCCTCCTTCTCCCTCCTTAAATCATAGGATTCAGTTTCCATGCTCGTGACGTGATTTACACATGAGTGTTTCAACTCAATTTGGGTAGTTTTTATGTATGAAATCGTGACTGGAAATTATCCTGCTATGCTTGAAAGGTGATATTACTTTTGTGGGTTTTTCCAATTAGTGGAGGTGGGATGCTGCATGTATCATTAGACAGGTATACCTCCAGTTTGGACAACTTTTCAATGTGGCAGCTAGACCATCATGATCCGTGGTACCGCACAGCAACACGGCACCAGGATACGCACAGTATCACTGGTTAGGGAATAGTAAGCAAACAACAAGCACACAACAAAACACGCTCTTGGTTTGCGTAGTATTATCACGCGTCGTTTAGAAATACGCACAATGTACATCGCGCGAAAACAATGGAAATTTAGGTGCACTGCCAAAACATTAGTTATCTTATCATCCACATAGACATATACATGATATATGTTGGGATGAGATATTGTTGAAGCGTCTGATCTTGACACAGCTCAGTCACATCGCACCTAAAACAAACAGACTCAATCTAGACACGCGTTAGCACGCGCTGGTGATGAAAACACGAGCTGGGAATGTAAAACACGTGCTAGGCGTATAAACACGCGCTGGTTAAAATGAAGTAGCCAGATGAATTATTTTTTTAATATTTTTTTTTTTTTAAGAAAGAAATTACCCTCAAAGTACTTTTAAAAATCTTAATCAGTGGATTTTAAACACGTCTATTAGTTATTGCAACCAACGGCACTGCAAGATTCCGGCATACTAAGTAATCTTATATAATAACATGCAAGCGTATGTAAGTGCACAGCAGACGACAGTCCAGCCTTCAAAATGGCGACGTAAGCAAAGTCATGTGACCTTATGACGTCAGCTGAAACATCCTTATTGGCAAAGAACTGCCTGTACCTCCTACACTACATGCCTCCCCCCCCCCTTGATATTAGGGGGCTGGTGGGTCCCACCAAGGGGTCTCATATTACCTCATATGACCTCATATTAGGGGTTAGGGGTCATAAGTTTTTGAAATGGGAACAACAATTGGTGATTTTTGCGTCGGTCCGTGTGTGTGGGTGTGTGCGTGGGTGCATGCATGTGTGCGTATATAACAATTAATTTTGTGTCGCTTACAACTAAAACAAATAATACATACATGAACCAAAATTGGAGGACGGATACCCTTGGCCCGAAACTTTTGTCTTCAAGGTTTTGGGGTACAAAGGTCAAAGGTCACAGGTCAAATGGGACAAGTTTTGGGTAATGGCTTTTTAAAGAAATTACTTGGAATCTTTACAAATTGCATAAGTGGGTAGGGTTTAACATTCTAACAAAACTTTAAAATATTTGGAGGTCATGGGTCAAAGGTCAAATAAGTGTTTTTCATGCAATTTTTTGCGGATTTTTAAAGTAAAAAAGTACAAGACCTATACCAACTCTATGTTGTACCATGAATTTGTGTCCCGTGTAGACTATGGGGTCAAAAGGTCAAAGGTCACAGGGCTATTAACTTTATTCACCATTTTCCTTATAGTAATGGAATGGTACATGTGACGTGAGCATGAATGGTGTCATAAAGTAGAGTGTGATGAATATGCAAAATTTCATAAGTTATTTCAGTAATTGGGGTCAAGGGTCAGAGGTCAAATATGAATTATGCAGCAATTTGTATATTTTTGCGCCATTTTTAACTCAAAAAGTACAAGACCTATATCAACCCTATGTTGTACCATGATACCTTGGTACATGAATATGTGTCTCCGTAGACTCTGAGGTCAAAAGGTCAAAGGTCAAAGGTCTGTTTGTACTCCCATGGGCAGTACAATCCATCAACATGCCTAAAGAAAGATTTATAAGCCTGTCTCAACATCTGCTTGTACTCGAGCTCGCATGGACAGTGCAATCCATCAAAAGTCACAGAGCTATAGTGACCCTGCTAGCTATTTCTCCCACTATGCTGTACGCTTTAAGGTGATGAGATCAACAACCCCGCGGATTGCTTTCTTGTTTCATTTGTTGATGAAAGTAATAATATTTGTTAAAAAAAGAAAATAAATGAGTTGATAGTAAATAAAACCTGCAATTTCCACACACTTGGTGGGTTTAATCGTTGTATAATAAAAAAAAATATATAAATGCAGTGCCGTCGGAGGCTGTGGGCTTCAGCCCCTCAATAACTTGCAGACCTTTAATGAAAATTGATGCCTAATCTTTGCCTTTCATCATTGCAAGTAAAATAATCAATAAAACTGCTCCTGGCCGGTAACTCACCATACAATTGCAAACGTACATAACAGTTAATTGGTCCAATGCTTTTATTGCTACATACGTAAAGTGATCGGCCATGTTGTATGGTTAAATCGCGAAACGTACGCAGAAACGTTTTGCACGTTGCGCTATCCATGGGCTGCATCGCTGTTCAAAATTGATTAAATTACTTGTATTGATAGGCAAGTGGAATATAAGTGCAGTGGCGGCGGAAGGTCGAAAGCATTGGGCCAACCATGTTCACGCGAAGCGTGAACCGAAACGGCCTGTGGTCCAGGGGGCCCGCTTCAGGGCCTGGTGGGGTCTATAGGGGAAAGCCCTGGTGGAGGTCCAGCCCACTGTAGCTCTGCGGTTTACGCATTTTGTAAGGACTTTATTTTTGCATTTCTGACTGGGTTAGCAACAATCTTGCTTTGCGGATAAATTCTTCTAAACTCTAGGTAGCCTTACCATTTTGAAATTATTGTTAAGTATTGCAGTCATTTAGCCTATTCTCGGCAAAATTGCACGATAACATACTTCTAATTCGATGAAGTACTGAAGTATCGGACGATCTATCAACCAGGGAGCTAACCTACAATTCCGTTGTGAAAGGTTGCGTCATTTGACGCGTTTTACGTCACTTGTAAACTTGGAATAGGCTATTGTTTTATTCATCCTAAGAATCTAGCGTTAAAGCAATTTCACTATATGCTCGCATGTCTTTAGGACTTAACCGTAATAATTGTGCGTGTGGCTACCACGTACTGAAGTTATCATTCGAAATAGTTTCTTCGTGAAATATTAAGCGCGAACTCGATACGATAATCGTTAGTTATACATTAGAACATTACAGTGAAATACTGAATAGGCCTAATATCACATTGTTGGTCAGACCATTGTCGGACAAATTTTTGCCCCGACCCTGATCTGGATGATCAGGGTGATTTCGCCGCCTATGTAAGTGGGATATTATGTGTTTCAATTAATGAAAATCCCCATGTAGACAGTAGAAGGAAACAGTACTAAACTTTTGATCAGGGAAAGAGGATCCGAAACAGTAACCAACAAAATGATTAACCAGAGACAAAACAGCACTAGTATCCAAAGGCGGTAGAACCCGCCGACTTGCTCCCACCACCCCTATTTTATTTATTTTTGGCTAAGTTCAGAAAGTGTCCTTTCAAAAGATTTCCTCTAGCTAGCTGCCTTAGTACCCGACATTTTTATAGTTGTTGAAGAAACTTTAAAAGTAACACAAGTTCTCAACTTGGTAGAGAGAAACAAATCGTGAATATTTATCTCGCTTTGCAAACATAGGCCTACAGTTATTTTCTTGTTTTCACTCTTAATGTCTTTTTAAGAAATGTTACCGCCACGTGGGTGGATCTTAACTGCTTATGATAATTAGGCTTCACTTCTGCATATTATACCCATTTTTCCTGCAATGTTTATAATGTGTACTTAGATACTTTCCAAAAGGGCTTTCACCAGATTATGCGCGCCCTTCAATCTGTCAACAGTGAGTTAACCTTTAAAGGCCAGTTATCGTCTCGATTATGCCGATGTAAATAGATTTCAATTTGTGTGTTTTGATTGGTCGAAACACAATTGTACAATGTGCACTTACATTCGTATGGACAATCAGTATCGTTTGGGAATAAAATGTACGCCGCCACATTTTAATCACGATAGATGGCCTTTAATTTGTAGTCCGGTCCCAGGCTGCAGGGTAGGATCCTTTAGACTATTATTATCATTATTATTACATATACACTATTATTTAACCCAATTTCATTGATTTCGGGCTAGAAAAGGTTAGAATTTCCATGCCATTTCTGAGGACACCTTTTTCAATGTCCTTTTATGAGCTGAGGGTGGGCAGAAAGTCTGAATTTCAGGGATTTCCTACATACCCCACCGTACCTCACTGACGTATGACCGTAGGAGAGAAGAAATATAATTGAGTGAATTTCCATGGTCCGAATTGGTCCTAAATGCCTCAATTTTTACTGCATGTTGTTTTAAGATTTTCCAATTTTCGTGGCTGCAGCAAATTAAAAAAAAGTAAGAAAATGTTTTAGGTCGCCAGCAATTTTCCTACCTATCAAATTTTCTCAATGTTAGTTGGGGTGGCGGATGAGGAATCGCACTTTCAGCTATACGCCGTATACTGCCGCATGCGTATGCTTTCAAAATAAGGTGAGGGACTCGAATACCGTAAAACTCTGTATCCCCAGTGTCAACATATTCCGCTGCCCGTGGTATAATTTCATTACAAACCTTTTTTTTTAGATTTTCTTTCATTTTCTTCCATTTTCGAGAAATTTCCTTAAATTTTGCTTATCATCGGGAATTTTTTGGCCACAATTTTTGGGTTTTTTCTTAATTTCTAGATAATTTGGAACATTTCGGAAAATATCCTTCAATTTTCGGGAAATTTTCTTCACTTTTCATGACATTTTCTTCATATACGGGTAATTTTCGTCCATTTTCAGGAAATTTCCTTCATTTTCGGGCATTTTATTCGATTTATTACAATTCCTCTAATTATCGGAGAAATTTGTCAAATTTTGGAAAGTTTTGGGGAAATTTTCTTCCATGTTTAGGAAATGTTGCCAATTTTGATCAAAATTCCCAATTCTATCTCCCAATCGGGAAGAAAGCATGTAACTGGGAGGTGAAATCCTCTCGGCCTCCACCGCCCTAGCTTCCTACGCCTTTTTCCCTCCTCTCAATTGACCCACCAGTGAAAATATCTATAACAAAAAAAGCGCTGTCTGCCTTTCTCACTATAGCCCTCCAAGTGCAATCATTTTAGACCCACAAAAGGGTAAAATGCAACAGTTTCCGGGCACTTTTCCGCCTGGACCCTAACATGCAGGGCCTTTAAGCAGGCCCCTGCACCACACGCCAGAAATCTCGCGCTTTGCACTCGGATTGCGCTAACGCGTTATAACCATAACGTCCCCCTTACCCTCACCTTTCTCCCAAATGTCAAATAAAGGAAATATTTTATATATTTTTGAAAATATAAACATAAAACATAAAGGGTTGATTGAAATAAAAAATGAGAGAACGGTTATTTGTGGTGATTGTGTCAAACGTACGTCCTGTACAACCTATCTCGGAGTCTGCATCGTTGATAAGTTATCGTTTTCTTACCATATTTCGAAGATGTTGATTAAAGTGTATTATACTGTCTCGACATTAAGCTATATCGTTTCTTATTTCCTCCTGAAACTACGATTAAGATATTCACAGCCTCCATCTTGCCTCATATCATTTATGCAGTCCCAGTTTGATACCATTTAAAAAAAAGTAAAAGTTAAAAATAAAAATAAAAGTTTCTTGAGATATTGTGCCAATATATTCTGTTTAGACGATTATTTACTTATGAATGAAGTCAACGATGCAGCAAAGAAAGAATTTGGCAGACTTGCCCAAAACATAGTTTCAACGAAAGACCATTTATTAAATTTAGAAGTAACATCCATGTGCAGTAAAACAAATTATAATCTGAGAAACCCAGCCACCATTCCAAGTTTTAGAACAACAGTTTTTTTAATTCATTTGTATATAAAGCTGCAATTTCTATTCATTTTGGTATTTTAGAGCCATTATAACCCTTTTTAACTTATCAATTTGTATTCATTTTCATAATTATCTTTAATCGTTTTATTGTCTCATTTTTTACATTCTTTCATTTCGCTTATTGTATATTATTGTTTTTTCCTGTTTATAAATTGTACATAATTTATACTGGAAATAATTTTGTTTTAAATGGCACTGAAATAAACAGGGTTAACCCATAATTTTGCGTGCATTCATCATCGAATATCCATGAAGCTGGGGCACCGAAGCCTCGTGCATCCCTCAATATGGTGCCGGAGACAGTGTCAGCTTATATGGTTAATCCGTGACAACGCACGCAGAATTATGAGTTAACCTTTAAATCACATCTGCCCGAGTAGCAGAGTAGGCATAATGCATGCTGACACCATGATTCCCGGGTTACACACGGCGCTAGCTTAAGACGCATACGAGGAAGTAAAGCCCCACCAGGATTTCAAAACAAGGTCGGGTTGATTGTGACTGTGCGACCGACTAAAATAATCACATCCCTGGTTAAATGTCCTTTTTTTTCTTCTTCTGTTTTAGGAAAATTTTCAAAATAAATCAAAGGTTTTGACGGCACACACGTTGAAAATATGAATTCGGATCAGATTCGAATATACCGGTATTGCTGTTCTGTTTATTGACTTATTGATTGGGAGAATTATGTCCACAGTAAAGCAAGCAACAAAACGTTTGTGTTTGATCTTAAAGGAGACATCAAGTCTGACATAATCCTTATTTCATATGATAGAATTAAAAGAATTTTTCTGACCACATTTTATACCCCCTTGAGCAATCTAACACAATTTGTATAATTAATAAAAACTTTAATTCTACTACTAAATAGTACTATTCTATTAGAGCCGCCATTTTGATTTCAAAACATGCAGATTATGATGTCATCAGCCCAGCAGAATGTTGGAACGCTTTGTATTTTTTTGTAATCTACCTCAAGATTTCTAGCTTATGAGAACATTTTTCATATGTAAGGGTCAAGGGATTTTTGTGTACATATGAAATTAACAAAACATTCTGTTAAAACTTTGTGTCACATCATTTTGGAATAAAAACTTTATTCACCGTCATTTATAAAGAAATACGTTAAATTCCTTATGTCGGTATTGGGGAAATGATGTCATCATGCACAATATTTTAATACAGAATTGACTAAAATGGCAGCCTGGTCCACTTCAAACATGAATAACTTGAAATAGAAATAAGATTTTGACTTGCTGTTTTTGGTAGTTGGTTAAGATTTGTATCCTCTAGCATATGAAATGATGATTGTATCAGACTTTATATATCCTGTAAAAGGTGGAGATTAAAATAAGCGATAGCTATAAGAAGTTCTATACTTTCTTTTATCAGTTTATAGTGGTAATTTGCTAAATTTGTTTGTAATATTGATAGTAACAGCAATTTCTCTTTCTTTGTTAGAAAATGGTGTGTATACAAACAAAGTATTTTTTCTCCGTAAAAACCTCCAAGTTGCATAGTTGCATGACTGCAGATTTGATAGATGTTTAAGAACAGGGATATGTTACTTAAGCTCAGGGGTGTCGGAAGGTTAGTTCTAAAAAACCCACAAACCACAACCCCCACTCATAAGTTGGGCCACAACTGTAGGCGGGATTTGAGATTGGCGCCGTTTCAGATTGGTGCCGTCGGTTCAACAAGCTTTGACATTCCAGGTGCTTATTATGTTTTTAGATTTCAAAAGGGCACTTTTTTAGAAAAATGGTGCAATATTGCTCTCTTTGACTTGTATTTGACCCTCTTACTATGCGTTGTGACATACCTTTTTGCCCTTGAAAAGTAAATTTTGCGAGAGCTTCCGGGGCTTCGCCCCTGGACCCCACCGGGGGCTCTTAAGCAGGCCCCTGAATCTCACGCCGACAAGTCGAGCGCTTTGCGCTTTGATTTTGTGTTTTGTATATGGTGTATTACAGTATTATAGCTCTCTCTGGCATGAATTTTGACTTTGACACCTTCTTATCATGCGTTGTGATATACTTTTTTTCCTCTTTAAAATGTCAATTTTACGAGAGCTTCCGAGGGCTTCGGCCCCTGGACTCCTACCAGGGCTTCGCCCCTGGACCCTACTAGGGGCCCTTAAGCGGGCCCCTGGACCCCACGCCGACAAGTCGAGCGCTTTGCGGTTGAGGTGACACCTTCGGTGTCACCTAAACTACACGACTAAATATCGTGTCGGTTCAATTAAATCCTCCTCTCCCCCTCCAATAAGAAAATCCTGGCTACGCCACTGCCCATGACAACACCCCTCCGCCCTATACGATATTTCTCCTTGATTTCACTTTCGAAATCGAATTAAATGTGGTATAAGTCTGCCCTGATATTGTCTCTACAACCGTTTTAGAGATGAAATCTTGAAGAAATAACATTGTCCTGGTAGGGTTAAGAAGGGTCAGCCTAGAATTCGCGAATTCTTGATATTTGCTTCACATATTTGTTTCCTTAATGTAAATAATTTTGAAATGGTTTTAAGCTCGGAGGTATAGCTATAGTGGATATAGTTTTGTGTTTCGAAGAGTCCTATAGTTTTGTCCAAGATTGTAAGCTAATATACATTGCATCATGTTTGCGGCAGTTTATTCAATGACAAGGCCCAAAAAAATCCACCCAACAGCCCAAGCTAAAGGTTTTTACACTTTTAAAATAGTAAACATATTATCGCATCAATTTTATCGTGAACAATATCAGATTATTATTGTTTCGAACTTAACAAACAATTTTTATAAATGCATGTGAATTGAGTGGTGTCAACTTTTTATTTTCGTGTCCGAATATTGATCTCTTGCTATTGACCTATTTCCTTAATTCTATTTTGGCCATTTTTCTTCATTTCTCTTAATTAACAGATTATGGTTATCAAATATAACGTTTTCTTATAAACTGATAAAAGGTTAGCTGGTTAGGGAAAGGTGAAGGGGATGCATGGGTTGCAAGCAGGGGCGTAACCTAAAGGGCTGTTGGGGCTGTTATACCCCTAAAAAAATAGTTTTGACTATTTTGTCGGGGAAAAAATGGTCCAGTATTGTAACAAAAAAGTGTTAACATTCATGGTAATACCATTTTTCTTCGGAAAAAGACAAAATACTTTGGAAAATGCATAGTTGTTTTTATTATCTTTATAACCGTTCCAGCGCAACTCCACCCCCTCCCCACCCCAGTTGTCCGGACTGATCTTATCGGATGTACTTGTATCAGAGTGTACCTCAGTCATGCCCAACTCCAAAGATATTAGACGACCGACTCGACATGATGCTGACAACATCATAATTATGCACTTTGTCAGTTTGTCGGGCAGAGATGTAAAATGTGGGATGTACTGTTTAAACCAGAGATACATCTCAACCATGCCCGAATCGTCTCAGAATCAAATCCTCCCGACTCGGTATGATGCTAAAGACATCATACTTGGGCACTCATAGTCGGGCAGACTGGCAGTGAGATGTAAGATGTCGGATGTACTGTTTAAATCAGAGATACATCCCAATCATGCCCGAATCGTCTAGACTGCTACATACCAGAATTATCTCCACTCGACTCGGTATGATGCTGATTGGGCTCGGGTTTTGCAACTGGGATGTATATGAAAGATATCCACCCTCAAAAGCTTAAAATCCAGAGCCCCGATGATTATGGACCATCGTTGGGCATCAAAAACCTTCCCTGGATATACCACATGCAGCTGCGTCCATAAACCTTACAATTTTGGCCGAATTTTCTCAATTTCTCCTCTGCCTGTTTAGAAATGGTAACCCAAATGCTTATCTCAGTAGATTTTAAAATTATAATTTTAAAATGTTCTTCTTTTTATCAATTACATTTTTGATTTTTGTGTTGATGATTTTAAGCCACTTTTGGGCAAAAAACAAGAAATCTTAAGACCAAGGCTTCACCATGACTCGGAACGCCTGCACAATGTTGCTCGAATGTTCTTAATTTTCAGGAGTAATTTCTCTTCTGTCTGTTTAGAAATGGTAACAGCAGGTCAGTCTACAGGTATATCTATCTATAATCAGATAATGCTTATCTGAGTAAATTTGAGCATGAGAATTTTAAAATAGTTTTCTTATCATCACTTAAATTTTCTCAATTTTGGCAGTTTGTGTTGATTTTCTGCCATTTTGGGGCATCAAAGACAAAAAATCTGCAGAGCTTCCGGGGCCTCGCCCCCTGGACCCCGTCCAAGGGACTCTTCTGGATCCCTACTCTTGTTTTGCCCACTGCAAGGACCCGGTGATTTTTTATTTACATTTTGGAACTTTGTGTTGATTTTAAAGCTATTTTGGGGCATCAAAAACAAGAATTCTTTCAGACCAAAGATTCACCAATGAACACCTACACAATTTTTCTCAATTTCCAGGCGAAATTTCTCTTCTGCCTGTTTAAAAATGATAACATAATACATGATATTTGACATTGTCTTCTTTTCATCACTTAATTTTTGTCATTTAAAAAAATATTTTTAGCCATTCTGGTGCAACGAAACCAACAAATTTCCAGAGATTCCCGGAGCTTCCGGGGGCCCTTAAAGAGGAAAATGCTGTTTCACAGATCCGTATTTAATACTTGAGTATTGTTCCCCCAAACCAAAACGGCGATAATAATAGTGGAAGGGCAGGGGGGGGGGGGAGGAGTTATATTCCCAATTGTTTTGTACAGTGAAATTTTAAACACATTGTATATCGTTTATAGACTGATAGATAAGTCGATCAAGTGCAAATTTTAGCCGGGAAAATTTGTCTTACCCCCCCTCCCTGTGGTCAAAATCTAGTTACGCCCCTGGTTACAAGTTCCTTGATGTTGTTGTGTGAAGTAATAAAATCGGAACAGTTGGTCTCCAAAATGGCAGCTCCTATCCCAACAAAATAAAAATCGCAAGTACGTTACGCCATTGGTCATTAATTAAGTATTATTCAAAAGCGTATAGACTTATTATGATTTAAAATTAAATATTTCCAAATAAAGCAAAACAAATGTGAGCAGGGGCGGATTTATAGGAAGAGGGAAATATTTGGTTTAGAAAGATACGGAGATATTTAAAAGGCATTCTTTTCTGGACAGAGGCGTAGGGAAAAGGGGGACAGGTGGAAAACTGCCCTCTCTCCCTTCCCGAGAGATTTCACCTTCCCGGTTGCATGCATCCTACCTGGGAGGTAAAATTGGGAAACTGTTAAAATGAAATTAAAAAAAGAAATTTAAAGAAATAAATTGGTAAAATTAAAAGAAAATCTTAATTACGAACTCGCTTCTTGAACAGAACTCCATCCTGATTTTCTGTGCCTGTGGCATTTCAGTAACCGCATGTGGCGGCTTGCAATTTCCAGTTTATTTCCAAATTATTCCACTTCGCGTTTAAAAAAGAAATTGCTCTCTAAAGGTGTTAAATATGTCAAATTTGTTTTATTTGGACAAATTGTAAGAAGATTTAACCTTTGAACATCAAAATTGTCGCTACATTTCGTATTTCCACGTAAATTCATTTCGAAGTTAAGAAATATCAAGAGCAGCATTCCAACAATAAAACTTCCTTCCCGTATAACGGCAAAACGAGGGAGTTTTTATTTGAATAACATCAATATGTGTTATGTCTTTGGAATTTTAGACATAAAGAAACTTGTAAAGTGTATTTCTTGTATATTCATAAGTAACCGATATATAATTTCATTGAGTCATTCCAAGAAACATGAGTTTATGTGTATGCTTATCTCGTAGTTGCTATTGCCTAACATTATCTTTGGAAAATACTTTTCGCACTGCACGTGTTTGCTTAACATAAGTATGCTCGATGGTGCGTAACTACTGACCTCTAGACACAGAGTCCTTACGCGTATGTTGCACTGATGAATGGACATGGCATTAACCGCAGAATTGTTTATCGAAATGGTGTTAAGGGGAGCAGGTTACGCTAATGGGTCGGCAAGATTTTGAAAGTCACTCAGAATTACGCTGCTGAAATTGGTGCTATTTTTACGATTTCTGCACCAAATGAAATAATTAAACCAGTTTTCAGGGTAAAAATGATTCAAGTAAGAGCTCCTCATGTTTAAATATCATTTTTTCTAATACAATTACAGCTTTTTTTGTTGAGTTGTCTTAAGTACCTGTGTGGCTGGATAATTGCGTAATTCCTTTTTTAACTCGTTGAAATAGTGTCCTCTGAACGGGATGAAAATGACACTGGTAGTTTCATCCCGTCCATGTTTCAAGGGGCGCTTTCCTCAAATGTGTCAAAAGTTGGCAACTTTTCCCAAAACGTAAAGAAAATTGGCCACATTTACATTTGCACAAATCGAAGAAAATTGCCCAGAAAGACGAAAATTGAAGAAAATTTCCCGAAATTGAGTCACATAATTGCCAAAAATGGGTCACAAAATTTTCGAAAATGGGTCACAAAATTCCCGGAAATGGGTAACAACGTTTCCGAAAATGAGCAAAATTTCCTGAAAATCAAAATTCCTGGAAATTAAAAAAAAAATGAAGGAAAACTTGTCAAAAATTTGAAGAATATTTCCCGAAAATTGGAGATTTGCCTATTATTTATTATTTTTAGATTATGCTGCTGTTTTCGATTTCATATACATCTCATGCATTGCAAGTTTGCAGTCTAGGATAATCAAATTGATTCTTATTGTAGGCCTATGCTATAGGTTTTAAAGACGCCAGTCCACTGGACCACTTCATTTCATAAAGATGTGTTCGTCTATTTACAAGTTTAGTTAAATGTTAAATGAATTTATTTAATGGCGGGTTTAAAAATATTAAAGTATGTTTCCCTGTCCAATAACTTGCTATATAGTGCGTTCCTTTATAGCGACGTAGCCTACACAATTTGTAATAAGTTTTAAAATGTTTCAAACATCCTCTTTTACATTTCAATCACACTTGAGATGCCCGAAGTGCAATTAACATTTAATAAGAGGGCGGGTTTCATGCAATTTATTAATAAAATCTAAAAGCGCGCCAAGAACCCCAGTTCGCTGTGTACGTGTTGCCACTAAAGATCTTTATACCTGTACGAATATCAACGAACAAAGGCACCTATAATTGGTTTAATTCGATCTTAAGAACAGATTCAAATTGTTAACTCTGATAAATGAGACTTGCTTTGTTGTTTTCGTTTTTGTTGTTGTAAGAAGTACTTACTTTTCAGGTGACACTGGATCACTACAGGTTCTTAGAATGTAGATGGCGATCTAATTTGACACACTGCATGCTGAGAGGTGCGACAACTTCGGCCTGTATATGGTCAGATTCCCATGGCAACGTATTCCGGGAAAGGCCGTAGAATACCCCTCGTCAATTCGGCTATCTTATTAAAAGTTAACGAGCTTGTTTCGCGCTACTTCTCCGTTTTATTTCAAAGAGTATAAACACCCTATCAGTCTATTAAAACGGAGACTTAAAGTGAAATCGAAGACGGGAATACTATTATATTTGAAGATTGTGCTTGAAGACAGATGAAGTGATTTGAATTCAGAGCCTCGGGGAATTACAATATATCACGATTTCACTTACATTTGCATCAAAAGTAAATGACTAACATGATCTTCCTAAGTGCAATGAGTTTTAAAAGCCAATAATGATTTAGTATTGATAGAAAAAAGTTTCAAATCAGGCTTATTACTCACAGAGAATCTTAGTCCCTTCTAAAAGGTTGCAAAAAATTGTTGTGTGTGTTCGAAATTTTCGCCCAATTATTCTAAACATAAATGATACAACTTTGTTGCTTTTCAAACATATTTCTCTCAGTACCGTTCATTGGGTTCTCTGCATACATTCAAAATTTAAGACATCATTATAAGAATAGTAGGCCTATATGTTGAACATTTCCCCATCTTATTCCCCAATATTACAACGTAATCTAAAAAAAAATATTCGTTTCTACACAAATGATACCACTGTAGTACTTGAATATCTCCTTATGCTGTAACATCAGGCCTGCCTTAACGGATTAAGATGATAAGTCAATGCCACTTCAAGATTAAATTGGATCGCAAGTGGATAAACCAGGGTTTTCACCCTGCTCTTTGCAAGAAGTAATAGAGACATATGGTATAATCCACGTTTTGATGTTTTCATTGTTTTGGTGCACAGTGGTGTAAGTGTTTATGAATTTCTTTTTTATCTTTTAGTTATTTCCATCTTAAAGTAATAAAACTTAAAAATAGAGACAATTAAAGGCCATACATCGTGTTAACGTGGAGATAAAAATACACTGCAATCCAACGTTTCTGATTGGTCGAAATGTTTACACAGTCACCGATAAGCCTATTATAATTATACCACCGCGGTACATTGCTATAGTATGTATCGGATTTATTGGTGATGGGTAAAGCAATTTTCTTGAGACGAGAAGTCATATGCATATAAGTCCGCTCCCAGTCCATAGATAATAATATAAAGTAAAAGGGGTTTTTAATTTTTTAAAAGGGACACTTTTCCAATGGGAACACATTCCTCCATACATGGGACTGATAAAAGTCCCCAGTTTGCTACTAATGGGTCAAAATAAAGGATTAGTTCAGTGGTCAAGCATGTCCATCTCATATGAAAGAGGACTTCAAAAGAACAAAATGGTGAAGAAAGCACTGCAAAATCTTATTCCGTTAAGGAGATATTCAAGTTAAAGTTTGATATCATTTCTGTAGAAACGACTGAAATCAGACTAGTTGTGATGTCACAGCCTCAGATTCCTTAGTCTTTATGTATTTAAAAAAAAGTGTATTCAATTTTTTCACTATTTAAATTATTTTCCCTCAAACTTTCTTTAGGTGGTATATTATAAATACCATTCCAAGATAAAGTTTTACTTCATATTTGACATATTTCATGGTTTTTAGGCCACAAAATCGCAGGACAAAATATGATAGAATACATAAAGACTTTGAGGAATCTGAGACTATGACATCACAACTAGTCTGATTTCAGTCGTTTCTACAGAAATGATATCAAACTTTAAACTTGAATATCTCCTTAACGGAATAAGATTTTGCAATGCTTTTGTAACCATTTTGTTTCTTTTGAAGTCCTCTTTCATATAAATGGACATGTTTGACCACTGAACTAATCCTTTAAGGGGAACTCCATTTTGAAAGAAACACTTTTGTAATATCAAAAAAAAATGTTTGCCCATTCTACCAGTTCTTGCATCTTTGACAGTAATGGAGGGAGGGGGGGCACTTTTTATTTTCAAAAAGTTACTCCAGAAAATTAAGGGGAACGTTCTCCCGGGTCCCGGTTCCTACACCTACGGACAGGATTGAGCTCAGTTCAGAGACCCTTTTGCTTGGAATGCGATAAAGGCCCTTTGCATCCATATACTGCTTAACCAGTATTTTTCGCGCATGTAGCTATACATAATATTCTATTTAAATAGGGCCTACAGGCAATATGTAAAAGATTTATAGTTTAATATCATTTGCAAACAGGGCCGTAATTCTCCTCCAGAGAGTGCGGGATCGTGGCCTCTTATCCAAACAGTAGGGGACAAGAGGCAAATTTTCCCCGAAATGTGCTAATTGTTTTTAATTTAACGGAAAAGTTGGCGGGGGAACATGTCAACCTGTCCCCCCAGGAATTACGGCCCTCTTTGCAAACATCGATATCATTTTGTGAGGATCTTAGGACAGGCGGCGCCTTTGTTTGGGATCGTATAGACTCACACAACGCTGGCATGTGCGCCAAACAATTCAAGTGTTATAGAGAAAAGGGATTAAAAAACGATACCTTTGAAAGAGGACAGTAAGAGTATCTGGAAAGAAATGTACTGAAGGAAATATTTTAATTATGAAGCTCAGTAGGCTCATAGAGCCGATGCTTATCCCCGGTTTTCATGACTCCCCCTGAATAGAACACCAGTCCATCGCAGATTAATTCCCCAACAATGCTGGTGGTATTAATTTTACAGCTGAGTTGACTGAAGCAAGTAAAGTGTCTTGCTCAATGACACAATGTGGCGCTCACGTCGTGAACTGAATCCGGTACCTTTAGAATACGAGCATGACTCCTTAACCACTGAGCCACTGAACCTCTCGTAAAATGTGTACCATAGACAGATAGATTTAATTCATGCATCATTATTTATCAGTTTATGTGCTGCACTTGAGAATGACTGAATGACGAGTAACGTTTTAGAAGAGCATTGGATTCGAAGTATAGAACATTCTTCAAAGACCTTGTTTGATCTGATGTATATGCAGAAACATGATGTCTGAATTTGCTTTGGGAAAAGTGGCCATTGGTTGGATGGCACTCACCGTTCTTAGGAGGGGACGTAAAGCCGTCGGTCCCGATGGTACGAGATTCACCCCCTGCCTGCTTCTCTGAACACTTCTCGAGAAATGGAGGGTGTTAACCCGGTGTTCATCCTTTTCCCATCCTGGCGAAATCCTTGGGTCCACACTGACAGACTGAAAACTTGTGTGCTTCATTGTGTGCTTCCCTGCATGACATGTGCCTAAAAATTAAAACAAGTTTCGAAATGCGAAATCACACACAAAACATGCCTACAATTCTTTGAAAGTTCATTTAGCATAAGTTTGATATGACAGTAAGGTTGATTATATAAATATAAGTATAGGAGAAATTTGTGATACAAAAATTTGAAAAAATGTTTATTTCCATTTGATTATTTAGGTTTTTGAATTATTGTGTACTTAGAATTAGTCCCACTTATAAGGTTAATACGAAGTATGACTCATTAAAAAAATCTCTTTTTCAAAATTGATTTTCTTTATGCTATAGTATTGCAAACGAATATAAGACAATGGGTTTGCACAATGAAACAGATATCTTATATATTTTCTATTGATGACATCACAAATATGTATATTTCCAGAAAAGTAAGACAAAAGCTGTGAAGGGATCAATTTCTAAGTAAATCTCAAAGGGGTTAGGGGGGGGGAGGAGTACCTACCCTGAGAATTTTTTATTTTTCCGATTGCATGGTCTAAATTGGAGAAATATTCAAATTCAAATTAAACAAAATTGATCAAATTGAAGGGAAATTTGGTCAAATTGACAGAAATTTGGGTAAAACTATAGCCATTTAAGATAATTTGAAGGAAACTTGGTTAAATTTTAGCAACATTCCCCGAAAATTGAGGGTTATTTCCGGAAAATTGAAGGAGATTTCCCGATTAGCAACAACATTTGATTTGAAACTTAATTTACCAGTGTAATTGTTCCACGTATAACCTGATAAGCAGGAATGGTTTGGGCTTCTCTGACTATCTGACTATAGGTCTGGAGGTGGACGTTCCTATCCACCCCTGGTAGCGAGTTTATCTTTATTTTCATTTCTTATGAATTTCTATCAATCAATCTAATATTGCTCTGACGTCACCCAGTAAGACATTGCAATATGCGCATACATTTAGAGCTTCTTTTTTTTAGTTGGATACATCTTCTGTGGAGTGAAATTCTTCTGTGAGTCCAGATTTTTTATGCTTAATCGTAATAATGTTCATACCTTGTTAAGACAGTATAAACAGATAAGAGGCATTGTATATCCCCTTTGTTTTCGCTTTTCTTTGTTTCAACCATTAGATACACATATTTGGTCTAAACAAATTCACCTTTAAACACGGTTGTAATTTAGTTGGTAAATTCGGTTTTTTTGAGCTTAATTAAGCGATCATTCCTGAAAAATCCAGATATTTATGCGGATGCGAGTCTTATTTCTGCAGCGTTTTCATATCTTATAAGCGTTTTTCAACATTTTGCTGTGTTGCTATGTTTGCCTTACAAAGATCAATCCGTGGATGCAATAACTCTTTGCTTTAGTGCGTAGTTTTAATGAATTGTGCATTCCAAAACCCCAAAAGACTCCAATAACTCGGTTTTCGCTCGGCCTGTCGGCGCAACCCGAATGAATTTAGCATATATAACAGCATTGACTCGGAATCTGCCACCGATTTTTCTGAAAGATGGCGATATCTGCTTTAATTTTGCATGTAAATTCCCATTGACTTTTTCCGTGGTCTGCAACACAATCTTGACTTCATCAACTTTTTTCGAAGATTATCATTTAAGTTTTCGTCGAAACATCCATAATTTTTGTGGATATTATATTGCAAGAACATTCATGAGTTTGTCCGATGATAATTTCGAATTTGTACCGCTCAGAAGGGTAAAGGTATCGCGGAAAAAGCACACGTTACAACTGAAACCGAAAGTGTTCTACCCGCACCCGGGCACTCTGCCGTATCCACATATCAGTGCATGTTTGGTCCGTGTGTTTTTCACTGGCGGGCCGGCGAACCCGGGAGGCTCGAGGAGGCAACATGGATATGGCCGCGAAATAAACTAAAATAAGAATTTCCTTATCTGAAGATGACATCGGTATACAAACAATTTCTTTTTGATCAGTCACAGCTATTAAGCATCATAATTATCTTTATCATTCATTCTTAGCTAGACCCCAACAATGTATCAATTCACTGTTTTCAGGCGTATTCAATTTGAAAGTGATGTGAACAAAATTACAATTTTTGATTTTGAAAAAGAGGTAATTTTCCAATTTTCAGATTTTTAATTAAAGATTAAAGTTATGGCATTGTGTTTATATTCTCCTAAAATGCCCTGGTCAAAGGACTTTGGCCCGTTTGAAATGGCCCCACTTTAGAAGAATATAAACACGATGCAAGAACATTAATCTTTTTTATAAAAAAAAACCCGAAAAGAATTAGGCCAAATGTATTTATTATTTATTAAATCATTTTATAAACTACACTCCCAAAAAGAACATCCGTACACTGACATTCATAAAACCTAACAATCAGATATGCAAAAATTAATGCATGTCAGTCCGGCAGCATGCCTATTAATGGGAACATAAATGATCCTATGAATGGGAACATTTTGCTACATGGAAGCCGCCATTTTGTGATATTTCCCATGATCCTTTGCTATGCTAACGTTAAAGCCTTATGCAATGTTACAAACTTTAAATTTGAAACACGTCTGGGAAAAATATCTTTGCTTGGGGAAACTTAAACTCATGACAATACCTTCATTACTGTCATGACTACAACTTTTCCACTCCCATTTGATATGTTCACCACGCCGTTTTTGAAATATTAGAAATAATAGACAATAGAGAGCTAGCTTTTTGGTGCGAAGCAGCCATTTTGAAAATCCAAATGGTTTTCAACACAATGATTTTCAATATTTCAAGTACACCAATTAGAAACTATGACAATTTTTCACAATATCTGAACAATATGGCTGCATGACTTCAATATTATCGTGTGTTATAATGTTCCTATTAACAGGCATGCTGTCGGACTGCATGTGGTAGTTTATAAATTAAATGCATCTTTATTGAAAACGAAAGTTCTATTGAATTGACAAACAATGATTCACCGAAATTTTAATGAAAGGTGGCTGAAAATCATAGTAACATTGAAGAAAAATTTGGTAAAATTATTTGAAAGTTTTCTCAAATTTGTTACCAAATTTCCCCAAGTGTTGACAAATTTTCCACAAATTGATAAAAAAATCCCTAGAAATGAATGAAATTTCCAGACAATTGCTCAAGAATAAATGAAATTTCCCCAAAATTGACAAACCATTTATGGACATTTGAAGGAAAGTGCCCGAAAAAGAGCGAAATGTCCCAAAAATCGAAAAAAAAATGCGCAAAAAAATGAACGAAATTTTCCGAAAATTTAAAGAGAATTTCCGCAACGTCATGTACCAGTGCAATTAGTCCACTTATTACCAGGACTTTTCTAGGGATCTTTCCACCCTCTCCCCCTCTCGAGATACGCCCCTGCCTAGCATTATGTACCAATATGGTTGGGAGTTAGTGTATAGGGTTGAATACAATGTGATGACGCCTTTCATTGTCGTCATTTATTTTTTCAGCAGTTCAGCCCCACCCTCCGCTCCACAGTCCCTGATCATATATTAATATTTTTTCTTGTAATTAAATTTGGATGCCTACACATTAATTCCAATTACAGTAACTTTCATGTATTTCAATGGTAACATTGGACATGCCATTGGAAACTACAATCCTCATCAAACTGAGAAATATCTTTTGGAAGATTTTCTGGAATTGATATATTACACCATTACATATAGCAAAGCAAATATATCAATTACATATATCAAACTACATTCCTTTATCTTGCGCCAACCCTCAATTTGACACATGTACTCCAGTGGCGCATTCAGTGGAGGTCAGAGGGGCACCCCCCCCCCTCCCCCTCTCCCCTTCTCCCCACGCTTCTGGCGAAATTCCATAAGTAATATGTTAGTAGCGGGTTATACCAGTGTACGCTTATATACAATATAGCAGTACATATTTGGAAAATAAACTGTAAACAAATTATATTGAAGATTAAGTTTCGTCCAAATTTCTTTAATTTTCGGGGAATTTTTTTCAATTTCTTTCAGTTTCGGAAAATTTTCTTCGATTTTGGGAAATATTTCTATAATATCTTTAATTTTTCTCGATGTTCGGGAAGTTTTTTTCAAATTTCTAATAATTTTACCAAGATTTTAAATAATTTTCCAAGAATTTCCAATAATTTCACGTAAATTTCAAATAAGCTAAGCTAAATACATCCGAGCCATTGGGCTCATTGGGCCGGTGCTTATCCCCGGTTTCCATGGCACAAGCGGATGAGAGTACATGACTCCCCCTGGACGAGACGCCAGTCCATCGCAGTTTAACTCCCCAGCAGTGCTGGTACTCATTTTACAGCTGAGTGGACTGAAGCAAGTAGAGTAAAGTGTCTTGCACGACGGGAATCAAACTCGCTGCCTCTCGAATACGAGCATGATTCCTTAATCACTGAGCCACAGCACCTTATTTCCAATAATTTTATCAAATTTACCTTTATTTTTTCAATTTTATGTTAATACTCAACAACAAATTTTACTTCCCAACCGGGGAGAAAGCATGCCCGGGAAGGTGAAATCCTACTAGTGCGCAGTTTTTGTTTTGTTTTCCATTCCCAAGGCTTCTTACTCTTCTGGATACAGCCTTTCCTCAATAATTACCGTTTGCCCCCTCTGAAACCGAAAGCTGAATACGCCACTGGTACTTCCTCCAAATATATGTTAAGGTACTACATCATTGATGTTCTGGTTCTGTAAGCGTAAAAATCCTTCATTCAACCTGTCTGCCTGTTCCAGTCCAGTGTTCACGAACCGCTGAATACCATTATCGGATATGCAGGCTGATATTGGGATGATGGACTAAATGTTTATCTTTTGAATAAAAGAAACAGATGGTTTTGGTGAAAAATTATGCTGATATATATAAATATATATATATATATATATATATATATATATATATATATATATATATATATATATATATATATATATATATATATATATATATATATATATATATATATATATATATATATATATATATATATATATATATATATATATATATATATATATATATATATATATGAATATATATATATATATATATATATATATATATATATATATATATATATATATATATATATATATATATATATATATATATATATATATAAATATTTATATATATATATATATATATATATATGTGTATATATATATATATATATATATATATATATATATATATATATATATATATATATATATGTATATATGTGTGGGGTGTGTGTGGGTGTGTGTGTGTGTGCGTGTTACTTGTATTGTTCTTACCAGGGTATAAATGGTTTACCAAACCTCAAGGTATATGCTAATTAACGTCTGATGATTCATAAGTAAAAAGAAAATCAGATTTGATCAAAATATGACGTCTATAAGCAGGTATGCCAGTAAGCGTATACGGCATTACGGGCCTAAGATTTTCTGACTGAGAGATGGGTGATGGGAGATGAGTGATAGGAGGGAGGTGGTGGAAGGGAGGCAAGCCGCAAGGTAATTTACCCATATTTTCTGTTCTGTTTATGTGAGGTGTTTTAAGGAGTCTTGTTCGTATGCGAGAGGTACCGGGTTCCATTCTTGCCGCGAGCGCTGCATTATATAGTTGAGCAAGACATTTTACTCTATCATTCTATATTTACTCTACCCCATTCAACTGTAAAATTAGTAGCAGCATTGTTGGGGACTTAACCTGCGATGAACTGGCATCCCGTCCAGGGTAGTCATGTGCTCTCATCCGATTGCGCCAAGGAAAACGAGGATAACAAGAAAACCTATAAATCGGACAAAATATGTCACTTTACAAAATTTTGTATGGGGGGACAAGTAGGTGAAATCGATCAAGTTGTCGAGGGAGAACGCCCCATACCCCCGTAGGGCCGCCAATGGGATAACCACCTGCCTGATGCGCCTAGTGACTCGGATGGATTAACTATGTGAAATTTTAGCTGCGAAATTTGTGCTGCTAAATTGGTGCGAAATGACAAAATACCTCGTCGAATCTCGTGCCTCGGTATTTTTAAGCGTTGGGAATGGGAAGTGGATATGTTCACACAACCCCATGCTGCACGCTTATGAATGTCAGTAAATAGGAAGTTAGTTCAAGATATATATTTCTGATAGTTAACCTATTTAGGGCGTTAGTGGCGGAGTTAGGATTTTTAATGCATGGGGCCGTGGTAGCAATACACCAATAGTATTTGTGATGACCATTAGCGATGACGGGCATTTACGAGCAAGAGCTTGTGTGGTCTGCTAAATTCTAGGACTGTGGGAAGAGGGTCAACGCCCCATTCAGCCATAAGTAACAGGTGAAATTAACACACACACACACACACATTGCATCCTTGAACCCATATCAGATACATCTTCCTTTTATTTACTTTTCTAAGCATAAGTTCAAGGACGACGGAGGGGCATGGGGGCGGCTGGGGGAGAAAGAATCGCATGGCGATTTCGGCATAATCATTTTTTCACACGTTTACCCCCATCTCTTCACCCCCATCACTTCACTCCCCCCTCATCTCCCACACACACACTTTCATGAGTATAAAAAACAAACAATAGGGCATATATTGTGCACCAATAGGTGAGGCAACTCATGCTGCCATTCCTTATATCCTCGTACATTTTAAATAGTAATCACTACATATCTCGAGCCTACAATGAAATCTTAACTGTAAAACTCGAAAGCAGATGATATAGTTTTTTCAATGAAATTTATTAAACAAGGAACAAAGGTAGATTTTGCATAGGACGCAGTTTAAATATATCAGTTATAAAAAATATATCAATATTAAAAAAACCTCGTCTTCAATTTCACCAGGCCTCTTACACTATACACTGCCATGATTAAGTGTATTAGAAGCATCCCATATATTGTACAAGCATTGTATACTGCACATATGGATTTTCAAAAACAGCATCAAGATATAAAATGTGCTGGTATGAAAAAATGCAAATTTATGCAAATGAGGTGATTGATACGTTGAAGAGAATAGTAAAGTTTTATTACATCGAAGTCATGTGATTAGACTGGTGAGATATGATATATCAGAGAGCCCCAAACCTATAAGATATACTGGTAGAATGAATTAATCATTAAGTGCTGACAATTCCATCCAAGAATTTTCATCCAACATTCGGAAAACTTGCCTGTTTTCGACATTTTTCTCAGTAAATTCGTTCAAATTCGGTAAGTTGTCTTCTCCAAAGTTATCTATCTGTCTTAAAGAATTTTATTTCATGCAAATTCACTCGTTTTCGTTACATACATCAAGAATGACTTTCTTATTTCAGTAAATTTTTTGGGAGGTGGTACTTCGTCAACCTTCAATATACTATTGTGTACCGCCATTTTTATTTTATATTGAACAAAAAGAAGGTATATTACCAGCGTTTTAACGTATTTTCAATAACCGTCTTTATTAATGCATAAGGGTTTCCTTTTTTCACAGCAATATAATGAATCACATTAATTAAAGTAGCACCAGGAAAGCAATTTGAATAACTTCACTATCTGTGGGTGCCTCTATATTTTGCTTTCTTTACAAAATCAATAGGTACCATGAAATATTATTTTTAAAAGATGCTCTTTCAGATTGTTTGTATTGATGACATTCTGTTATTTTTTTATGGGCATGAATGACATTTAATGAATTAAATTATTTGTTTTCCTTAAGTGTGAACTTTTCTGTGATTTTTATCTTGTAATTTGCACATTTTCTGCACTGTTAAGTGCTTTTTATTAGTCTGTTAGTATAGTACGTTGTTCCTTATACATTTTATTACGTGGTGTTTTTCTCTTAAGAATTTTTTATTTCAATACTTGGTGACTTTTAACGTTTTCTTTATCATCGCGCGTAGATATTGCAGCCCAAATAGTCTGCATGATTATCGTTTTTTTAAAATGTATTTCAATTTTGTAATCCTTTTGAATTGTTAAAAGCAAGCTTCATCCGAAAGATATCTATACATTAACAATTACTTCAATAGAAATTAAACTTTTTTTTTTCCATTGCCGCATATTTTTGGTCAAAATTCGACTACAAATACAATTTTGCTTTTCTTCATTCATTTTTTTTTTTGTATGAAAGAAATTTGTTATAACAAAGTAGCCCGTGCCGCATTTGTAACGCTTGTTCATGATTGTTCGTAACCACCTCTAGATCTGCAGATATCAATTTATTGAAAATAGCCTACATAGGCCTACAGAGTATCACATACAGTGCAATACAAAACAGTTAGCAAACATTATGTGGTATAATGTTTGTATGATATATAAAAAAAAATATGGAATTTCATTTATGTCAGATTCTTTCATGCCATGAAAGTTGCAAAATGAGGATGTCCTCTGTTTTCCTTTCTATCTACAGCAGAAAGTACAACTAATAAATTCAGTGTTTCTTGGAAGTGCAGAATTACGACATTTGTAAATTGTAATGCAGTTACATGCAGAAGACTGCTCATAATCTTTATTCAATATCTTAAAATTTATTCTTCAAATTCATTTCTTGTTGACTTTTGAATATCTTTCTATAAATTTCAGCAAAGAGATCATTGGGAGAGGCACATGAGCAAATTCTTAAAATAGTAAAGTCTACTAAAAAAAGAAAATAAAGAGTTGTTTAATGGTTGGCCTGACGCAATTGTGTATATGTATCTGGCAGTCTGGAGTTGGCCTATACTGGTATAAGGCCATATATCGTGTTTACGCGCGTGGAGATCAAACATATGCTATAATACAACGTTTATGAGTGGTCGAAATATGTACACAATCACTGTCAACAGGTCAAGCCAGTAAATAATCGCCGCGGAATTGACGTTACTGGTATATATCGGATTTATTGGTGACGGTTAACTGCTCAAGCAATTTTCTTAAGACGAGATTCTTTCTTTAAACAACCAAGTTTCATTTAAATGGGAGACTCAAGCCGTTTTCATAATTTTTGGTATAATGTAAATCAAGGTAATATTACTACTATAAGTATCAATGAATGATTTAAATTATCTGATACCATAAAAAAAAAGTTGACAATGATGATAAAATATTGTGGATTAGGATGGTGGCGACGACAGTGGTGAATGGCGTCATTATTCAATCAAAACTTTAAGGAGTAGGCTATTGCATCTTATTTCTAGAAAAAACACAAATAATGTTGCAGGCGATGCTTCATTTTTAATGTTATTATTTTTTTCTTTAAAGGCCATCTATCGTGATTAAAATGTGGCGGCGTACAATTTATTCCCAAACGATACTAATTGGCCTATTAATGTACGTGCACACTGTACATTGTGTTTCGACCAATAAAAACACAGGATTTGAAATTCATTTACCTCATACGTTAGAGACGATAACTGGCATTTAAGTGCATGTTTAAGAATAAAAAGGGCCTAAAGATGCATAGAGTGAAAAAAAGGCAAAAGCATAACAGTTGTTCACATGATACATATCATATGCATAGCAATTTTGATGTAAACCAATCAAAGGCCATCTACATCTGATGATGTCATCACTGTGATCATTAGAAGCAAACCATCTAACCTGCATGCTTGGCGGACCCGACTTAGTTTTAGGGTCGTTAGTATTTACTCACCAAGAATTCACACAAAAATTGAAGCAAAAGGAATTTTCTGGTATTTTTTTAATCGAATTAGCAAACTTTAGCGAAACATCGCCAGTGACTCCTTTGATGACACGCTTTCCTTTAATTTTGATTATTGATATTTCATGCATTTTTAGCCGAAAATGAATTGAGAACATTAGAGTTGCAAGAGTTTTGTTCCATAAAATATTTGTGTCACCTTGTGTGGGACCTTGGTCCCCGTTGGCCCATGAGACGGAATTTGTATTTTTAATGGATTAATTAAGTGGTCATTGACAAGCAAGTTAATCTTATTTAAACTGATAAAAAAGAATTTTAAAAATGTGAAGAAAGCATTTAAAAATTATATTCCCTTAAGCAGTTAAGGGCTGAAAGAGATATTCAAGTTGAACAGTTTAAAGCTCTCGTCTTATCTGTGTAGAAATGACTGGTGTAGTAAGTCTACTATTGAAAATTAGCGCCCTAACGCTCACAATCCTAACAACAACACAAATATTGTTTTACTCTTTGAATTATTTTTCCATTTTTCATGTGGAATATTCTAATTACCCTTATTAGATTCTGTTTTACTACTATTCTGTCATATTAATGGTTTTTAAGCCACAAACTTGCAAGTCGAAATATGATAAAATACATAAAGATTTTGGGGAATCTGGGGCTGTGATGTCACAACTAGTCTGACTTCGGTGATTCTACACAAATGATACCTGATTTCAAACTTAAATATCTCTTTAACCGAATAAGATTTTTGAATGTTTTCTTCACCATGTTGTTTCTGAAGTCCTCTTTCATATATAAGATGTACTTATATACCCTGACCCCTAAACTAATCCTTTAATTATCATTTTCCTTGTCTGTATTTGCATATATGCACGTGATAATAATTCTTAAAAGAATTAACACTTATTCTCTTGCAATGAAATCAATCTGTTTGTCAGTTTGTATAGACTGATAGAAACTTTGCTACTTGTAACAATTAATCCAGAGCGTTTTGGAGACTGTTATATGTGTTATCTGCAGTTGGCACTAAATATGCACCCTCCTATAGTATATATTCCCTGGTATGGAGGGAGGGGGGGATGGGTGCTTTAAAGAGGTATTGTATCATTGTATGAAGAATTTCTGAAATTGGAAATAAATATAAACTTTAAAATGAAATTAAGTGGAATGAAAATAATATATAGACCAATTTGAGATTTTGAAAAAAATCTTATTTGTTATTAAGGATATATATATATATATATATATATATATATATATATATATATATATATATATATAATGATATATATATATATAATAATATATATATATATATATATATATATATATATATATATATATATAACGATATATATATATATATATATATATATATATATAATGATATATATATATATATATATATATATATATATATATATATACATTTATATATATATATATATATATATATATATATATATATATATATATATATATATATATATATATATATATATATATATACATATATATATACATATATATATATATATATATATATATATATATATACATATATATACATATATATATATATATATATATATATATATATATATATATATATATATATATATATATATATATATATATATATATATATATATATATATATATATATATATATATATATATATATATATATATATATATATATATATATATATATATATATATATATATATATATATATATATATATATATATATATATATATATATATATATATATATATATATATATATATATATATATATATATATATATATATATATATATATATATACATATGCATATATATATATATATATATATATATATATATATATATATATATATATATATATATATATATATATATATATATATATATATATATATATACATATGTTACTTGTGTTGTTTTCTTACCAGTGTATAAATGGTTTACCAAATCTCAAGGTATATGCTAATTAACGTCTCTGAGTTATGAAATAAACCACACCCACCATAGCAACGCGGTTACAAGTGGGGGCAAACAAACCTTCAAATCCGCAATCGTGTATGTATGACCAATGCATTGACATTTAAATGTTCACGTGGCCTGCCGCAAGCGTTGATCCATTTATGGCGATTCTCCGGATCATTAGTTTTTAGCAAATGGGATAAACAAAATTCAGTTCGCTAAGTGTTCTGGGTAACAGCAATCAGATTTACAAAGCCCGCAGCGGGCCCGTAAGCGCAATTTTTGTTCACCATTTTGCCGTCACTCAATCTGGTGTGTGCAAAAATTGGTATTATACAGTAAATAGCATTGACTACATGAGCGCGCGCAGCTATTTAGCTGTATTGTACTAGTACCGCGTATGATGTTTGCCCCACTTAGTTACGCAGATAACTAGGCAAATTGCTAGGCAAATTCATGCGGTGATTGGTTAAAAAAGCTGTTCCATCATCAAACCCAGAGAGGTTAATTTATGGTACCATCTTGTCTATTGCAATGTCATTTAATTTATTTCAATTGGGCATTTGTTATTAAACGTGGGTATATCGTTTTCACACGTAGGCCTACCATGCACTATTATATATCTTTCTGAAAATACTTTCAAAGCTTTCACAATTTGATGTATACCTGCACTAACCCAAAATACTGCTATCTACTACAGCTATATAGTTTACTTCAGTCATCATGTCATGGCGTGTCTGAACAACTGAACTACCTTCAACGTGTGTGATAGCACCAGTTATCATTTAAACTTGGATTATACATATTTTTTTGTGTGCGTTATACAAATGAAGCTATAGGTTTGCAGCTATGTATGCTACATGCACATTATAAGGATATACTTCCTTCTGAAAGTACTCTCCATAGGATTGATATATACCTGCACTATAGCTTATATCAGACACGCGGGAACTATAGGTTTGCAGATATGCTTCAGCTTCATGGTTTTTGGCAATACCATTTTCGGATTTGATTTAGGGATTCAACTTTTGTTTGCAAAATACAGATTTACCGGAGTACAGATCTATTTCAGCAAAAAAAAATGTAATACCCTATTCAAGATCTTAACAATACAAACTGTATTTTTTGTCTACGAATTTAATGCTCTTCATGCAGTTCTATATAGAGGTTAATTCACAACCTTTTTTTTTTCAGGTTTATGGAATTTTATCCTCTTTAAGTTCTTAAATCAGTTATCGTGTTAACGTGACCAAAATTCTGACAGTACACAATTGAGCCAGAGATCTAAAACCATATCCCTGTTTGATCGTTTTTAATTGGTCGTATTTGTATTTACCGAAGAGCCAATCAATAACCACCGCGGAAGTGACGTCATTAGTATGTAGCAGAATTACTTGCGGGGTCTTGAGCAATGCTCGTGAGACGAGACTTTTTCTTTAATATCCTTATCTGGGACAAGATACCTCTATCTGATATTTTTCTTTTATTTGAAAAAAAAACATTATTTAATTATTTTTTTGATTAGCAATGTGGAAAGACTACTTTTTCATGGGTTGTATTTATCAGTAAAGATTTTGATCATGTTTAAGGCCATACATCGTGTTACTGAGGGATTAGATACACACTACAATCCAATGTTTTTAATTGGTCGAAACATTTACGCAATCACCGACAAACCAATTAATTACCGCCGCGAAAGTGACGTTCAAGTTGCATGGGATTGATTGGGATTGGTGAAGCAATTTTTTTTTTTGTGTGATGAGATTACCTCTTGAATGTATTGGAAATGTGTCTTTCAATCATATGACAAAATAAAAGATAGACAGGATGTCCACCTGCTTGTGAGGTAATTGCCAACGATATAAACATAAATCTTATACTTTGTCGAAATTTGTATGCTTGCCGTTTCCGTTTTGGGTGTTGGACCAAGGAGCTATACTGATTGGACTTCACTTCTTTTTGACTCCATGCATAATTTCTCATTGGTTGAATGGGCATAAGAGACCTGCAATGCACCGACACGAGTATTATGACTGCGCGGAGGGCACGTGTTTGACCATAAAATGGTTAGGCCTACATTAAAGGCCAGTATCGTCTCTAACATCAAACGTGGATGTATAGCCTAATAGACGTCAAATCGCGTGTTTTGATTGGTCGAATACAATGGTCCAATCACTTACGTACTTATACAGATAGGTCAATCAGGTAATCGTTTTGGAATATGCTGCTAAATTTTAATCAAGATAGATTTAAAGGATTAGTTCAGTGGTCAAACAAGTTTATCGTATATTAAAGAGGACTTTGTTAGAAACAAAAACTTCAATATCTTATTCCTTCAAGGGGATATCTAAATTTAAATCTCTGTATTATCTGTGCAGAAATAACTGGTGTAGTGAGTCTACTATGGAAGGTTGGCGCTCTCCTCCTCATATTCTCAGCAATTGTTCGTGTATTTAACAGAAATTGTATTTAACTTTTTTACTATTTTAATTATTTTTCGTTGATCTTTCTTTACTTGGTAAATTATAATCATCCATACAAGATTCTGTTTTACTACTCTCCTGACATATCCAATGGTTTTTAAGCCACAAAATCGCAGGCCAAAATATAATAGAATACATAAATACTTTGAGGAATCTGAGGATTTGACAAACAGTCTGAATTCAGTCGTTTCTATACAAATGATAATCAAACTTTAAACTTACATATCTCCTTAAAGAAATGAGAGGTTTTTTCTATTCAATGAAGCCTTGTAACCAATAAGACTTTTTTCACTATATGCCGTCATTTATAAGGTGCTCACGCATCAAACCTGTGCATTCTGTCTGTGCATTTGACAGTTTGAAAATAGATTTCTATATTGGTGTTTGAAATATTATTTCGTGAGCCGTTTTTATTTCATCTGTAATCTGCTCTTATATACCATAACATTTCCTGTATGTGATTTTTTCTTTATGCTTTGTAAAAAAAATAGTGTGACTTGTAAACTGGTAATGAGACCAATAAAATGTTGTTAAAAGAAACATTTTTTGAATGCTTTCTTTACCATTCCCTTTCTTTTGAAGTCCACATAAGATGAACTAGCTTGACACCTGAACTAAGACTGAGACTAACGATGCATTCTGATCACCTTATCAGTGATCAACGGTCGCTATACATTTAAGAAATAAACTGCAATTACGATCAAACTGTTATGTAATAAATCCAAGTCAAGACAAAGTGCACGGAGAATAATCTTGTAATCTGGTAGCCCAAGATGTGTTTCAAGGCCATCTATCGTGATTAAAATGCAGCGGCATGCAAAGAAATAAACTCAATTACGATTAGGTCTAAACTGTTATGTAATAACACCAAGTCAAGACAATGTGTATGGAGAATAATCTCGTAACCTGGTAACACAAGATGTGTTTAAAGGTCATCTAATGTGATTAAAATGCAGCGGTATACATTTTATTCCAAAACGATTGCTGATTGGCCTATAAGTATAAGTACACATTATACCATTGCATTTGACCAATCAGAATACACGATTTGAAATCTATGTTAGCGACGATAACTATAGCCTTAAAACATACGCTCAACCTGTTCAAGGGGATCTCAAAATTCTAAAAACCAACAGCAAAAATTCATCAACATTTTTTTGTTTACATTTTGTATCGAAATAAAATAAAATGAAGCAAAAGAACAACTATTTAATCCAGACTTTCAGCTCGCTCTGGCAGATTGGCATTGGCAGATTAGTCTCATTATAATGTACAGATGTAGACTTCTCTGGATTTTTTACTTTTCTCTAGCAGTCTGGAGACCTGAGCTCAAAAAAAAGCATGGTGGTAAATAAATCATGTTGTAATTAGTTGTACGGTACCTCAACACCTTTTTTGCTCTTACTGGCCTATTGGTTGGAATGAAAACAAAATTAAATTTAAAATCAACGCTGAATTACAGGCCATCTATCGTGATTAAAATGTGGCGGCCTAAAATTTATTCCAAAACGATTACTGATTGGACTATAAGTACACATTACACCATTGTATTTCGACCAATCAGAACACACGATTTGAAATTTATTTACCTCCACGTTAGCGACGATAACTATAGCCTTTAATCACACGCTCAACCTATTCAAGGGTATCTTAAAAGTCTAAAAATCAACAACAGAACAAAAATTCATCAACATTTTATTATGGTATATTTTGTATTATATCAAAATAAAATGAAATTTAGCAAAAGAACAACTATTTAATCCAAATTTTCAGCCCGCTCTATCTTGGCATTGATAAATTGGTCTCATGATCAGATGATAATGTATTTCCCCTTTATAGACTCTGGATTTTTTACTTTTCTCTGGCAGTCTGGAGACCTGAGCTCAAAGAAAAGCATGGTGGTAAATTAGTTGTAAGGTACCTCAAAACTTATTTTTGCTCGTACTGGCCTATTGGTTGGAATGGAAACAAAATACAAAAATAATAAAAACAAAATCAGCACTGAATTAAAGGCCATATATCAGCAGATCAGTCTATCGTGATTAAAATGTAACCAGGTGACGGCATGCAATATTTTGTATTCCAAAACGATTACTGATTGGCATATCAGTATAAGTGCACATTGGACCATTGTATTTCGACCAATCAGAACACACGAAGTGAATTCTCATTACCTTCGTGTTAAAGACGATAACTGTTCTTTAAACACGCAGGTGCTTTGTTGCTTTGTAACTTTGATTGAGTTTCATCTTCTTTATTTTTTGTAAAGTTAGCTAGGGTGGTCGAAATTTGTTTAATCAAGTAAGAATGTGCAAACTTTAGCATTCAACTGGAAGAAAAAAACCTTTAGCCCGGTTAGGGCGAGCTAGCCCGGGGAGAGCTGAAAATTCATTCATCGGCGGGCTGGCCCGGGAGTTAGCCTTGACGGGTTGGAAGTGTTCACGTGACAGATACCATGAAAACGCGTAATAAAAATATTTACCTGTGATATTTGTGAAGAAAAATACATGGCCAACGTGTCTAGTCTAAAAGTTTTCCTATCAATAATTGCGTTGAATTTCCAACTGCATACAAAACCTGGTGTTAACGTTATACCTTATTTCATACCATAAGCAAGCGATCCGCTTATAATGCATAGGCCTGACTAGCTGACTAGTTTCTTTTTTTGTGCAAGATCTGTGGGTATTGAATGAAACTTTTGAACAATAGAAATACAGAATGTCGTTTTGTGATATACCATCTTCAAGATACATTAAAATGAATTATTATTGATTTAAAAATTAATTAAATCTCAGCCCTGCCCCATTTAGGTGTTGCGATTACATGAAGTCGGTCTGAAATCGGGCGATCTCAGCCTGGGACTGAAACGAGTCCAGCCCGGGTCTAGTGTAATCGCAAATTTGTTTTATATCGCAATTTGGGAATTTCATCGTGCGTAAAGTAAAGACGCCTGTCAATCAACACCGGGGTAAAATTTTACCCGCGGGATTATGTAATCAGGGGGCAGTTTTCGCTTCCCACTGACCTGACGGTGGACGGGTGTTTGTCGCTGTTCCGGAATCATTTTTTCAACGCCCACCACCTCCAAGACACCTTACCACTTTTCATTCTGGTGATTTCTCAGAGAGGATAACATTTCTAAATAGCGGAACGACTATAATCTCCGTCAACTTCTTTTGTTCTTATAAACAATGATACAAGCAGGCAGCTGCAGGCTACACGGGAATCTTAGCGGGAATTTCCCTAACGGAGTTTTTGACAGTTTGAAGCAAAGTTCAACAGATGCGGAAGAACAAACTCATTATTCCGGGAGCTTGTTTGCTTCCCATTTGGACTTGGGTATATTCAAGTAGCTTAACTTAATAACCATGGATAACCAAACCCCATCCGCCCCCACTTTTTTTCTGAAAACTGACAAAAGTGCGCTTTTGAAATTGAAAAGTGCCCCTCAGCTACTGTCAACGGTGCAAAAACTGGTAGAATGTGCACACACTTTTTATGAAAACATTACAAAAGTGCCCCTTTTAAAATGAAGTGCTCGGACCCAGTAGTAAAACCTGGCGACATTTGTCACTCCCATGTATGGGAGGAATGCATCCCCATTGGAATAGTAGTACTCTTTTCTAAAAAATAAAATGCTACCCCTTTTACTTTACTTTGTTGTCTGGTTGTTTTGGGCTCA
>JAIGNY010000317.1:1402500-1437500 GCA_020152595.1 Chiridota heheva
GTAGATTGTGCAAATAAATTAGTTGGTGTATGTCATAAGCTAAAAGATACATATCAGATAGGACGGTAACACGGTGTTATCTTACTTTATTTACCATTTTAACTAGATAAAGTTGCGTGAAGAACGTTTTTGATTCTGAGAATGAGAAGCTTTTGTTGATTTTAAATTGATAACAAATTCTATTATCATCATATCCATTAGCAGATTAGCTGAGGTTTAAAGCGACTTCAGGAGGAGATTTAATGTGGTTATGCCCCAGACTAGTGAAGCTGAAATTACGGGTCTAAATGTCCGAAAAGCATGTCCAGCACACCCCGTGAAGATAGCAAAAGTTCCCGCCAATAAGGAGTTTTAAATTTCAAATCATAACAACATTTGTTTATTTTAATAGGTTTTTTGAAGTGCAAATTTGTGGGTATTGTCTTACGTAATTCCTTTGTTTTGGGATGTTATACAAAGCCCGAATCAACAGAAGACATTCCCATCAGTTTCAAAGATTGCAGAAAAGGAAATAAATAGAAAGGAATTATACAGTTATAGCTGAATATATAAAGAATTATAATGACTGATCGAAGTTTCGGGATTTTTTAATTTTTTAATTTTTCACTTCGATTTTGATAGAGGTGCGATCCCGGGGATAGGAATTAGATCTCCAGAAACTTTTTGTCAGAATCAACTAATCCCCATCTGCCCATAAAGAATAAGGGTATATATTAAGAATAACAACAAAAGCAAAAATTAACAAAAAAATGTCCCTTATAAACCACCATAAAATCTCCGTAATTAAAACTAAAAGAGGGATTTTCGAAAGGCATATATACTTGACTAAGCCACGGTATATTTCAAGTAACTATTTGTTTCCATTTTGTCTTGCTCTTGTCAAATTTAATATCCATTTTCTTGGAATTCAGTCAAAGACACGTTCAGTTCTGTGAAATTGCATAACTGCATAACGGCTGAGCTGGGAAAAACAAATTTGTTATCAGGACCAACATGGCCGCTTGGGAAATATCTTTATTTCAACACTATACTAAAATGTATACGAGCTGACGAGGTGGTCGTAATAGTGATTGGCAAAAACGAGGGCTAAAGAGATCATGTTTTGAAAAAGTCTTTACTAACAAATTTAAGGGCAAATTTTGGCTAAAACGGCTACCTTTAATTATTATGGACACGTAAGTATCTCGTAAACAAATATATAAAGATAATGAAGAAATTTAACAAGTGCTGCAGTGCACGGCCAACATCCTTTTTTAATGAAGGGCACAAATGTTCAACTTATGCGATCTTCATAGCCCCTTTTAGGGAAACGTTGACCGCAATTTCTCAGAAATCAATTATGCTGCACTGTGGGTATGTATTTAAGTTTTATGGACACGTAACTTTCAATCTGTTGTAATATTGGTTGAAAATCGTATAAAAAATAACATGTATGCCTCCAGTCTAGCAACTTCTCAAGCAGATATGCGTGGATTACTATAGCAGGTAAACATACTACTTCAACCTATACATTTATAAGAACTGGTATTCGAATTAAAGGAGACATAAAGATAATATTTGTAAGCAGAAGCAGTTGCGTATCCAAAGGGAGGGGAGAAAAATCTTATTATTTATCTTATTATCCAGGTCTTATTATTTTTTTAGATTTCAAAAGGGCACTTTCTCAGAATCAGGTTCTTCGGTAATAATATTTTAAACATTTGTGCGATGTTGTATTTAGATACATGAACTAAGACACAGAGAGAGAAAGAGAAAGAGAGAGAGAGAGCGGGGGAAGAGGGAGGAGGGGGCGGAGGTGGGTGTCGGAGTGCATGTGATACAGAACAGGCTCATGTTAAAAGTTTGACAACATTTACACAAGTTTGTAGTAAATTATTTAAAACCTTTCTTTTAGACAACCCATATTTTATAAAGAGTGACTATAAACAGATAAACCTAACCATGTACAAACGTAAATCATAAAACATTATATTTCCACATTATGTGTTTTCATGATTTTGTGTTTTGTATATGGTATATTATAGCTCTCTTCAAATTGACATAAATTTTGACTTGCATAATACACCTTCTTGTTATGCGTTGTGACATACGTTTTTGCCCTTGAAATGTCAATTTTGCGAGAGCTTCGGCTGGGGCTTCCACCAGGGGCCTTTAAGCGGGCCCCTAGAGCCCACGCTGACAAGCTTTGCACTCGAAGTGACACACCACTAAATATCGTGTCGGTTCAATTCAATCCTCCCCGCCCCCCTCTCCGATATGAAAATCCTGGCTGCGTTACTCTTTATAAGTAATCTGATGAAATTCTACATCGTGCAAAACAATTGAGCATATTTTTTATACATTTTAAAAACATCAATTATGGCAATAACATCTGAGTTGCCATTTTGTTCATACGTCCCATAAAAAAATATGTAATTCATTTAGTACAGATTAGAATATTAATGTATTTCTTTATAATCTATTTACAATTTTCAAACTTCTAACAAATAATAGTTCCTTTGCATGGGTCTATGAATTTTATTTTTATTTCAAAATTTTGAACTTCTAAGAAATAGTTTTTTTTTTGCATGGGTTTATGAATATTAATTTGTATAATGATTCAAGCCCTCCGAACCTAATGTCAACAGGTCAAAGCATTTTGGAGAAAAAAAATTCAAAGAGAATTAAGAAAGAAATACATTATGTGTGCTAACACATGGGGCAAATTATGTCATAAATGCAGAAAGATGCCATTTTAGAATCTTCCAGATCATTGGAATCATTTCAAGCTTCAACCAGTCAAAGGAAGCATGCCTATTAATAGGAACATTTATAACACACGAGAATATTCAAGTTATACAGCCATATTGTTCAGATGTTGCGATAAAATGTCAGTTTCTAATTTAAAAATCATTGGTTTGAAAAACATTTGCTTTTCAAAATGGCCGTTTCGCGCCTAAAAAGAGCTAGGTATATTGTCTATTTTATCTAAAATTTCGAAAACGGCGTGGTGAACATATCAAATGGGAGTGGAAAAGTTGGAGCCATGACAGTAATGAAGGTATTTTCATAAGTTTTATGTTTCCCTATAGCAAACATATTTTTCCCAGACGTATTTCAAATTTTGAAAATGTAACATTGCATAAGGCTTTAACGTTAGAATAGCAAAGGTTCATGGGAAGTATCACAAAATGACGGCTTCCATGTAGCAAAATGTTCCCATTAATAAGAACATTTATGTTCCCATTAATAGGCATGCTACCGGACTGTCCAACACAAACTTAGACAAAATGGCAGCGTCCATATTACAACTTGAAACTTGGATAACTTGAGAATGGAAGATTTTAGGTTAGGCTTTTTGGTTGTTGGTTTATTTCTTTAATTCTCTATCGTATATCAAGCTACAATTTTTTACTTTACGTCTCCTTTAAGTCTCATGGAATTTTTTATATAGTGTAAAGATACATAAAAAAAATCTACTACTTAAGAATATAGATAGCACAGCGATTGAGATTTATTCCATCGATTAGTTCACATAGGTATATCACTGTCTACAAGATTTAGGTTCTTACCAACATCGCATATTTGGTGGATCTGAGGTTTGGAGTACGATCATCTTCTCGCTCCATCCTCCATACCCCCCCTCCCCTCCCTACCCCATTCCACACAAACACAAACACTCGTAACGGATGGAAGATATGGTATAATAACTTTGACTAATATAAAGTGCAGATTTGTAGACCTATGTTATTGCGGTTTTTTAAGCCAGCACCGTCGTGAATCCCATTTACTTCAAATAGTCAAGTTCCAAAAAATATAGGCCGAGAGGGGCGTATTGTCGAAAAGCGACGGCCTGTTTTCGAAGAATGGCAGCGAGCTGTCGACTGAAGAACGAAAATTTCGATGTCCGACTATGTGTCAAAAATCCATCAAAAAACAGATATAATAAAATTGTTCCTTTGCAACGTTTTAACAATCAAAATTCAGCAAATCATTCATGAAAAATAATTTCATTTTATTTCTGCTTTTAGATAGTTATTTGGCTTTTTCTGAAAATTTGGCCTTTTTGTGGCTATTTTGAGACTTCGTCGGCCGCAAAAATATTATTTGGCTTTTTTCGATATTGATTTTCGTAATTTGGTTTTTGGCTTATTTTTTGTTTTTTTGCTTGTTGGAGACTTGTTTGGTTGTAAAATATCTCAACTTCTCAAAGGTTTTGATGGAGAATAAAAAAAAGGTAAACAATCAATTTTTGACAAAGTTTAATTCAGTTCTTCATTCAGGGTAGCCTGTTCAGTCCGAGGCCTTAAACATGGACCTGAGCAATATAAGTATCAGAAAGAAAAAAACAAAAAAACAATATCAAACAAAGAAAAAGTTATAAACAAATGGCATCAAAAGAAAACAAAATACAACAAAGTTGTAAACAAATGGAGAAAATGTGAAAATATGCAAAAATCATCAAAAGAAAAAATGATAAAATATTAGCGCTAATAGAAGTTAAAGTGTAAGACTTTCAGGATAAAAGCTTTAATTGGGCAAGGTAGGTATCAGTTGTTTAATTTGGCTCTTTAAGATGGCTAAGGAATGACAACATTTCAAATCCTTATCTAAATTGAGTCCATAATTTACTTCCTCTAAATACAAAAGAATTCTAAACTTTAACAAGATGGAAGTTAAAGCAATCGACCCTCAGTTTGCCGTGTCGACCGAACAGCTGAATCAAAATGTTTAAAACATTTACAAAGATATTTTGGTGCTAATTAGTTTATACATTTATAAATCATTATATAATCCCTATAAATAGTTCAGACCACGTTGAATTTTGCATGTTGCAGAAGTTACGGAATAACATTTGCTCAGTGCTTTTCAGTACATTTTGCCAAAAAGCCCCTGGACTCCCGCCAGTCATGCCAGTGGCCAATCGCTAGCTTACACAATTTGTCATTTTCTTGATTTCATTACCAATCCCTTTGAAAATTTGTCATTTTCTTGATTTCATTACCAATCCCTTTGAAAATTTGTCATTTTCTTGACAAATCCGGTTCACGCTCCCGATCGGGTGATCTCCTGATTGGGAGATCGAGATATGCGCAGTGACCATAATTTAAATTGTTGCTAATAAGTTCAGCCGTTAATTTTTTTTTTCGTTTTAAATTCTGTAATTTTAGAGTTGTATGCGCTTTGCAAATGATATTGAAATGAATATTTCGGTATAATTTGAACTTTTTTTTTTGTTGGTGATTAAAATGTTAAAATCTGTTCATTTGAAAAAATATTGAAATTAATTTTTAAAGATTACTTTAAAATTCCCTGCATGGTGTAAGTCAAATTTGCGCTGGTGAATTGAGAAAATGATTTCATCCTTCTGTTGCACCAATGAAATTAGAATATTTCGCATATATTTTTACTACTTTTGGCTTAAACCTATTTTACCGTCACATGATGTATTTCTTTAGACAGTTAGAGAGGTTTGAATTTGAAAAGATGCATGGTGGGTTATATAATGACAACAGTCTTCTGATTGAGAGATCTCCCGTTCGGGAGCGTGGACCGAACTGTTGACTTGGTTACAGTTTGCTTCTTTTTTTTTTTTTTTCTTTTTTTTTATAGCTTTATTGGCTTTTTTTTCAAACTGATTTAGCTTTTTGTGCTTGGGAAGATCCATCTGTTGCGGATGTACTTTGGGTATATTTCCAATTAAACATAATGAAGCTTATGGCAAAATGATATGGAACACCAAAAGGACCACATGTGATGGAGGTGTCAACTTATTTCATGAAGGTATCAACTTATATGGTGTAGGTATCAATTTATGTCATGGAGGTATCAACTTATATCATGAAGGTATCAACTTATAGAAGGTATCAATTTATATCATGAAGGTATCAACTTATATCACGAAGGTATCAACTAATAGCATGAAGGCATCAACTTATGCCATGGAGGTATCAACTTATAGAAGGTATCAATTGATTTCATAAAGGTATCAACTTATATCATGAAGGTATAAACTTATAGGTATCAATTTATCTATATCATGATGGTATCAATTTATATCATGGAGGTATCAACTTATATTATGAAGGTATAAACGTATAGAAGGTATCAATTTATTTATATCATGAAGGTATCAACTTATATCATGAAGGTATCAACTTATATCATAAAGGTATCAACTTATTTGTCAATTTACTTGATTATGGTATCAACTGATTTGATTGTTATATTATTATTGTCATATCACTTCGTAATAGATGTATGCGTCCACACCATCATTAAATGTGGTCTTTTTGGCGATCTCAGACAACAATATGTAAAACTCCATATATTCATGAGTCGATTATGTTAATTCCGGACCGACAACCAATCAGACAATTCTCGCGCTCGACAACGTAAAGTATAAGAATACTGATTGGTAACTTCGTAAATATTGAATAATAATATAATGAGGACATAATGCAATTGGTCTGTAGGCAGATAGGATATGACTCATGAATATACGAAGCCATCACATTTAGTGATTTCTCCGAAAGACCACATTTAATTATGGTGTGGAAGCACTCTACTAATACCTTCATGAAATAAGTTGACACTTTCATGAAATAAGTTGATACCCTCACCATTATAAGTTGATACCGTCACCATATAAGTTAATACCATGTTGAAATATGTTGACACCTCCTACTCCTTTTGGCGTTCCCTAAAATTTCCCGGCTTTTAGGAGATGTATATTACAAGATTTATCATTGTAATGGCGTTCAGAGGTCAAGCACAAAACAAGGATAAATCCAACAAGGGTTGTGCATCATGTAATTAGTGGAGTTTTGTTCTTTATCAAAGGGACTCCACCCGCCATTAGACTAAGCCAATTACCGCATTGCTTCATCAATACACAGTGACAAGATGTTTCCGATGCAGCAATGATCCAGCAATAAAGAGACAATGGGTGCTAAATGTGCATGATACCGTTTTGTTTGCCTTTTTTTTTTTTTGTGCATAAGACTTCCAACTAATTCAAACTCTTTTTGTTACTATAGTTCGGCACGCGAGGCAACTTTGGGATATATGCGGGCAAGATAATTCAAATGTTTTTTTGTTTTTTTTGTATCTCTCTTCAGAAAACCCTGATCATGCTAAGAAAGATCACTTCGAAATCTTAATCTGTTAATAAAATTTACCAAACAATTTATTTATCCGGCACGCGCCAAAAGAAGATATTTGCTGGTATTTAAGCAGCATTTAGAATACTATTCAAACAACAAGAAAAAGATGAGCAAATAGAGCATGCATTAAGAAAATTTACATTAGTTGAAAGCATTCCATGGAGTGCCACTTGTGGATTCTATGCATGTTTAAAGCCTTACGCTATCGTGAGAAGCTTATGACAACAATTACATAGTCGGGTGATATGATGCTCGACCTGTTGTGTTCCCTTTTCCTTTTGTTATATTACATTAAAGCTACGCCACCTTTCCTAACAACAAACTGATTTTATGTTCCCCCTTTCCCTTTGTTATCTTAGGCCTATACTAAAGCTATGCCCCGTGTATCTTTCTGAAAGGTGTATGGACAGGTGGCAAACACTTGGCATAAATTGTTACAATGCCCTTCATAAACACTCACCACAAACACAATCCTACAAAATCGATCCCAAAATGTGAAAAATCCGGCTTATTTTTAGGTCTCCAAACGTATGTTCATTATGTATTGGTTTTTTCGTGACGTAACAGGGCGGCGGAGCCGGGGCTGGGGGTCTTTAGCCCCAATGATTTCAGGTGAACCTATGTTAACACGTTACCCGACCTAATTAGTCTCCCAATATTGTTATCATGTCACCCGACTTCACCAGCCCCTTCCCAATATTTTCACTCCGCCGCCCTTGCAATAGGGTAGGACAGTACAATAATAACGCTAGGTGAAAGTTACAGTGTATCATACAGTAATACTCACAGCCTAACACAACAATTGGAGTTCGCCAATCAGAAAAAAAATGGATCTGAACTTGAGTCGACATTTCCTCTTTATCCACAAGAAAATGTCACAAAATATTTAGCATATTGCTAATTAAGCGATATTCAGATGTCTGGTGCAATGAAACTGATGTTTTTAAGTAGCCTAAATCAATGTGACATATTGAAACTGAAAGTTGTGCACTGTAGGCCTCGCTGTGTCCTTAATCTAACGTTACACACCTTTTTTAATAGTGGAAGTCTAGTCGTTGCTTGGAGCTTAGTTTTTTACTTTTTCGCGAATATCTTAGAAACTAGGGGAAATTTTTGATAGATGTATGTGAATGAAATGTTCAGAATATTAAAAGGAACATATTTATGGCAAAATCTCTAAAGAAATGTTCAGAATATTAAAAGGAACATATTTATGGTAAAATTGCTACCTGTCCATATACCTTTAATGAAATGTTTAGAATATTAAAAGGAACATATTTTTGGCAAAATCGCTACCTGTCCATATACCTTTAATGAAATGTTCAGAATATTAAAAGGAAGATATTCCTGGCAAAATCTCAACCTGTCTATATTACCTTTAATGAATTGTTCAGAATATTAAAAGGAACATATTTATGGCATAATCTCTACCTGGCCATATACCTTTAATGAAATGTTCAGAATATTAAAAGGAACATAATTTTGGCAAAATCGCTACCTGTCTATATACCTTCAATATAATGTTCAGAATCGACGACGACGACGACAAGTGAACACACAATTACAATGACGGGGTCGTCACCTGCGTATTCGGTTATGATAGTAACAATGCTATCACGAAACGCTTAATACGACCCGGACAAGTACACAGGTACAACGCACAGACAGACATAACATCGACAACCAAGTCAATGTCCACGGCCTTGATAACCAGTTGTGGGACACTGGTGTGTCTACCCAACCCAGGCTTGAACCCAGGGCCTCGTGGTCTGTAGACAGGTATGATAACCGCTCCACCACAGTAGGTAGATATGTTCAGAATATTAAAAAGAACATATTTATGGCAAAATCTCTACCTGTCCATATACCTTTAATGAAATGTTCAGAATATTAAAAGGAACATATTTATGGCAAAATCTCTACCTGTCCATATACCTTTAATGAAATGTTCAGAATATTAAAAGGATATATTTATGGCAAAATCGCTACCTGTCGCAACCTTTTACAGCAAAATGGCATTTCATTTCCTTTGAACTCGAAAATGCGTTAAATTACGTCTTTTCTTGTTACTTGCACCAAATATTTCCATATTTTCTGCAACAAGTGGGTTTCAAATGAAAAATGTACACAGGATGATTAGCCAATATATCTTAAGTTCGATTAAAGATTTTATTCTTTCTTTATAATTAAATTCAACGCATCCCTATGTGGTCTATAAAGTGATTAAAAATGTATGCCAACATAAGTTAAATTGCTTAAATTTATCTATTTATTTTCATTAAAAATTATGTACAATTTATAAAAAGGAAAATACAATAATACAATATTATACAATACAGAACAATAAACGAAAGGAAAAAATGTAGAAAATTAATACATTAAAAAGGGTTATAATAATGGCTCTAAAATACCAAAATAAATACAAAATTGCAGCTTTATATACAAATGAATAAAACAAAATTGTTGTTCTAACACGTGGGATGGTGGCTGGGGTTTCTCAGATTCTAATTTGATTTATTGCACATGGATGTTATTTCTAAATTTAATGGGTGGTCTTTCGTTGAAACTATGTTTTGGGCAAGTCTGTCAAATTCTTTCTCTGCTGCATCGTTTACTTTATTCATAAGTAATTAACCGTCTAAACAGAGTATATTGGCACAATATCTCAAGAAACTTTTAATTTTATTTATATCTTTTACTTTTTTTAAATTGCATGCAGAAAATATCGCTACCATACATAATGTATATATAAAATTAGTATTAAAAAAAGCATTGGCAATGGGACAAAATTTCATCAATTTCGAGTGAAGAATTGAATTTGCGCATTTTGCAGTTTTACAAATTGTTCAATTGTTATGCAAATATTTTAACTGTTTAATTATATGAATGGGCCTGACCTCTCTATTTTCTTATGTCAGTGCAAATTATTCCACTGCTTTTACAATCGTGCACCACATTCTTGAGTCGAAGGATAACAGTTGATTCGAAGAAAAGGGTTTTAAATCTTATATATCCCAGTGGACAGCTGAAAAGGATGTTTTTTTTCTTCAGAGAACGTTGGCAAAAGTTGAAAAACAATAATTTAAAACCATTAGACAATTTATAAGTTTTCTTGTTGTAAGCTCACAACACTGCAATAAAATAACTCTGAAATTAATATGTACACCAGAAAGGGATTTAGATTCAGAACAGAATAGCCTTTAAAAATTCGTGAAAAGCACATGTGAATTCCGAGTTATAAAGTTTTAAAGAAATGTTACCTGTTTAATGTATGTACATGTTGTGATACATGAAAGAAAGAACAGTTACAAATTTGTAATGAAATTCTTTAAATTGCTGTGCTTAATTTCAGTCACTAAAACATCACCAGACTTTAGACTCCTGCTAAATTATAAATGGGGGTATTATAATGGACATTCAGTTAAAGCCCTTGGTCATATTCAAGCTCTCCCATTCAAATGTAATGTTGGTAAACTGGTGAAAGGTTGAAAAACAATAAGTTAACATAAGAAAATTCAGTGTTTCTTGTTGTGATGTCACACAATTTCAAGAAAATAACTCTAAACTTAAATATGTTATTGTTAAATAATGCTGGTGAAGGGTTGGAAAACAATAAGTTAACATACAGAAATAAGAAAATTGATAGGTTTTCTTGTTGCAATGTCACAAAATTTCAATAAAATAACTCTAAAATTAAATATATCATTTTCAAAATCATGCAATGGTTGTGACTGGAGTCATTCATTAACTTATCATAATTAAAATTGTATATCAAAAAGATGAAGTCAATGGCACCCAGCAATTTGTATGTTTGATTGGTTAGTGCATGAGGAGAACAATTAATTCCGCATAGAACCACCTTCATATTTTCCAAGAATCATGCATGGCTATATCAAATATGGGAAGAATTATTTGAAAGCATGCTTAAGCAACCCATGATAAATCTATCCTAATTCTGTGAAGTGACGCAATTTGTACAGTTTATCGTGTATTGGTAGATCTTAACCAGTTAACCCGCAAACCTGGAAAAAGTTATTCGTGAATCGCAAGATTTGACTAGTTGACGTTTAAATGGGGAAGATGATTTATGATTAAGAAAAATCTACGCACAGGTGTACAAATTACTTTAAAATTTTATTAAAAGCTTCTTAAGTAGCAAACCGTTTATCAAAACCAGTTAAAGGTAATTAATCTTTCAATAAATAATTTGGAAGTGAATGCCGACGTGCAGGTAACGTCACTTTCGGTTTTCAATTTTCAAAGTTGATTGCGAGAAAGGCTGACATGTTTTCGATCACAAATGTAGGCTCCTACGTTCGGTGTAAGAGTAGCATTCATAAAGTTAAACATATTAAACTGTTTATTAAGATATGGAACTCAAGCACATTCTCAATATATACAAAAATACGACTTTACCTCTCTTGTTAAGTCTGTACTCTTGTATGGTTGCGAGACATGGATAGTTAATGTAGCAGATACTCAAAAGCTGGGTACATTTATGTTCAAATGCTACACGAGAATTTTGAAGATCAGATGGCCATATGTAATATATTACGATGAAACACTGAGAATCACTAAACATGACAAAATCAGCACTGAAGTAAAAAGAAGAAGGTGGAGGTGGATTGGTCATGTGTTGCGCATGAGCACTATTAAGCACTGTGTGACAGCTATCTCGTGGAAACCAGAGGGGACAGGGGGAGAAGGAATGTTGGTCGTCCTAGAACGACCTAGAGAAGTACAGTCGAGAAGGAGAGGAAAGTGATGGGATGGAGCTCGTGGACAGAAGCCAGACAAGTTGCAAATAACAAAGTTTAGTGGAGAGAGGGCACTGCAGTCTTATGGGCCAGGAGGCCTGACTGCCTGAAGAGACTAGATGAGGTGAGGTGATGTTCGGTGTGTGATCGATAACATCGCAAATTTCTCCCTATCAAAAGAAACAATTGAAAACTGGAAGTGACGTTGCAAGCACGGCGGCGTTTACTTCTGAATGTATTTATGTATTTATGGGACAATACCTTTCCTTTAAATTTGACCATTTAACAGCTTTTTGAATTGTTAGGTATTAATATACTATCAATTTGTAAGCTACCTTGTGATACATGACAGGGAAACTTTGCTATTTCAATTTGAAATTTCAAGTCTGTTATGATAATTCGTTGGTACAGCAATTCTGACCAATGTTTGTTTGTTTTTTAATTCTTTGCCTAATTGAATGCTAACAGAAATACGTTCTTGTCAATTCCAGAAACTGAGATCGCGGAGAGAAAAAAAGAATTCCTAAAAATGTTTAGCTTTTCGAGGCTGACCTAGTTAACCATGTACTGAAAATCTTCAGACTTTTATCAGCATTAAACTCATAAAGCTAAAAGAACTACTCCCGGAATTCAAGACGTTTCTACCCAACATTTAAAGCTCCTTATAATAGTCTCTTCAAATATAGATAGTGATGTTCAAATTGGATCCCCTTTTTGCTCGACATTCAGTGGCTCTACCCCTACCCCATGTTCCCTATCCCACGCCCCCCCTTCCCCACAAAGAAAAACTTAAAAAACACACACATACACACCACAAAACGGAAAAGGGCACTCCAGCCAGCCAGCGCAGAGAATTTAAATAATTGTTTGTTTTACATTTTTAAGTTGAAGGAGATTGGTGTAAATAACACGATTTTGATCTTTTCATCCATACAACAATATGCGGGCAATATATTTCTTGCTCTTAAGTCCCGTTAGAAATAGTAAGCGAGGCACTTGAGATAAGTCCCCAAATTGATATAATTAATCCGAACAATAATGCAAGAGGCTGAAACTTATGGTTGGAACAAAAATCAACAATTCAAAACAGATATATAAACAAAACATAAAGTGGATATATAAACAGAACATACAAAATGCCATAAAAAGGTACTGGTATTTTGAAACATCTTCTCCATGCATGCAGCACGCGCGCCACTCAATAGCTCAAGAGTTGAATTATGCTGGTACACGTGGGAGACCCACCTTAGTAAATTTTTACTGTAAGAAAGGGAGGATGAATCTTAGTATTGTACGGAAGCTTTCAGCAAAGTCAAGGAAGTTTTTCTTTTTTTTGTTATACAATTATACATTTGACAATCGGATAAAAAGATAATGAAGCCGCGGAAGATACTTGCCAAGCGCGGTTGCAGGCACGCGGGCGGCTGTTTGAGATTTTAGTTGGCGGGACAAAACCTGCCAAGAAAATATGAACATCACGGTTTTTATTCTTAGACATATACTTCAATACAAAATACCGTGATAACTGCACCCTGTGCACTGCCACTATGACAAGCTGCCCATGAGGGGCTATTCAATAGGCTATACAAGTTAGGCATTTGAAAACAAGTTGCCTGTGACTGTAGACCTCAGGCCATACAAGTCCCCATTGATACATAAATACCATGTACTGCCATCATAAGGTCATATGAATGGCAGGGTCATGAGAGGACGGGTGGGGGAGGATGAGGGGGTGGTGGGAGGGGGGGGGGGGGTAATGTATTATATCAATGTTAGTAAGCAAAAATAGTTTGTATACTCCTATCAATTTTTAAATTGCTGATAAAAATCATTAATGCCAGTTATCGTGTTAATACGCAATACAAGGTTTCTGATCGGGTAAAATATTTACCCAAATCATGCTAAATAATTAGAAACCGTTTCCAAAGTGACATCACTAAATGTGTTGGTGGCTGTCAAGCATTTGTCTAATTATCTTGGGACAAGATTATTTCGCTCTTTAAATGATTAGTTCAGTGTCAAGCATGTCCATCTTATACAGTTATTTGAAAGAGGACTTCAAAAGAAACAAAATAGTGAACTTGAGAAAGCATTCAAAAAATCTCAAAATTCTGGGGGTCGATGTGTATGTTTGAATTTCAATGTAAATAAGAATTCTCAATAGTCTCATTAAATCATAAATTAAATGTTACACCCGCGTCGCCCTTTGTACTGTATGCTTAAACATTTTAATCCGACTATCAACGCTATTATAATGTATTTGTAGGACAAAACCTAAATCAAAGTTAAACATATTTTAAATTATCGTGACCTTTAACACTGTTTAATAAAACACTCCCAAGTAAATACTAACATCCTGATATTTAAAGTTTATTTCAAATAAATTGGCCTGTCAATCTCAGTTGCTGTTTTTCTTGTAATATCATGATATACCGTGAAGTATAAATCATCAAGCAGCTCGACAGATAGTTCTGAAGGCCTAAAAATATAATTTCAAGAGGTATGTGAAGAGATATTACGCGGTTTGACTTTAAAGGCTGGGTTTTGTTTCAGTGTCAAACATTTAAAATTTTATTATTGATTGTAATCAGGCAGTCAGTTAAGAGCAAAACAAAAGGGAATCTTTTGATCTCATCGCCCATGCATGGATGAGAAATTCGGTGAGATATTGTAGTTTCATTGTACCTTTAATATTACCCAGGGACCCCATGCACCACCCCTTGGGTAATGGGAGTCTCATGTAATGACCCCGTAACATGAGTAAATGGTCTCACTGTCTTCATAGGGTCAAAGATGAAGATTTTGTTGTCCGCGGGTGAATTAAATGTGTCAGGTGCATCTGTGTATATGCAAGGGTGGTCCGTTTGTGTGAAGTTGTACGCGTCACTCAAATCTGATTAACTTATCTGCTTTAACTCCATCGTCAGATCTGCAGATCGTTCTTAAAACAATATTCCAACAAATAATCAAATAAGCAAAGACCAGTCTTTTTTGAACAAGCAGTCATTTTATAGTTTCAATTTTTTTGAGCTTTTAAACTCTTAATGATAATTTAAACTTAATATTTCGTTAATAAATCAGACTTGAATCTTTCCTTCTTATCAGCCTATAGCAGCCCATGACATATTTTGTCCGATTTATAGCTTTTTTCTCCCACGAGGCAAAATTGCCCCTCTCTTTCCCCCATGACTAAAATCCTGGCGCCGCCTTTACTGATATCTCACAACCACCAAAGACTACAACCTGACCACAGTAGTTATCACCTGACCACAGTAGTTATCACTGACTGTCGAAAGACCTGGCATCCTGGTGTGTAATTGCCCTGTAATACGAAATTGATTTAACGAAGTGTTGAAACAATAACTGAATGTATTTGCAGAAGCGAGCTAGCGCCTTTCAGCCTATGGCAAACCAATTTAACAGTTACCTGCTAAATTCAGTCAAATTGAATTCTACTCAAGTGGAGTACAATTCTGAAAGGTCATAAGTCATTGCTAAATGACAAGATTTTGATTTATATATTTTAGAGAAAGTACTGGGTAGGTGTAGGATAAGTGGTGATGAGATCAGCAACTGCGTAGATTTCATTCTTGTTTTGATTTGGTAATAGGCTTTCAAATGTAACAGAAGGTTCTCTGAATCTTTTTCATGTGTTGCAATAATAGAATTAGGCCATACTACCATATCTAATTCTGCTAGTTATATACAGTTTTTATATATACATATATCTTTTGTGTTATATTGCATTGTGATCTTGGTATTTTCTTTGGTGATTTTTTTTAAAAGTTTTTTATTATTCTTTGGTGATGTACATGCAGCAAATGCCGACTAAACGTTTTTGAGTCTTTGACATGCCCCCAAGGAAATTCTACAAAAATATGATAGACTTTTCCATCATATTGGGTGTCAAAATGAACGAAAATATTTAAAGATTTTTAGCTGTTCGCTCAGATCACAAATTTCCCATAAAATTAAAACTGATCAAACTTTGATTTTGATCAACTAATCTGCTCAGATTTTAACACCCTTTTAACCAAATAATAGAATGAAGAAATTGCCATGTCCACAGATAGAACAATTGAGGTCGTAATATTTTGAAGAGCTATTTTTATGAATGATTTGTTGTCAGATCAATCTTTTTGATCAAATCTTTTTGATCAATTCACAATCTCTGAAATTTGCATTTTTGGTAGAGTCTGCGATCAGGTATGATCAGGTTTACGATATGATTATCTCCCTGGCTGCCTGGTATGATCAGCTAGCTGGTGTGATGATCAGCCACTGTGATCAAATCCTAAGCATTTCCTGGTATATGGTCAGCACTATTGCTCTAAATAGGCTATAATGCATTTTCACGTTAAATAAGGGTAACAATTCAAAAGCTGCAAAAACCTATCATAACTGTTTTGACAATATTTTCACTATACTATTTTCAATTTTGATATAGGCCTACAATGAAAGCAACCTTTCCGTCCCCACTAATATTACAACAGATTCGAAATCCTATAACCACTGACCCAGCTTTCAGTATTTTGTGACAACTGCAGTTTGGGAAAACTTTGTTTTGATTTTTTTTATACATTAAAAAAAAAAAAGTAGTGGAAAAAAGAAAGAAAGGAGGAAAAGTAACTTTTTACACATTTCCCAGATCACACCTGATGTGATTAAATACTTTATAAGTCAAAAAGTTATGCACAAATACATGAAAAATGTGTACGTCCGACATGCATAGACATCGCCGGACATGTAAAGAAATACAGGCTGTAAGACCTCCGACTGAATCTAAGGTGCCTGGTATGTAATGCTTTCAAAGTTTGCTTTACGAAGGAGACTACAAAGTTCAATTATGTGCCGTTGGCTAGAGTGCACACATCGCATAATAGACACGGGTTTACAATTCAACTTAATTAAGAATTAAATCATGTACCGTGCACGTGTACTCAATCCCGCTACTCAATGAGAATAACATAAGTGGCTTGCGACAAGTTGTTCTGACTATAAAAGAGATTAAAAGTATTAACAATCAGTTCGCCAGTGCACCACAACTGGTTATCAAAGGCCGTGGTTATTGACTTGGTTGTCGATGTTATGTTTGTCCGTACATCGTACCTGTGTTCGCGTCCGGGTCGTATTAAGCATTTCGTGATAGCATTGTTACTATTATAACCGAATACGCAGGCGACGACCCCGTCATTGTAATTGTGTGTTCACTTGTCGTCGTAACAATCAGTGATTTACGTAAACAAGTGAAAAACAAACACTATCTGGATTACATGTGTACCAAAACATTAGAATTTCCTAATGCTATACACTTACAATCACGCGGCAGTCAAATGTAGCCTGAACACGTTGTGTCTTCATTATGAAAGGTAACAACACCGTGTACTTTGCGCGTGAACTTGTTTTGATATCATTTACCATTTAAAATTCGAAGGTTTCTGAAAGAGGTAGAATACTACCATCATCCATGCAGAAAATCAAGATTAAATCAACATATGTGTTTTTATATTCTCCTTTACAACTTTGCTGCAATCTTCCTTACAGGATACACTGCAATCTTCCCTACATGATATACTGCAATCAATCTTCTTCAATATATTCCCTTTGGTATATATTTTCTTTTGCAAACGCTTTGTTTTGAATTGTCAAGCATGCTTTGCAGTGGTGCAGTTAATTGTGTCCTAAAGATGTTGAGCCTTTGCCATACACCCCAGTGACTAAGATTTAGGAAAGAAACTTAACTTGAAGAATTATATAAAAATAACACTCATATTTTGTTCGATATGTTCGAGCTCTTTGACCAATCATACATCACCAAATCACAAAATGTGCATATAGGCCTATTCAAAAACCGATCAAACTTTAAACACTTTTTAACTCAAAAAAATGAAAGTGTTTTTAATTGTTTGTAACTTTTAAAATTCAAAAACTGTTCTTCTAAAGATTTGAATACTCTTTCAACAGTTTAACCAGGGAGCAGTGTTATCAAGGGAGTTGGTATTTCCCTGCTGTTATCTAAATAAGAGTTTACTGGTTTATCCCTGGTCCACCCAACTGACCAAATATATAAATTACTACATGCATGTTCAAAGACCTTTAAGTTGTTTGGAATCGATCATTTTTTATTAATATTGCTCAAGTTGGTGATTTACGGGACAGGTGCACGCGACTGTTTTAAGGGCGACACATTTATACAGTTATAGCAACGTTAGACTGTTAAAACAAAATGAAGATGCAATCACGCGCATGGCAGTGGTTATAGAGAAGCGTTATACCGACCACTCCCCCGATGATAATAATTAATATCAAAATTGTTTAAACAGTAAAATTACTGGTTTTTATTTCTTTTTAAGAGATTTCAAAGTAAGTTAATTTAATTGAAAAGAAAGAAAAAGTAGAAAGGTTGCGATCACAGTCTTTCTAACTTTAAGATAAAAATTACAAGACTAAAATACAATAATTGATCATATTTTCAATTGATTTTAAATGTCAAATGACAAGACATATACTTCCTCCAATATATAGTGGCTAAACAAGAGACTCAAACTGAAAGGGGCCAAGAAGTATTAGCGCAACGACTCCCTGCTTCAAACCATGCATGGTGCTTTTTCATTGGGCATTTCACATTTTCGTAAGTCTGTAAGCAGTGGCGGCGGAGCCGGGGGTTCAGCCCCCAATCATCTTTAAGTAAACATATCTGTTATCATGTTACCCAACCTCATTAGCCCCCCAATATTGTTCTCACGTTTCATCTGACTTCATTAGCCCCACCCACCCCCCTTCCCTTTTCCGCACACCCCCAATAATTTAAACGCTCCGCCGCCCTGGTAAGCCATGTAAAATGTTGAATTTTACATTTTTTTAAACGACGCTTGGTGAATGGGAATAATTTAGCACAAGCCTAATAAATGGTTTCTTAATTGGTCTGTTTAAATAAAAATGTATTCCGCTTTCCCCAATTCCCTCATTTAATATTTCCCCTTCCTCCACTTCCCATGTTCGTGTTTTTGTACATTTATTGGCCAAGTTCGAAGTTTTTAAAAAAATATAAAAAATTTTTTGTAGAATCTATTTATTTGTAAAGACCCTTTTCATGCATGTTCTCTTTCTATCATATTTTGGTTTTTAATTACTTAATTAATTGATTTTTGTGAGAGAGAAGATTAACAAACACTTTGCCCAACGACGCTGCTATACATTTTTTAAGTAAAACATATATATATATATATATATATATATATATATATATATATATATATATATATATATATATATATATATATATATATATATATATATATATATATATATATATATATATATATATATATATATATATATATATATATATATATATATATATATATATATATATATATATATATATATATGACTATATATATATAAATATATATATATATATATATATATATATATATATATATATATATATATATATATATATATATATATATATATATATATATATATATATATATATATATATATATATATATATATATATATATATATATATATATATATATATATATATATATATATATATATATATATATATATATATATATATATATATATATATATATATATATATATATATACATACATATATAAATTCCATTGAATAACTTTTACCACCAGTCAGCCTGTCAACTTTTCATCTTTAACTACAAAAGCGTGCCACGCAAATAATGCGGCGCGAGTCAATGTGGTATACCACTAGCCTTGTATTCAAACATGTTTATCAAATTATCTATTTTCTAAGCATCGAACAATAAAAGGCACGCGCTGATTGTTTGCGTTAAACTGTGTCGTACGCTCACTGGGCAAAAGTTGATCTTTGATTGACACAAACATGAATAAAGTTCGACCAATCACAGACAAGTACCGGTTTGTCGTGTGCCTTTTTTAACAGGTGCATACTAAGCTGCTAAAAGGTGAAAAGTTTTTAAGAAGTTTGGAGTAGAAACAGAATTCGACAAAACTTTCAAGAGGAAACATTTAGAGGACCAGCATAATTTCGAATATATAGCCAGTGTCAATTTTTTTCATGATTTCTTCGCTCAAAAATAAAGTTTAGTTTTAAATTCCAGAACAATTGGAAATTTCTTTGATGAATGAATGCATCAAGATTCTTATTCTAATTGTTTAGGTTGAAAATATGGACGATTTGTTTTCGGCGGCGCCGCATAATTCCTCATCATCTATTGTTTCAACTGCGGCAGCTGTTGCTGGAGTGCCCCTACGCCCAGAGCAATCAGGGGTCATTATTACACACGAATCTTCTTTATCACTTGTGGGACACACATCTCATCGTTGGCAGGAGAAAGGAAGACAAAACAGAATCAGTAGGGGTGAACGAGACGATCTTAAGAAATTTAAGAAGATGAAGATTGACAAGGTAAGGAAGTGTTTGAAATGTTTTCTTTTTTCTATGCAACATTTTTCATGAATATTGTTAAGTTTTCTTTCTTTATTTAAAGAGGAGAAGAAACTTGTAACATAATATAACATAACAAGATGACGGGCTAAGAAGGATGAATCACCCTATGAAAAGCCCAAAACAACACCACCACCACCACACCAAAAAAAATACGCCCAGAGGTAGTAAAGAACTTATCAATGTTGACTTTGAAATTGTGAATCGCATTTTATGTTGTACTATATTGTGAATTGCCTTTCAGGTTGTACTATATAGTTATACATATATTTCTGATGATAAAGTTTAGCTTCAGAAAGTTTTAATTGTGTATACCAACTAATACTATGAATTCCTTTGGATGCTTGGTTATTAGAAATGTTTTAGAAATTCTGATTGCGTGGAAAAATATACAGAAAAAGGGCATTTGTATTATATTCCCTTCTATATCAAAAAAAAAAAACGGTTTTCGAACATTTCATTTAACCATTATGGCCCCACAAATGTTGGAGTTTTTTGCTGTTCCGAATTCAAAAAGTGTTAAATATTTTGTCGAAAATGTCGGAAGAAATTAGATCAAGAATCAGATAAAAATATCCTTTTCTTCGGGGAGAAGGTTGGCAATGACAAGGGATTTTTTCCTTCCCTCAAGGCAGGGATGGGTTCAGGCAATTTTCTATCCCCATGTAGTAGTATCAGATAGTAAAGACAATTATGTTCCGGGTATAGCTACACCTTTTTCGGTAAATATAGTTAAAAAAGTTAGAAAATAATGTCTACTTTTGAAATTCGAGAGACTTATCTATCAGTCTATCCAGATAATTTCACCCTCCTCGTTTCAACTTGTCATATTTAACCTTTGAGATTAATTCAACAGCCACAAACGTGAATATTTCTAAGAAATATTGGTAGCAATAACCAAGCGTATCTTTATCTGTCAAATTGTAACACAAATTAGATAATTTCGGTTTGAAGAAATGGGCAGGAAATAGCAGTTAACATTAATAGATGGGGCTGAGGTACTCGTGTATGATTATAAAAGGCAGGACGCATGTTTGTACATGTCCGAGTTAGTAATGTTCATTTGACTCATACTCATTTCATATTTTATGAGTGCATATGCAGACAGGGATGTCTTAAATGCAGAGTTACAAGAACGACAGGAGTTTTATAGACGAGATATTGAAAACAAATTAATACATTATATATGTTCACCAAGCTAAAAGACACCCGCAACCCGATTGCATTGTTCTTTTTCTCGATCCAACCTGCATCTAAATTTGGGGCCAAAAAAAAAAATACCATAAGAACTGTGCCCCATCAATCTCCCCTTCTGGTGGGATCTGGGAGATGTAACGGGGCATTTCCCCACCTTTAACCATATTTATATATTTTGTTTGGTGATTTGTGTGATTTTACCTTCCTGCTCTTTGTATAGGCAAATTTATTTTGTGACATTAATTGTCATATATTCTGTCGAACGATATAAAACGGGTAACACGTGGTTTTATTTCAAATAATCTAATACCCCTTCCATTTACAGTACGACGAATTTTGTGAATGGGTTGATGGTGACCACACCCTTAGATACCGACCAAAAGACCCGGATGCACGGAAGCACCTAAGTGGCTGGGCGATGCGCAACACGAACAACCATAACAAGAAAGTCCTCAAAAAGTCATGCCTCGGTAAGTATATCATTTACTGATCAATACGAATTAATTTTAAAATAATTTGATTTTTAAATGACAACAGTGTTTAGGCTACATTTAATTAAAAAGATAAATATGGTTCAAGCAGGCAATCTTATCCGCAATAAATTTGCATATCGACTTTTGACGGCAATATTGTGTTTGTTGAAACATTATTTCCAGGGGTAAGGATTTATACGAACTTGGGAAGAAAGCACAATGAACTTGATCGGTAAGATCATATATTTAATGTCATATGAAATACTACAGTATTTTTTTATTATAATGATATATCACTGGCACAGATCAAAATCTATATTTAATCAACTAAGATAATCTTTAGAATGATTAAAGGATGTAGTCAGTCTGTGACAACGCTAGAGGCACATCCCCGGTTATTCTGAATGAGCAACAGTTGCTTTGGCAGAATTTGCTGTTCTGCTTCCAAGACTTGTAGAAGACGATTAGAAATAAAAAGGTAGGCATGCCTAAATAGGAAAACATGGGAACACAAGGAAATAACAACTTTGCATATCTCTTTCAAAATATTGTCAAATGGTCATATTTTTTTTAATAAATCAAATTATTTTGTTACTCCCATCGTATTAAATAATGCATCAATGAACGCTGTCTCTACGCGTCGATAGATCTTGAAGCTAGATCTTAAAGATCTTTGATAACGTATTCAATATTACAGTAAATATAATCGATTAAAAACACTTTTAATCCTTCTATCGATTAAAGATATGGGGCTGCCTTCATCGAACAACTCCCACTATACATTGAAACACATTTCTGGAAACAGACCTTACGGAGATAAGAAACCTTCGATTGGCAGATTGGTAAAAGATGCTACCACCAGATTTGACACCGCTGCTGATTTGTCACTGGCATCGCTAAAAATCGTTACTTCAGTACTTCATATTGCTTAATTAATCAGGTGTCGATGCGGTCTATGACCAAAGAACGTCTCCCCTGCTTAGCGGTGAATTAATTTCTTCTATAGGTCCGAACCCAATTACCAGTATTGCTCCCAGTTATGAGGTAAAACGATCAGACAATGAACTTAATGCGTGAATTGGCTTTTGATTGTGCTATTGTCTGATTGTGTTCATCTTGTCTGTTGAATTAAAGTCGCAAGGTGGCTGGGTGCTCGTTTAATGTTATCAATTTCCTATTATATGTAAACAGGTTGGCATGTTTGTTTTTTGCGCCTGAAATGTGCGGATGTTAAAGTTATGAATGATTGAGTATACAGTTGGACTTCTGGGACTGAAACATTGTTCGTTATAATTTGTAATAGGCTTGCAGAAATGCTTGGCCTATACTCTTTTAATATTCTGTGAATGTCTAAAACGTCGGCCAGTGAAAAGCATTTGTAAATGGTGTGTAGGCTCCATATAAATCTAAGTCAAACCGGTTCCGTGTTTAACATGGAGTATGCATGCAGTTGATTTAAAAATACAAAGTATTCATTTTAAATCATGAATATTAAAAGAATTAGCAAGAAGAATTACTGTCTTACATGGGTTAATAGAAAATATATACTTTCCATGAATATTAATTAAAAGATCACTTGCAAAAACTAGCTACAATCAAATCCGATGGAACTACGCATCGGTAAGAAATCTAAAACAAGTTTTGATACAAAACAAAATTCTTTGACGATAACAGAACTAGATATCGATCGGTCCTCGCTTGCCTTCCTTGCCGAACAACTATAACTTTGGTTAACACTATTGTGCTTCCTTAAAAGGCTTTAAAGATATACACAATGTATTTCTATTGTAATTGATAAAGGCTTTAAAGATACGAACAAGTGTATTTTATGGGCTTTCAATCAAAACAGTGGTAACACAGCTTTTGTTATGTTTTATTATCAGGTAATAGGCGGCATCTCTTTACAGATTTGCACTGAGTCAGCTTTTTATTCAGCCTCATTAACATAGTTACTGATCACATTAGAATACAATTCTGGATCCAAGAAATGGATTTTTTCTTGGAAAAAAGAAGAAGCGTGAACTGGCCGAATGAAACCTTCAGCGGATTAAGTTTAACAGTTTAATGGGATTCACTTTTACTCTACCCATGCATGGACAAATATATTTCTGTACAACAAACTACTGCATAGGCGGCGGAACCACCCAGGTCATCCCGACCATGGTCGGGGCAAAAATTTGTCCGACAATGGTCCGACCAAGGTTATACAAAAATTATTCCTGTTCTTATGTATAATTAACAATTTTTGTTTTCGTAACAGTTCGCGATTAATATTTCACGGAAAAAATATTTTAAAATAGACTCGGTAGGCGGTGTTAATGGCAAGGTATCGTCCTATAATTATAGTCAGAGGTGAGCGCCGCTGTGCTGGTAACGTCACTTCCGGTTTCCAATTTACCGAGAATAGGCTAAATGACTGCGATACTTAACAACAATTTCAAAATGATAAGGCTACCTAGAGTCTAAAAGAATTTATCCCCATGGCAATATTGTTGCTAAGCCCGTCAGAAATGCAAAAATAAAGTCCTTACAAAATGCCAAAGCTGCAGAGCTACCGGAGCTTTGCCTCTAGACCCCACCAGGGCCCATAAGCGGGCCCCTGGATGATGCCGTGACCTGTCCAATAACTTCTATCTTCCGCCGCCTCTGCCTACGTATGGTTGACGAGAGGATGGCGAAAAACGATGAGATATATGCAAAATAATAATGCGAGTTACAAGGTCAGAAGTGTAAATTCTTTGGATTAGAAATACTTATAACGTAAATACAGATTTTTAAATCACTATCACGAACTGAAAATGAGTGCTTAATTTAATCAGTATGACTGCCAACCAAGGAGTGCCAGGACGAGGGCGTCATGTCTTAATAAACTACACAACTATTGTGGCACAATTAAGCTAGTGGCAATATATTATCCAATCACTTAAAAAGTTAAAACTTTTTTAAATAGGCTTTTACTTCTCATCTTTATATTAAACAGTTAGCCAAGTAGTTTATTTCAATGTGTCAATTGTCGGTCTACACAAAAATACTTTTTTTTAACTATAATGTTTAAAGTCCACACATGGATTATCCATGGTCCGCTCATAAATCTGAACTGAACTGACATAAATCTGAACTGATGACCTACATTATTACCAGAATTTGATGCGGATCACTACACAATGGCAATCAGTGGTGTGGGTAGTCATGAATCTTTACAAAACAATGGCAACGACGTTGAAGAACACGCAGCGCACCAACAACTTTAAATCACCAGTAATGACATGTGGTATAAGTAAGTGAAAATAAAGAGCATTTATCAGCAAAATTATATCAAATTGTTCAACAAATTTGGAAGGTGTCATAAATGAAATATGAAGCTATGGCTCGGCATCATTAAACACAAGCAAACAAAGCCAGTCTGACAGTTGGGTATGAGGATGCCTGAGTTGAGAAGGTGAGGTATCACCTCACATGGTCTACCCAAACAGCCAAACTTTACATGTGGCGTGCGTACGTTGTTTTTGTTAAACGCAGATCATTTTTTGAACAAACTTTTTTTCTTCTTTTTTTGAAGAGCAAAAACTTCCGAATATCCTCCGAATGGCCTATCATAATTTTTCTTCAATGGATTACTAAAAATGGAATCAAAGTATCTATGGTTGAATTTTTAGACGAAAATATGAAGTTTTTATATCGCAATTTTTTGGACGCGTGTTGTAGCCTATTGACTTTGCTTTAGTGTGTGGTTCGTTTTTTTTTTCTTTCTTAATATACGTGCGTTCATGCGCTAATCCAGAGGATTAGGTCACTACGTGATTTGGGCATGGATATTGGTGCTAGAACCCGGTAGTCTACCTCCAATATGTGATTAGGCTAGCAGACACGGTCGCTAATATATAACCTCTCCTACAAGTACAGTGGTCACAAAAGAACATGACAAATAACATTGACGCTCTAAAATTTGGCCTATTCTCGCGGTCAGAGTCGGCGTAACTGTGTATCACCAACAGTACTGTTTCGCCAAGTTGGAGGGAAACTTTCAGTTACAGTGAATGGGATATTTCTTATGAATATTTTGTGTCGCTTCAGCCAGTCAGCAAAAATTAATGGTACTCATATATGTTGCAAACTATTATCTGATACACACATATTTCAAGAAAGATACATTCTGTGCAGTATTTGTTGAAAAATAACAACAAATGTATTTTCCCCCATTGACTGCAATGATAACTGACTGTTTATTTTCCCCTTTGACTGAAGTTTAAGATCGTCAAAAAGCATTGTTATGTCGCTGTGCACCGAAACATTCCTCGGGATATAAACGGGTAAAAATGGTCAATTCTATGGAAGAAATTTACTAAGCCTTGTGTACAGGATGATAACGTTGCAATTAATGTTGTAAACGCGGGCGTACATATTTATAGAATCCGGTGGTACATTGATCAAAATACTTGTTCTTATGCAATGCGATCTCTCGTCCTTTCTCGGCTGGATTATGGCAACTCCCTGCTTGGTGGCATATCACGTGAAACCTTCAACGCTTGCAAAGACTTCAAAATCGTGCAGCGCGCATCATTTTTTTTGTGTGTTGATAGACGTGCAAGCGCTCCCCCCTTCCCCCTTCCTCTTGCGTGTTCTTCATTGGTTGCCCATCCAGCAGAGAATCGATTTCAAGATCATACTGTACTGCATGCATGTGTACAAGTACATTTAAAAAAATGCGCCTTCATACCTTCAAGATTTGCTGCATATTTTTGAGCCTTGACGCGTTGGTCTAAGATCCTACAAGGATGTCACTCGCCTTGTGGTGTCAAAAAGTAATCGTGTCAGTGGGGACTGCGCCTTTTCTGGACCACGTTTGTGGAATAATCTACCTATTGCAATCCGTCAGGCTCAAACTGTTTATACTTTTAAGAAGGCCCTTAAGACTCATTTTTTCCCTCTTGATTAAGTTTTATGCTGTCTATAATATTTAGTTTCTTGTTTTATTTTTCCAGTTTTTGATTTTTACCAATTCTTTTATGCTTGTATATTGTCCTGCAATTCTTTTATTTTTTAATATTGTATATCATGTATATTAAGACTTTGTTTATGTATTATCAATCTTATTGTAAAGCGCTTCGATCCACGGGAGAGGCGCTATATAAATAAGTGCAATAATAATGATAATACAATTGAAAAAGTGAGGCCTATTATGCAAAGCGGGCGCAGAAACAAAGAAAATCGCCACGCGCGTTCGTTAAGACGCGAAAATTGCGTTGCTATGCACTATTATAATCTTCAAAATTTGACTACCTCAACGCCCTTGTTCTTTTATTGATATTAATACATACAAATGGTACGTTTCGTACATAAATAACACGCACGTAGGACGCACAATTTTACGTTAATGCCAAGGCTGCACAGAGGATGTAAATACGCACTCAAAATATGTCAATAATATTTTTACACAAGTGTTCTATCTTCTTATTGGTTCGAAATAATGCTTACGTGCGTTCTACATTTTTGTATCTAAAATACGCCCGTTCAGCGTGGGATCTGGACCGTATATGCGCATCACCGTTGTTGTTTATTCTATGGCGCGTGATGATAAACTTGACAGCTGATCAAGTCAACCAAACAAGTCAACCACGCGTTTTTAAACATCTGGAAGTGGATGGACCCTTTTCTATATATGCATGGCGCTATGCTTTCCGCCGCTATTAAAAAACCCTTCCGCCCACCCCTAAAAAAGATTCATGATTTCATTTTTTATTTCAAAACGATTCAAAGAATTAACAGTTATCAAAAAAACAACTTTGATTATTAAAGACTTTTCTATTTCATTTATTGAAACGTATACCTACAGGTGTTTTCCTATGCTCCAAGGGTTGTATGAATGGACAAGGCGATGGTGTGACGGTACGCCCAGCGACATCGGACAGGGCTCGAAGAAAACAGATGCAAAAGACTTGTCCACGCCCGGGATGCGGAGGAAAGCTGTACCACAAAGCTTGTGGTGGAAAGAATGGGTACCCCGTGACTCACTTTTGGCGTGTAACAGGTATGTAAATTGACATCAATGTGGAATTACATTTGTGTTGGTACCGGGGGTTGGGGAATGTCCTTGAAGATATGTTGGTACCGGTGGTGGGGGAAACCCCGAAGATAGATACCGGTATCCCTTAACTTGGACCGACTAAAGCGGGTCTTCCTTTCTTAAAAACAAAGCAGTAAATATATAAAGTACCCCCTCCCCACAAGAAAGAGTAAATAAAACCAGCGGATTTGTGTGAGTAAATAAAATGTTCTGTCCGTCCATACATCATGAATAATTCGTTCTGTTCTGGTCATCCGATTATGATCGATTCTGTTATGCTATTTATAAGACTTTAATATATTTCATGAAGCTGAGCTATTGCGATCTCCACCTATTCATTGTTCAGTTCCTATCTGCCTATACAACTAATAAATTTCTTCTTTAGAACAGACATTGACTGAAAATGAAAAGGATCAATTTTAGATTCCGAATACAGTATTTTATCTGTAATTTGTGTTACCTTTAGACAAGAAACAAACCCTCACCACGCCTAATAAACAGTTAAATCTACAGTTAAAACAAATCCACTTACTCTCTATTTTGACATAAAAGTATATTCATTCATAACATTTCAAAGCGCGGGACGGGGCTATGTTATATACCCTGCCTTAACTCATTGGAATACAACACAGCCAAATACATGTTTAATGGCGTTGTGTTGAAAGAATCGTAATTTGAATACGCTTACGGCGAAAGATGAATAAAATGAAATTATTTAATATTATGGTGACAGAAATGCGCGGCTTTTTGGGGCAAATTGGATAGAAAAATAAGAGCGATGCAGAAAGATGTGTTCTTTTATATGTAAAATTTTGTGGCAGAGGAGTTTATGAAAATGATGTTCTTCATGATAACAATCTTTGACACAAATTTAATCAGATTAAAGCGAAGAAAAATGTCATATTATGACTGTTTAAAAAAATTGTGCCAAGTTTTCTATTTCATAAACTTTCCCAATGATTTTAATAAACTTTTCACCGAATTGCCGACGCAAATATCAACGAGGATAAGTATCTAATTCATATCAGACAAAGAAATTGGGCATATAAAATCAATTTTTTTTGGTTCGAATAATTAGGAATTTCATGTAATGTCACCGACTTCCCCCTTAAATTTCGTACGGGGACATATTTTGTCTGATCTATAGTCCTTTACCCCCTCCCTTTCCCACCTCCTTCCCCTCCAGTATCAAAATCCTGGTCTGAGCTCTGTATAACCATTCATATATGTTATGCTTCTCTTTTGCAGATGTGGTTATACTTTTCCAGTCCAAAGGAACTCATGATCACCCTCGGCCGGACGTGGTCAAGACTACATCCATGGCCAAAATAGCACTGCTTGAATACCATCGCACCCACCGGCATGAGAGGCCTAAGGAAATCTGCCGCAAAGTGGTATGTTATTCAATCAGTTTAAATGAAAATTAATTGTACATTCAGTAACTACTTTTTTTCGTTTTATTTGATTTCGTTTGGGGTGGGGATGAGAGCTACAATATGCCTCGATACATTTCTTCTATTTATGTGCCCCTCTAGCTGATCCAAAACGGATCAAAAAATTGATCAAAATTTGAAGATAGAAAATTATGAAAAAAGTTAACTAATGAATCGCAAACGCTCTAAAAGACATGAATTGTAATTTTATGTTTCGTGGAGGAATTTTTTGCAAAACCAAACAACAGAAAGAAAAAAGTCAGGTGGTCTAAAACTTCTCAGATTTGACCAACCTTTTCCAACTTTTCAAATTCAAAATATCTGAGATGCCACACCGCTATCATGACAAACGCTCTCAGAGCGCAGAGAGAAGTAGAAGACGCCGATGTAATAATATGATTTTTTTTGGTCACATTTTCACAACTTGAATGAAATACATTCTTTAAAGTGGATAAGCAAAGCGTAATTTTCATTCGCTGAGAAAATGTTGTTCAAATTTCAAAGTTCGATGACAACTTTTTTCCTCCTTCGTCATTTATATCCTCACCTGATAGAAACGGCTTATCAACTAATATCGAATGAATACAAATACAATTTTTCTGTTTTGCTTCTTTGATGATTTTTATTTGTCAAGTTACGCTATATGATTTTTGTTATTTTTAGGGTATCCATCTTCACAAGTCATTTAACCGCGTTGACAGGGTTGCCAGACAACTAAGAGAAGTCCAGGCGGTAATACCTAAGGAAGAAAAGGAAAACAACGGACCGTACCATAATGGCGAACAAAGGACGTACTCCCTGCGAGCACACGTCCGCGGGTTGTTTACGTCACCACAGAAAGGGTCAGAGGCCGAACAATATGGCCAACAAGGTGAATAAAACTTGTCGCTTCTCTATTGTTTTCGAGAATTGTAGACTTTGTTATTCACGTTGATATCTTTGAAAATTCCTTGAGTTGGTGCATATGGCACCCTTCACTCACCACAACACCCCTGTTGCGACTTGTGAAATATTTTACCATGATTTCTTACTAACATAAGCGGCTAGCCGTATGGGCAAGGGGTGACGAGAAAGAAAATAGCTGATAACTTAAACATTTGCAATTTGATAAAATATTTCAGTCTATACAATGTTCGGGAAGGTGGGGTAAATCTAACTAAAGGGTGGAAATTGTTATCACCTCACAATCTGAACCTTCCAGCATATTTTCTAGACTTGTTTGACCCTTTGTCTTATTTGTGGAGTAGTACGACGTGAATTCAAATTTATCTAAGACATTAATTAAGTTCATGAAACACAAGTTAATAATTGCTATTTTTAATTGCTTACAGCTATGCATCCTTACGGGACTCGTCATCCGTACAGCAGCTTTTATAATCATGACGCCCATATGGATACGTGGAGTCCGTATGCAACTGCCGACTACGCCTATGCCGCATATGCACCCAACGAGCACTTTTCAAATGTATACCAAACCGCTGCTTATTCGGGTTATGCCACGGAAGCGCACGAGTTATCACCCTATGAACAAATGAAGATTGAGACGTATGCTTATGATACAAGCAATGAGATGGTGCCTCCTCATTTAACACCTGTACATGATGTCTACTCCCACGTGGCTCCGCAATCAGTTAACCTCAGTACACCACGTGATGATTCAATGACTGTCACGTGCCATTCGAATGTGATGGATGCAAACTCTGCAAGTTACACGGATATTCAGCAAGGAACGGTCACGACGACGCTTCTCAACCCCACTACTTCCATCGCTGATACCATACAACCCATAGATATGTCTGCAGCCTCGGTAGCGAGTCCAGTTACATCTTCAATTCACTCTAAACAAGTCTTTGGTTTGGACAGTTACACGTACAGTAGCGCACCAAGCCTGAAACGGCCAGCACCACCTGAGCTGCAGCCCCTTCAACCTGCGTTAAAACACCAGAAAACCACTGAAGATCGAGTTAACAAAGAACATTCCACAATCAAGTTGACAGAACACACACCGTCAATTAATATCGATCTATCCCATTTTGCTGACATCTTTGACATAGGAGCTGGAATGGGTGACGAAGGTCTAGCTGGAAGACCCAAGCCACCAGTTTACCAAGCACTCTCGCCAGTATCCAATGATGAAGGGAATACCTCAAAACATTATTGCACGAACACTCAAGAAACGGTAGAAACACACGGAGATGAAGACAAGCAGAGTGATGTGAGTAGCAACCATATGCCAAGTCCCCATAGGGACTCGTCTCCGTACCACACTGAACCAGATGAAACAATGGGAGAAGCATTAACTAACGTGAAAGAAATTTCCGTGAACGTGACGTCAGCGACCAACACAACAACCGTTTCGTCTTCGCAAGAATCTCCTGTTTTCACCCAGTTGGGGTCAAGCACAACGACTACTCCATCAACTGCGGGAGGAGAAGCTGACTTAGATTTGCTTGTTTCGATGTATCTTTCGAAAGATGCTGATAAACCTATTTCACATATGAAAAACGAGTTTCATGTGTATACAGAAAAGAACCATCCTCATTCACAGCTTCATCCAAAGTCGTATGGATACCGTCAGGAAAACACGCACTACTCACCGCATGAGTTTTTTCGCACGACGTCGTCTCAGTCGGGCAGTACGACTTTGGTTGGTATGAAATGGAGAGACGAAACCATGCTTACAGACCGTCTGCCTTAGCTCACAGTGAAGGGTACTATCCATCGTTTAGCCACACGAGTCACGTAGACAATCATTCTCTAGGCTCGGGCATGTCAGGCCATTACTCCGGTGACACCCTTGGTGATCAATCCCGCCTGTTTTATTCTCACGGATCCAGTTTATCGGCCAGATACAACCGACATATATATTGATGTACGCAATGAAAGAAGTAAAGATACGAAAGAAATGTCGAAGTAAAATGTATTTTTCAAATTTGTGTGCAAGTGAGGCAAAATTGACACCAAGACGAATATAAATGAATTGATGTTACCAGGTTAACGCTGGATGTGTAGATTTACGTGTTAGAATGCCAGGTATAGGTGCAAAACGGAAGTGTACGTAAAAATGTTTCAAAATGTTACTCATTCATTTCAGTACTCAGACAGAATACTCCTTTTTTGACGGATCAGATCTGACATTTTCATCTATGCTACCAACAATGTGCGTAGAAGTGAATGCTAATGCAAAATCTTGCCTCGTCTCAGGTGATATCTATCACTTCAAAAATTGGCTGATTCAGTTGTTTCTACACATATACCTTTTCAAAGGCTTTCCTTATCGTTTTTAATTTTTTTTAATGTCTACAATATCTAGTTGCAAGTCAGAATGTCAGATGTTGTTTCGAAGATATGCATGTTGTGCCTCCGTTTTACAGTAAACAGGAGAGTAAAGGTCGTGCTATTTCAAAGTCGTATTTCAAGATATACGCATCTTGATTTTCCTTTGGACGCGGTTATTTATATACGTGTCTTTCAAAAGTGAAAGTTACATTTAAAGTTTTTTTTTTTTTCATTTGGTACTAGAATTACCTGTAAGTAGGCCTAATTGCAATTTTTCTGGCCAGCTTCTCGCTCAAACATTCCAATTTACATTCCCGATAAAGATATTGTGGTCAGGGGCGGCACCAGGATTTTGGTCATGGGGGAGAGTTGGGAAATTGGTCTCATGGGAGGGGTGGGCTGGCAAAAGCCTATAAATTGAACAAAATATGTCACTTTACAAAATTTTCGGGGGAAAGTGGAGGAGGAGGAGGAGGAAGGGGGATTTCCCATAGAACCGCCACTGGTTGTGGTTGTCTTGAAGAGAAGCTAATTAGCGATTATGAATCAAACCGTCCAAATAGTAACTCATACATTCATAGAACAAAGCAAGCTATTCACTTGGTTGGTGCACGTCACATCCGGGAGATGACGTCATGTGCTGGAGTGAAAACAAACCTTTGCGCGATACGTGGTCAAGTCCGTATGCGTTTACTGTGCGGTACGTATGGCATGTAAACAAACACAGCTGATCGCTTTGTTTTCACTCCAATGCGGGGTAATTGCGCGCGGTTTGCTATGCGATTTGATGACCTCAGGTCACATTTCCAACCAAGTGAATATCGGGTATTTTAAAATAAAAAGCGCAGCAAAATAACCGCATACATTCTCATTGGCCTTTTATGTCACCATGCACGCACTAGCAGTAACTTTCAGTAAATATACGAAATCTAAAATGCAATATGTTGATCTATATTAATTTTAGAAAAGCGTCTTGAGTTGTCTCATTACGCTTTATTGGTGAACCATGTGTGCCTTGTTTTATACTTTTCTTTATATATCAAGTTTGTCTTATTGACACAAATTACTGGCAGACCGTCAGTGCCTTAAAATGTAAATACATTCTTAGCGATACTTCCTTGTACAAAAAGGATATTAAAATATCTTTCTATCTATTTATTTAGATTGTGATTAGTTATATTTTCAAATTTCAACATGTATTTGTGAAAAACATCTTCCTGCCAATCCATTGGTGTGCCTTAATTAGCGGCAATAGCCAGATTTTTTGGGTGACTTTTACGATTGTTTTAAGGATGGTGGTGGGGTTCAGCTTTAGAGTAGCTATCCTCATGGGTCTTCTCTTGGTTACGCCACCAGCATTAATATCTTTATTATTGATACAATTAAAATGGATTCATTTCTAATTGTGTCAAGAAGCTGTGACTAAGTGCCTTGTAATCTCAAATTTTTCATAAATATAATTTAAAGTACATCTTCTATTTCTGTATTTCAAAAGACTGCAAGGGGGTGGAAACATCTAAGTGCCTTTTTTGTTAAGGATTATTAACATGAGTTAATGAGTTGATTTTAGATGGATTGATATACTATAATTTAAATGCCCAATCCGTATGCCTGCTATTTGTGCCTTATATAAGAGAGTCATTTTCCTTCTTTGTGAAGGTAGAATTGAAAGACATGTGTGAAGATATTGCCAATCAAGGAAACGATTAATTGACCTAATCTTTAATCTTTTTACAGTTAAAAAAAAAAAGATTAATCTAGAGAAGAAGCGATGTTTTTTTTAGCCGAGAAGTTTCTTTCGATATTTCTACATTACCATCAAAATTACATTCCTTCCATAGATACTCTATTTAAGTGGGCGAAATGTAAACATTGAGATTTTTTTTTTGGAAAATTGAATGAATATACAGATAATTTTTGAAAATGAAAATATCAATTTGTAGATAAACGTAGCAAAATAGTAATCATATGAATGTTAGATCATTTTCACGATTAAAATTGTAAATTTCTTTTTATTTTCTTTGAATATCTGCTATTGATTCACGTGGGTTGCTGGGTAAAACGACGTATTCCTAATAAAATATTATTTTCCATCTTAAGTTATGTTAAGTTTGAACATTTTTCATATATATATATATATATATATATATATATATATATATATATATATATATATATATATATATATATA
>JAIGNY010000317.1:1440000-1450000 GCA_020152595.1 Chiridota heheva
AATTGTCCAAGATTGGAAGACATTTCCCAAGATCAAATTCTATTAAAGTGAGGGAAATTTACTGATAATTTAATACGTTTTTATACGTATAAATACTTTATTTTGTATAATCCTGTTTTAAGTTTTGCTTTACATTTTTTGGCCTAGCAAAAATGTGCGGAGGCGTAGTAGCTCTACAACCGCTTCCGACATCCCTGACTCAGATTTAAGAAAGTATTTTTATTATTATGTAGATGCTTATATAGCGCTTATATTGAGAACAAAACTAAGCGCTTAACATTATTGGGTAAAAAAGGTGTGTTTTCAATTGCTTCTTGGAATTGATAATGTCACTTGCAGATCTGTTGTGGACAGGCAGCTCATTCCAGAGAGTATGACAATAAATATTATTACATTCTTGTATCTCTGATTCATATTGACTGGGTAGATAGGTGAAGACAATTAGAACATTGTTCAGTTGATATATAATAATGCACTAAAAATTGTAGTAAATTTAATATCCTTTTAAAATTGTATTCAAGCTATTACTTGAATATTAGAAGAAAAAAATATTGTCAAACTTAAAGACCGGCACATCAATATTGAATACAATTACAGTAAAAGTCTAAAAGGCTGTACATAACTTTGATATGATAGCACTTTTTCATATCGGAATCGGTAATTTCCGGATATGTAACTTGAATAATGTCACATGGCCGAACGAAATTCACGTGTCTATAATGGACCAATGATATATGGACCAATGATATGCTGGAGGAATCCGGATTGTCTACACAATTTAGTAGCGCACTGAGCGTATGAGGTCAAGCCCGTTAAACATACGATTTCACACACTAATCGACAGTATATGCATACAGAAATAGGCACTTAACTAAACTATTCAAAGACTTAAATTTTAGCGTAATTTGGTTAGGAAATTCTATACCAACCATAAAACTTTCTATAAACTGTATCCTCTACATTCACACTAGTTTTGCGATATGCAAAATTAGTCGTCTCATTCACAGATAACAAGAGATTTGCTGAGGAAAATACTTGATACTGATTTCATATTTTGTGCTGTGAGGTCAACGGCACAATTTCTTACCATAAGGCCCTCGGCAATGAACACCAACGTTTTAAAATTTAAAGGATTTTCGCCAATTTATGTACTATTGTTGTGTTAAGATTGAACACAAATGCTTTATATGTTTCGTGAATGTGAACCCCAAAGAACATACAGCGTTCCATTCACAAAATCACCATTTTTTTTACGTGCACACTAATGTAAGGCCTACTTGTAAATCCATGCATTGAACGTACAAAGTCATAAACAAACGTGAAGCCAAATTTCAACTTCAAATCTTACCGTAACGCGTATTCCTTAATTGCGACAGTCTGAAGGGCAGACCGTTCAGATCCTGATGGAAACAAATATCCAGGCAGAGCAGTTAGCGCTTTTGACGCACTTTTAGATACTTTACGTGCGCATATACAGCTAGCACATCTTATAAATTTTACATAACGTTTATGTACGTGTAATGACTTACTAGTGTAATGACTTACACTGTACTGATTTACTAATATGTACGTGGGTACAAACTTATGAAGGTTATACGCGCGCGTATTGTTGTCGTTTACAATTTTCACTGCAGCTGATTGGTTGGTTAGTAAAACAAAAATTCCTCCAGCATTTGATTGGTTAAAGTACCCTGACGTTTCACATTCGGCTAAACTCAGTTTAAAAAGGTCTATAGCCAACTCTTCACGTCACAATAAATGGTGCCAGAAGTTGCCTAATTGTTTTCTCAAACAGGCTAGCAATTGCACTCATTTGATTTAAATTTAGGTTAGCACTTAGGGTCTGAATTTAAGCCAATCAGACAAGAGGAAATTTGTGCCATTGCTATTTTGTTTGGGACAAAATATTCGCAACCCGGCCACCATAACTATTCTTCTACAGCGAGAAGATTAATACTGTTTCTTTTGAATAGTTTGGGACGTTCCCTCGTTTAATTAATTATATTTACAGGCTGCATCCACGGACTAACTGAGCACATGAAACTTAATGTGTCACCATTCAACATTTGACTTCATCATCGTAATATGTTTCATATATCTCGTTTTCGACCATTTCCGTGGATCCGGAAATATTCGGCGCTGATTGCACCTGACGTCTTAGTTGAATTGCAGATGGATCATCCAGTGCCATATCAGTCGTAGTCGCTGCAGTGTTGCTAAACGATATGCGGTAACTTGCCGCAGTGTTCACTCTTCGCCTGCCCGGTGGGTTCAGCAACTCTATCATTCCAATTCTGGCGGGAACGTCAACCCTCGGATCAACGACTGAACTACGACTAGATTCAGTCTCCAAAACTAAATCCCGACTAGCATGATCTGGAAATAAGCTGTAATAGAAATGGTCTGAAAGCTCACTGATTGGTCTGATTGTTGAACTTGACCTGTCAATCAAAATAGTTGACATCGTTCTCTCCCGCCCACTTTGGGGGGAGCTTAAACGTCGCCGTAAAATATCCAGTTCGGCGGCCGTCAACTGGGAACTGAATGTTCGAATTCGCCTCATATGCATATCGTGTAAAAAGTTTTTAATTTCACGAACTACTGGAAAAGTTTGCGTTATTCTCCGTCCAATAACCCGCGATGTTTGTTTTCCCGGCGTGCCCGGGCCGCAAAACTCACTGAAAGATGCTCTGTGCTTCAATCTGCCAGAATCGGTGAAACGTTTCCCCTTGTCTGGGAGGGACAGGAACTCAGTCCCTGTAGTTGTGGAGACGGAGGAGCGGCGGCCTAATGTCAGCCGCATGTACTCCTCTGGGGCTATCTCAGCATCATGGTTGTAAAAGGCTGGGGCGTGGTAGATAATGTGAGCGGGATAATTATCGGGGCTGTAAAAAAAGAAGTATCAAATATAACGCAAGGCCACGCATTAACATATAGTACATACTGCGTCATATTTCAGTTTAAATGTAATGATACACAGCAGCACAGGTACTCTTTCACTCTAAAAATTAAATTTATTGTTTTTTGTTGTGTTTTTTTAGGAAATCATGCGATCTTAGCACCAATCATATCAAATTTTATTGATAAGTTTGCGGTATTTCATTTTCACCTTTGGACCTTAAGGTAACAAAATGTAGGCCTACTATAAAATGTATTATGTAACCTCAACCAGGGACGCCAAGAGAATCGCGAGGCCCTGGGCAAACTCACATTTGGGAACCCAATATTTTAAAAAACTTTTGAAAAGCGAGGGGGAGGAGGGAGGGGGGGTCTTCAATTATTCCTAGTCCACATTTCGCCATTGTCAAACATGGGTGTTTGATGCATGTAGTTATGTTTTAATTACTTTTTCGGTCCCCCTCCCCAAAAAAAAAAATATATATAAAAATGGATATATATATATATATATATATATATATATATATATATATATATATATATATATATATATATATATATATATATATATATATATATATATATATATATATATATATATATATATATATATATATATATATATATATATATGTATGTATATATATTTATGTATATATATATATATGTATGTATATATGTATATATGTATATGTATATATTTATATATGTATATATATATATATACATATTTATATATATATATATATATATTTGTATATATATATATATATATATATATATATATAGATATATATATATATATAAATATATATATATATACACATATATAAATATGTATATATGTACGTATATATATATATATATATATATATATATATATATATATATATATATATATATATATATATATATATATATATATATATATATATATATACGTACATATATACATATTTATATATGTGTATATATATATATATTTATATATATATATATATATATATATATACATATATATATATATATATATATATATATATATATATATATATATATATATATATATATATATATATATATATATATATATATATATATATGTATATATATTTATGTATATATATATATATGTATGTATATATGTATATATGTATATGTATATATTTATATATGTATATATATATATATACATATTTATATATATATATATATATATTTATATATATATATATATATATATATATATATATATAGATATATATATATATATAAATATATATATATATACACATATATAAATATGTATATATGTATATATATATATATATATATATATATATATATATATATATATATATATATATATATATATATATATATATATATATATGTATATATATATATATATATATATGTATATATATTTATGTATATATATATATGTATATATGTATATATGTATATGTATATATTTATATATGTATATATATATATATATATATATATATATATATATATATATATATATATATATATATATATATATATATATATATATATATATATATATATATATATATATATATATATATATATATATATATATATATATATATATATATATATATATATATATATATATATATAGATATATATATATATATATATATAAATATATATATACACATATATAAATATGTATATATGTATATATATATATATATATATATATATATATATATATATATATATATATATATATATATATACATATATATGTATATATATAGGTGTATGTATATATATATATATATACGTACATATGTATATGTATATATTTACATATATATATATATATATATATATATATATATATATATATATATATATATATATATGTATATATATAGGTGTATGTATATATATATATATATACATATGTATATATATATATTTTATATATATATATATATATATATATATATATATATATATATATATATATATATGTATATATACATATATATATATATATAATATATATACATATATATATATATATATATATATATATATATATATATATATATATATATATATATATCTATCTATATATATATATATATATACGTATATATGTATATATACATATATATATATATATATATATATATATAATATATATATATATATATATATATATATATATATATATATATATATATATATATATATATATATATATATATATATATATATATATATATATATATGTATATATATATATATATATATACATATATCTTGACGTGATCAATGATCTTGAACCCATTAATGATGACGAGCTGAGTAATGATTGTGAGCTGATTAATGATCATAACCTGATCAATTAAAGTGACCTGAAATATGCATGATTCTGAACTAATTCATGATGATGAAAGACCTGACTAATGATGGAGAGGTAATTAATGATCATGACTTGATGAAGCTTACCCGTATCGACAGCAATTTGAACAATGAAGTACTATGGTGAGGCACAACAAAAGACACGTCGTGGCAAACAGGACGACCGCCACCACTATTAAACTAACTGTTTGGGGAAGACAAGAAAATAAGAATGTTCAGGATTTGTTTGTGAAGTGTCGCGTGCATAAAGTTAGTTAAAGAAATATTCCCATGGATTTTCATTTTTTTCATATATGACAGAGAAAATTTGTAGAAACAAAGTGGTGAAAAAACTATGTTAATGTCCTATTCCGTTTAGCAATTTAAAGAGTAGAAAAATGTTCTTAAAAACACCTCGTACAGGATATGTCCTTCAGCTTGGTGACGTCATCAGGGCAATTCCAGCACAGTTCTTATGTATTTCTTATAAATTTAATCACAATTTTTTTACATTATCGAACGGAATTTTTGGTTCATTATAGAGATAAGGCAAGAAAACATTTTTTTTACTTGGTGTACATCACACTTACAATAAAGAAAAAAAATCTAAATCATTTTTAAAGATTGTCTCTATAAAATTGTCTCTATGACATCACTGATGTTGCCAATCAGTCACTTTTGTTTAAATTCAATTTTTTTAAATTTCCTAACTTCTAAACGAAATAAGATATTCACTTAGTTTTTTCACCACTTTGTTTCTAAAAACATTCTCTGTCATATGTGAAATAATGAAAATTTATGGAAATATTCTTTTAAAGGTCTATGGACATGTATCAATTCCTATCAGTCTGCATTTTGGTTGTGAGAGTATTAAAATCTGAGCAAAAAACACTTTTAGTTTTGTGCGTTAGGCTATGACTAGTTCAAGTTTGGTTATTTGTTTATTTACGCAAATTTTTTGATAAATATGACTGAGCGGACAGCTCCAAATCTATATGTAATTCTTTACATTTCTAGGGCCTAAATCTTAGTCACTGAAAATCTTAGGAAAGCCTATTCCTGCTAAAATTCGATTGGGGTACGGTAAAGATTAAACAAGGTTTGGTCAGAATTTGCTGCACCACGGAAGAATTATGATAGTCATTTAAAAAACAACCTGAAAAAAGAATTTACACAAGAAATACCATATTATTACATCACAATATTTTCATAAATTATGCAAATTTATGCATGAGATTTCATTTCGGTGCAATTTAGTTGCTGACTTTAATGCTTTGAAATATGTTTTGAAGCAATATATATTATGTTGCTTCTAAACGCCTGACTTACAAGGTATTAGTTCAGGAATTGTTATGACAGTTTTATTGCATAAAACATGGTGAGAAAAACTCCTCTGGCTGCGGCAATAAAATTGGCCTATACACCAGGGCTGCATGGGAGATCGCTCAAAGAGCTTTAAGCTAAACAAGCTAAGTTGAAAAAAAGGGCCAAGTTAATCCCCAAAATGCCGAACTGCAGTCAAGGAAAATAAAATCCAATTTTTAAAGGAATCGGCCACTGGCAGCTTCAGTGGCATTTTTAGGAGAGGGGGGGGGGGGATGTTGGGGGGGAGGTTGGGGGGATCAAAATGTACTGAAGAACAAGCAAATGTTCTTACGTAAATACAATATGCAATTATGAACGTCAGATAATGATTTTATTACTTTCTTTTTATTCTCCATCCATTGAGAAAAGGCCAAAAAGGGTGTCCGTCCACTGGTCCGAAGGCCCAATACTTCGAAGGTTTAAGTCTGAAATAAAGGCCCAATATTCCGAAAGTTCAATGATCCAAAAAAGGCCCAACGGTCTTCGGACTATCGAGCCTTCGGACTATCGGACCGTCGGACTAGTGGGGTTTTTTTTCTTCGGTTTATTGAACCTTCAATAGGGCCTTCGAACCAGTTTTAAAAAGCTAAGTTATCAATTAAGCGCTAAATAAATTTTCTTGCGGCCAAAAAAAGGTCAACAATGCCTTTTTTTAAATACCAACCTTGCCAAATACCCCACCCCTCCTCCTATCCCATCCTCCTATCGCATCCCACTCCTCCTATCCCATCCCCTCCTCCTATCCCACCCCTCCTCCTATCCCATCCCCTCCTCCTATCCCACCCCTCCTCCTATCCCATCCCCTCCTCCTATCCCATCCCCTCCTCCTATCCCATCCCTCTCCTCCTATCCCATCCCCTCCTCCTATCTCATCCCCTCCTCCTATCTCACCCCCTCCTCTTATCCCACCCCTCCTCCTATCCCACCCTTCCTCCTATCCCATCCCTCTCCTCCTATCTCATCCCCTCCTCCTATCTCATCCCCCTTTTCTTATCCCATCCCCTCCTCCCATCCTCCTCCTATCCCATCCCCTTTTCTTATCCCATCCCCTCTTCTTATCCCACCCCCCTCCTCCTATCCCACCCCACCCCATCCCACCCCCTCCTCCTATCTCACCATCCCCCCTCCTCCTATCCCATCCCCTCCTCCTATCCCATCCCCTTCTTCTTATCCCATCCCCTCCTCCTATCCCATCCCCTCCTCCTATCCCACCCCTCCTCCTATCTCACCACCCTCCTCCTATCCCATCCCCTCCTCCTATCCCATCCCCTCTTCTTATCCCATCCCCTCCTCCTATCCCATCCCCTCCTCCTATCCCATCCCCCCCTCCTATCCCATCCCCTCCTCCTATCCCATCCCTCTCCTCCTATCCCATCCCTCTCCTCCTATGTATGTGTCATACGTGACCAATAAACCATTGCAAGGGTCTTCACATCCATTACGGCAGTCTGCATCGCTACATTAAGATCATGTATTGAGTAAGACAAGGCATGGGTTGGAACTTAGACTGTTAGACGAAGTATTTTATTTCCCCAACTAACAGAAGATTTCTTTTTTTCCACCTCCTCCTATATGTCCTATAGCATTTAAACTTTCACTTGGTATACCAGGGCAATGCTAGATGGTGTTATTGTTCTGTTGTTATGCAAATTGGTGTTCTGCTTTGTTACTAAAAAAGTGACATTGCAGAAATTTGAAGAATGTTATTCAGCTATAAATGGAAGGTTGTTTTTCTCGTGGAGTGTGGGAGGGGGAGGGTACATCGACAACATTTCTGGAAGTCAATCAAATTGACCTCTTTTTGTGGCTATGAACATAAACTTCGCATTTTGAATGGTGAAAGTAAGGGTGTGTACAGCCATCGCAATTTGAACACGGGACATTTATTGACCCTTCAAGTTCGCGGTGTCCGCCCACTGGTCCGAAGGTCCATTAGTCCGAAGGTTCATTTCGGACAAGAGGGCCTTTCTTTTCGGACTATTGAACCTTCGGACTATTGGGCTGCACCTTTCTTCGCTTGTCATAGAATTGTGAAGTTGTGGGCCTTCAAGTTCGAAATGGGGCTTGGGATCTTTAGCCCAGCCCTATACTTAAATATTCGTCCTCAGCAAAATATGATATGAAGCAGAAAGCCTGCACAATTTGGGCCTTCGCTTCTCAGTTTGGGATTTCGGACTAAATGTGCAATACGTTCATGATGGGCAGAATTCTACAGAGCCATTGCAATCTTATTCAAGAAATACTTCGCAAAATTTGATTTCCCATGTCATTCTCGCCCATCCGGCAGGAAATTTCCTAATCAGTTCCACAGGGCTTTGAATAGTTGTGTCTTTGGGACATGTAATTTGCTCAACATTTTGCAGAGTTAATTTCATAATCTCGACAAATATCGTATCACTAGATTTCCAAGAATAAGAGAACTAAATAACACATATTTCATTTAGAAGGCCGAGTGTTCAAAATATTGGGAAGGGGGCCTAATGAAGTCAGGTGACATGTAATAACAATTTTTTTTTTTTTTTTTTTTTTTTGGGAATTAGGCTTTGTAGGTATGCTCTAATGATTAAAATAAAGCTTTGTATTCAACCGTTGAATACAAAGCTTTATTTAAGTGACTTGATTCAACTCCAAATGCTCAAAGAAGGGTCGGGAACAATAGCACCATGACAGGGTCTCTGTGACCAATTTATACTGCCCTTAATCTCCCGAAATTATCCGAAATTTGTGTATTTCCCGATAAATTTCCCGAAAACATCAAATTTACCCTAATTTCGAGTAAATTCCTTGTAAGTGGAAGCACTAAGAAGATGACACAAATTAAATAACAGCTGGATAGATTGGAATTTAATTAATCCGTTATATTAGCTTGCATGCTTTTTCCATTCCATACAGAACGCTTGCATGATGTAATAATATATCGTTTCAAAGGATTATTAATTACCAGCTATATCGTGCCAAATTTTGAACATCTTAATATTCAACTGTGGTTTCAAGCATTGCGGTATATGTTAACGAAAACTTAGTATCTTTAAAGAACAACCCATGATGCAACCCTTTTTTTAAATTATAGTATTTGAGACTTTCTATACTTCTGTAGTTATATTACTACTACTAATATATTTAACCACTGTAGTTGCAAGTTTGGTTGTGTCTGCACGTAGCCGGGTGAAAAGTAGGGAGAATGGGGGAGGGAGGTAAAGGGGGTGGGAGGGGGTAAGGGGGAGGGGGGGTGCGTGCAAATCATAATTCAATCTCCAAATCATGAATCGTTGGGCAATATCAAAATTACAACATGCATGTAAGAGGATAATGCCCCCAGGTTTATTTTTCATCAAACTTCGACAAACTA
>JAIGNY010000317.1:1455000-1512500 GCA_020152595.1 Chiridota heheva
ACCCATTACTCAAAATCAATTTATTCACATATTCATTGCAATTTTTTCTTCGTAATAGGTTCTCGAGTCGGGCAAAAAGTCTCCGCCCTCTGAGTAAGATTGTTCCGCACGGCCATGGATAGAAACTTTATTTACTATTGCAATTTTTCCGCTGGTAACCGGGAAAATGTAAGTAACCTTTTCCCCCTTCCCCCACACCCCGAGAGGTGACCCTTTCCCTGGATGCATATGCTTGACCACCAAGCATTTTCTTTCAAAGTTGAAAACTGAAAATACCACTTATTATACATAGCATAAAAGAAAATTAACCTCAACTCACTCTCATTAAAGCAATCAGTCACATTAATATCATCAATTGCTATATCAGGGGTTGGGCTTCCGATAACTCCTTCGAAAGTAAGCTGATGAAATAAATATAAATTCTATTTAATATCAAATAATGATGAACGATAAAAATGTGGCCCCGCAGAAGCACCTTATTCTTCTGAGATATTTTACAATATGAACTATAGTGTCACTAAAAAGTAAATTGTGATAAATGAGCTCTCGTTCGAAGAGTGAAGGCGTGTATTTTACCACATTTTTTAATCTTATGCTAACAATTTTCCAATTTCACCTCGCAACCGGGAAGAAAGCACATGCAACCGAGAAGGTGAAATCCTCTCCCCCACCGACGCCCCCCACCGCCGCTATCTACGCCTCTGTCAGTGTCTGATGTCAAGGAACTTTATTGAAATAACACAGAGCCAATTTTTGATACCAGTGTCGATGAAAAATTACTAAAATAATTATGATTAATTTGAACATTTTATTCAAAGGTTTTAAAAACTATCGCGAATAGTGTGTTCGAATGTTTTTGAGACTCAAGGGAAAATACATCCTCACTTTTCGACCGCAGCCCCTTTCAACTTGATTAAAGGTTATGATAATAGCACATTGCAAAAATGACATCAAAATTGGTTTTAATTTTCAGGCCAACTCCTAAATAGGAAACAGCAAAATCAGGCCCGTAGCCTAAAACTAACTTCGAAATTCCATGTGCTTATTATTTTCTTTGCTTGGTGGAAGGGGGCTTTGTTTTTCGTATAAAAGGGCAACAAACTTTAAAATTCTAGGTGCTTGAATTGTTCGATTTCAAAAGGGCACTTTTTTAACAATAGGGGGTTCGCTTGGTGAAAGGGGGCTTTGTTTTTCGTATAAAAGGGCAACAAACTTTAAAATTCCAGGTGCTTGAATTATTCGATTTCAAAAGGGCACTTCCTCAACACAAGGGGGCTCGTTCGGGGTTCATTTGCTCGGACGAACCCCCTCTGGATACGGGCCTGAAACTTGTCTTGTTTTTCAGTTCATAATCATTCCTAATCTTTACAATTACAGTTTTATAGAGGGCAAAAGATTGTTATAAAAAGTTGCTTTTATAACAAATCCGACCATCATGGGCGTGTCTAAACTTTTGTTTTTTGGGGGCTCCATTTACCTAAAACCACATCTTATTGAGACGCTCACAGGCCCGAACTTGGTCAAAAATTGAGCGGTTTTGGTCCCATAAGTTGTAGAATCTCATTGGTTCAAACTTGAAGATTTATGTCCGTTTCGTTCCAAAATTGAGATTTTTTTGGTCCTCAATCAGTCCGGTACGTATCCCCGATCGGGAGAACAGTTTTGTTCTCCCGATTGGGGGATCCTTTACAGAAATATCCCACAATGCATCTATCCAAATAAATTCAAAGTTTGTATAGGAATAACATAAGAATCAGACACATTTCGAGCGCGGGGAACTCAACCACTGCGAAAGGTTCCAATTTTTCTTCACGATTTGAAATAATGGCATATGAATTACCTTTTCACCGTGCGCTTTTAAGATTCACCATGCGGTTTTCGAAAAATTTGAAGAAAAGTGAAGACTTTTTATTATGTGTTACCGTTAGGTAGTCACGCCTTAACAAGGTTTTTTGAAATTATGAGAAATAACTTGGGGATTTGTGAAAATTATTTAGCAATAATTGCGTGATAGTAACGAAGTTGTTTTACTTTCGCGAAATTGAACATGAACAAAGCAAACTTTGTTACAAACCTTCAATGAAACAACTGATAAGCATCTATGACTGAAACTTTACAATAAAAATGGCGGCTTCCATATATCACTGTAAGCTCAGTGCGTATTCTTGAGATCGGGGGACTTATAGAGCCCCCAATCGGCGGTACGAACCGTACTGACAATTAAAAAAACAAAAGATCTTTGGTCCATGGTGCAAACTGGAATTTTCAGTTCAAAATTAACGATAATTCAGTCAATACGAATAAACAAATATATAACAAATGTGAACATCTCTGTTTGATATGATTCATTTGATATTGAGGCTTTGACACTCACTTGCTGACAATACAAGAATCAACGTTTTGCAAATGAAAACAATGATTCTTGATACCTGGCGTTCAAAAGTTCACGAAATTCGACATTTCGCCGTATATACACAAATACAACAACTTTTCGATTCATCACATGTGGATGAATATTTCTTTAAAGGTATATAAACGTGTTAAATAAGTTTAAAATATATTACAAAGCATCGTCAGTCCGGCAGCATGTCTATTAATAGGAATATTTATAACACACGAGAATATTGAAGTCATGCATCCATATTGTTCAGTCCGGCAGCGTGCCTATTAATAGGAATATTTATAACACTCGAGAATATTGAAGTCATGCAGCCATATTGTTCAGATGTTACGATAGAATGTCATAGTTTTTAATCTATGTACTTGAAATATCAAAAATCATTGTGTTGATTTTTATTTTTGAATTTTCAAAATGGCCGTTTCCCTTCTAAAAGCCTAGCTCTATTGTCTATTTTTCTAATATTTCGAAAACGAGGAGGTGAACATATCAAATGGGAGTGGAAAAGTTGTAGCCATGATAGTGTTGAAGGTATTTTCATAAGATTTAAGTTTCCCCAAGCAAAGATGTTTTTTCCAAAGGTATTTAAAATTTAAAATATGTAACATTGCATAAGGCTTTAACGTTAGGATAGCAAAGGATCGTGGGAAATATCACAAAATGGCGGCTTTCATGTAGCAAAATGTTCCCATTTTTAGGAACATTTATGTTCCCATTAATAGGCATGCTGCCGGACAGTCAGATCGTTGTCAGGTAGTAGCAAAGCATTTCATTAAAATTAGTTAAGATAATGACCAGTGTACAGCGTTTTTACTAGTAAACTTCAGGCACCAATTTGCATGTTTTATGCACATTTTGTAATGTGTTACAGGCTGACAAGGCGACTGTACTATTTTCTTTTGTAAATTTTTTGGATTTGTTTAATATCTATCAAACTTCTTTGACGTGGTGCAGCAAATTCTGACCAAATGTTGTTGATGTCTGTACCATACAGCCATGCCCTAATGAAATTTTTATCAGGATTATACTTTCTCACCATTTCAGTGACTAAGAATTAGGAATGAAATCTGAAAGAAGTACATAAAGAATTTTAGCTGCCTGCCCAGTCATGCATCACAAATTTCGCATGAATGAAAACAGTTCAGGAGATTCCACTCTTATGGAGAAAATTATTTTCCCCGGAAAAGGGGAAAATCTCAGACGCCATTTTGAAGATTACCTATGATGCCTTTAACGAAACAGCGTAACGCTATGATACAGAACTTGTATGGGTTCTATGAATTGTATAACCTAGTAGGTCAATTTCATTTTTGCATTTTCAAAATCTATGCTTAATTAATCTACAAATTATCCGGTTCACAAATGGACATCCACCACGCTGTTTGAGAGATATTTAATGACAAACTTACAAATTCTGGCCTGTTTTTGCTGAGGACTATCGAAGTAACGCAAACACCATCCAGTACCAAACAAGAAAGAGAATGTCCATTGCACAAACAGGTATGCACACAAATTGACAAAGCAGCCTGGTCACTTCGCACATACAATGACCTCATATAAGCTAATTAAAACCGTAGGTCAAAGCACTTGTAAATGGAAATCCGGAAGCTATATAATTTACATAGGTTTTCCCTCTTCGGGGGAAAATAATTTATCTCCTGAATAGGGAATCTACCGAACTGTAAAAACTGCATGATAAAACTTTGATCAGCCATAACTCTGCAACTCAAAGTCTGAAAATTGCTATATTCAAAATTTAAAAACTTATCTGCTCAGATTGTAATACATTTCCAACCAATATAGAAATAGCTGCATGTCAATATACACTTTTATGTCGCCTCGTGAGGATGTCTTGGTATTCAAAAATATAATGTTTAATTGACTTTTTAATTCAGGTTTGCGCCATATTTGCTTTGTCATTTCGGCCATTTGATATTCTTTTCATTGTATCCTATCATTTTTCTTATGTTTCAAGTTTTATAGGCCCACTTATGATATTGAAGTTTCATGCGGTTAAATGTTTTACTCACCCAGTGGTGTAACCAGCATTAAGAAAGTTTGGGGAGTCCGAGAAGGTCCTAGACCCCCCTCCCAAGACAAAATGCTCAAATTTAGCCTTTTTTTTAAGGGCATTTTGTTTTTAAAGCAAAAAAGATTTAAAAAGAAGAAGATTATTGCAATTTATGAAAGGTTTCTCGAAAAAGTAAGGGAAGGGGAAGGGAGGAGGGGGGAGGGGAGGAGAGATTTCCCCGTAACTACGCCATTGTTCCCACCTATATCAGACTTCAAAAGAGTATTTGGCTCCTACCTGAAATGTGCCATTACACTGAAATCTTATTGTCGCTTTGTACCAAACATCTCCAAGATTTTTTGACTTAGTCCATACCAAACGCTGTCGGCACGCATAGAGATTCAAAGCTCCTGTAATAGAACAGTCAGGAAACATTTGCATAACAATGTGCATCATTGTCCAAAATATAAGATGTATAGGAAAAACATTAACCAATGTACAAATCTGTAAGAAATCTGAAAATAAGGAAAAAGTAGCTGCTTCTATGTTATATTCTGTACATGCTTGTCAATGTACTGATAACGAATTAATATATAATATGCATTGATTAGAAATATTTTTCTTACTCTTGTTTTTTTAAATGCATAAAATCAGGGACTAATTTTGCTTATTCTCAGTGTTTTAATAAGAATATCTTTAAAGATCAACTATCGTCCTAACGTGATCTACACTGGCATGGTCCGAATTTGATCAAAAATTGATTAAAATTCAACCATAGTTATAGGATCGGTGCATTGTTGACCATGTTATGGTCAAATTTGACCATCCTTTTTAGAGTGTGGTGAAGATGAATATATAAGACAATTTAACGTTTATGATTGGTCTAACATATTCACACAAATACTGACAAGCCAATCAATCAAAGCCACGGAAGTGACATGACTTTACCAGAATTATCGGCGACGTTTCAAGTAATGTTCTTGAGCCGAGATTCCGTCTTTAAAGAAGATAGATTTAAAGACCTCTTAAAAATCTTTTAAGTTTTGAACCTATTAAACAGCCGAAAATAATTTTCATGCTTTATTATTCATTCTTATTGGCTAGAATACTGTAACCTGTAGAATCCAGTTGTCTAATGGAATCTATCACTGAAGTTATATGCACATATAAAGGTATGGTTTTTTTACCCAACCACTTAATTCGTTTCCTCCGGGCTTCTTTATGTTACCGGGTGGGACATATTGGGTGGGGGTGAGGGGTTCCTCTTTTCCTTCTATTTTCACTTTTCTATATATTTCCTTTGTAATTAATTTAAGAAAATTATACGATGATCTCATACAGTGATTCATGCTGACCTGCTGATGCAATCTTTTCGATTTGGAACAATGTGGCAATATATTTTAAAAAAACCTTAATCAGAGGATTACGCCCTGCTACGCCTATTTCTTAAAATAGAACTTGCGAATTATATATAAGCAGCTGTTTTCAATAATATTTTCGAGGTTTCATCTGTTCATCAATTTATAATTAACTGTGTCTTATTGTCTTACATCGATAATTGCCTGCCTTCATCCATTCAGTGTGTGAAAATGTATTATAATGTCAACTTGAATTTTCATTGACGACTGCTTAAGAAATGAATTATCAGAGAAAATCTTTGCTTTAAACTGTCTGCCGATATATCATAAAAAGTGGATTTTACAGTTGTTAGGCCCATAAAATATTTTAATGAACTCACAAACCATGCAAACGTATACTTAAAAACTTCGAGAGAAATCATCACATCATTCTTCACGGAACTGGATTATATATTTAGAATACTAGCAAACCGTCGCCCTCAGAGAGACCATACAGATAATGGATCATCTTTACTATCACAGTGTCAGGTTAGGATATAGAGTTAGGTATCATTATATTAAGAATCAGTCATTTTATAAAAAGAAATTTCAGAATTTTAAATAAATTTTGTTCAAAATTGGCATTCTTCTGTTACTCTTCTATTATTGGTCCGTAACAATTGGAAAGAAATTCAAAGCAATACAGATTGTGAGCTTTCCGCCCAGTCATACATCACAAATGTCGCGTGAATTGAATACTGATAGCTTAAAAACTAATTTTTTTAAATCCTAAAAATAAATGACCCGGTATAACCCCCTCCCCCCCCCTCCCCACCTCCTCCCTGCTCCCAACACTTCTTTGTTAAGAAAAATACGGCCTTGTTGAGGTGACTGCCCTTATATGCAGACATTTATCAGGATTCCTAGCATTTGTTTATATTCCTTACATTTAAGTACATCCTTGCAATTAAATATATTTGACATTATGTTGCTCGAAATTTATGCTATTTCCAAACTTCAAAGAAATATTGTGGCGGCTAAGCAAGTGTAATAAAACTACTTTAGAAAAGCTTTTTAAAGACCCTTTATTGTGTTTACGATAAGATGAATGCATAAATATGGGAACAATTTTATAGTAATATGATATTATATTTACTTGATCAACTTCATTTGTCAAAAACTTATTTATTGCATACATATTCATGCATTTTGATATTACCCCAGACAGTGCATGGCACAGGAAAGATGCAGTCCAGATATATCAATGCAGTATTTTTTAAGGCTTTTTGATATCAGATTATCAAAAAACAGCTTCGATTTTTAAAATGGATTTCTATTGTCAAAATGGACTGGAATAAAGCCTTCACATTACCATTATATTCCTCTTTTGGTACTTAATCAATTCTGTACCAGAATATCTAATACAATTTTTGTTTGCTATTCTGGTAAAGAGTGTATTAAGTACCAAAAAGGAGTATTATGGTAATGTGAAGGCTTTATTCCAGTCCATTTTGACAATAGAAATTCATTTTGAAAATAGAAGCTGTTCAAAAATAGTGAAGACAGCGAACAAGATAGAGGAACAGGAACAAAACACAACAGTAGATATATTTCGTAAATACACCAGATGTTATGAGACTAAGGCTGCAGCAGTCAAAGGCAAGAAAACGATTAAAGGACAAATATATTAGACTGTTAACAGACACCATCTTTAGGAATGTTAGGTATAGCCTTGGCAGATTTGTATGAGCGGAGCATAAGTACATTTAATGATTGAAGCTTTGCAAGAATAGTAACAAAAAAGTTGCAGTAATAGATGAGAAAGGTTAAAAACCACAAGCATTGATCTGTTGATCAACAGTTTAAAGAAACACGACTTACTATTGAAATGTGATGGTTTTCCCGCTCCTGAGGAATGTATGCAAACAATTATACAATATTAACGTGTTTCGCATTATCTGACAGTATTTCCCGACACGAATTTGAAACTTTCGAATGCAAGACAAATTTCAATACATTTGAAAATCTAAGCGAAACATTGACATACTCAAGGAAAGTCTGACAGTTTATATTCTCTCTAAACAATTTTGAAACTTTCGAATACTAGACAATTTTTCATTTTGTTTAAATCCAAGAAAAACACCGACATACTGTGCATCAAATGAATATCGTGTACTATCATTTCCCAACAACGTATGCCTTCTCACTGTTTGGAGGATTAATTGTATACCTCTTATATCACAGCTCCTGATGATAGGCATCAAACACTTGAGTCTTTATAAGTTCTTCGAACTTTGAATTAAGTCGGTATAATCTGATTTTATCCTTTTAAGAATTGTATTTCTTATGAATGACAGCCGCTCATTTCGTTCTAGCGACATTTCGTTCTATACACATGAGGTAACGCTTCCTGTTAAAATGTCCTCTGGTGCAGCAATTAATTGAAAGGCAGGCATTTTACCCTCAAGATTGAGAAATGCAGTATTTAAAGGTATATCGGCATGTAATTGTTTTGCGAATAGGATCATTGAAGGAAATCTTTTGTGATATTTTCGACAAATGAATAGAGCGGTAGGATTCCGTCGCCTTTATGAAAGTCATAATGCAAACGATGGGTTGAAGATATTATGGTGCTTGGGAAATTATATTTGCATAACATCTTCTGTTTTTTTAAATGATATCTCAAGACATAGTTTTTGATTTTGGACTTTTATTTTAAATGTATACTTGATCCAATTTGATGTATTCAGGGAGGTTCCATTTTAGTTTAAACTAGCACCTCCTGGTTCACTTATACACGCACACTTGTGCGTGCTTGACAATTCAAAAAGGTATGCCTTAGGTCTGTAGGTTTTACAAATTTGTCTTGTTTGTAAGTTCAACATTTCAAACAAATTTTTAACATTTGTTTTATGGTATACATATTATGTCTACGAAATTCGTGTTTTTACTGAATATCGACACAGTTTTGGTCCACATTTTTTTTTAAGCAGATCTAGAGGCACACATTCTTACTCAACACGGCATATTCAACACCACCTCTGTGTCACTGTTTCACGTTTACTACACACTACACAATATTTGGAAAGTTCTTTCTGATATAATGTTGAATGTGACATAAATGTATGCCTTGGTATTTGATACATTTGGGATCAGATAACTTTGCTGGTGAAAGCCACCCGGCAAATGTAAATTTAAATTTAAACTAGAACCATAAGTGAATTTATCAAATATTCATTGACCTATTTTTCCCCAAGGTCATACAATATTTTTGTTTATGAAACCCAAATTACTACTCGGTGTAATGTTGAAGTATTGTAGCTTTCCATGAGGGTCAAAAAGCGTTGCTAAATTTATGTGAGTCTCTGGAAAATTGCGCCCTCACTTTCGGTTTAATACCCTTAAACCAACCTATATGTTTTGAGAAAAAATATTGAATAAACATTGGCACAAAGTTTATATACACTTCATTCCAAAATTACAATTACGAGATATTTCTGTTAAATGCTGAACAACATTAATATGCATAGAGTAACTTTGCAAATGCTGCAAATATAGCATAGCATAGCAAGGTTTAACATCCCGAAAGCATCCAGTGCTGGACATTATATCAAGACGGCCACGGCCTTGAATAACCATTTGTAAACTCACTGGTTGCAGACCCGCCGGGATACGAACCCGGGACGTGCGGGTGAGAGGACAAAGCACTACACCACCAAAGCACGGAGGTCTAAATTCAGCTCCCGTCGCAACCATAACGGTGGTTCTCTTTCAAAGTATTACTCTAATTAGATCTAATATCCCACCGCAGCCCCGCGCCTCAAGCCAGCGCCATTCTATGCAATTGAAGGGGTTAGCAGAAATTTGTAAGGTTGTCCAACTATATAACCTATATGTTTAACCTCTTTTCAAAGCAGGTTTTATTGTTTCATTCTTACTATTTTCTTTCAAGCGAGATATAAACTGTCATTGAGACCTATACTTATCTTTTTCAGTTCTTTTCATGCAAAAACTTCCTTTTGTGTGCAAGATACTAATTGCTATTGAGACCAAGGCTTATTTTTCTCAGTTCTTTTGAGACGAGAAAACCGCTGACAACAGACGACTACGCTGTCTCTTTCTGCTTCGCAGGCTAGACAAAAAGATGAACAAAAGCGGAATTACATTCATACCGTGGAAAGCATGACTCAGCGGCCTTCTTGAATTCCACATATAATAGTGGAATGTCACCTCCGCCGTACCATCCGTCAGCACCAGGGAGGGTGATGTGATGTTGGCACGTCCTGTTTCCCCACTGGACGCCGCATACAATCGGGCGCAACGATCACCCCCTGTAACGATGAAATTTTACCAATCAATTTGACTAAGAAAGTGAAAATCTTAGCTCATTCATTTATCTAAAATCTGCTTTCAGATTGTGACTTGCTTTGCATAGGCCTAATACTAAACATGTGCAAAATTAAATAGTCTTATATTACTATTAGACTGTAGTAAGCTATAATTACTGCCATTCATTTCGGAATCACGTGCTGAATTTACATGCGAGAATACATATGTGAGAATACTATGCAGCGAGTGACGTATCGAGAGAATAGCATATTTCCTTTTCACTGATTTGTGTAAATCACAAAATCTTTTTCCCAGAAGAATACACTATTTTATTGTCTTTTCCGATTGTTTTCCCACTTGTTCCCTCATGAAAAGGGTAAAGTTATGAAGTTGCAGATTTCAAGTGACTGTTTGATGGCTGACTTATATATCACATGTTTCTGATGCCCAGGAGGAGTGAATTTAATAAGTACTTTTTTTTTTCCATACACTTTTACTGCTCCCACTATATTTTTGAGTCAATACCTCTTTAACTGTTTAATAACAGTATAAAGCAATAAGTTTACCAATAAGGATTGCGATATGTACTTCAAAACACAAAACTGCAAAATGTCAAAAGTTTAATTAGTTTACTGTTTTTAAGCTAAAAACTTGTTAAAAACAATTTGGCTGACGACATTAAAAAGATTTTGATACTATAAAGTCTTGCTGTCAGTTTTTTCTTGAAAGTCGGACTGAAAATAAACGGTTCTAATTCTAAGAAAATCGCAAGAATTTTATTCGACAAAACTGACGGGTTGTGACGTTCGATCAAATTTAGGAAATGGTCAAACTTTGAGAAAATTTAGAATATTTTGGGAAACAGGAAAACAAAACTAAAAGCCACAGGTCTTTTCTTTTGAAACGTTCAGTGACCCAAGTGGATCAAGATATCATTTGAAAGATATTCAGGTTGTTTCGTCAAAACAGTTTTAAAAATCAAAATGTATTGATGGGCTGTATTAAGAATATGTACTCTGTTTTCACGCAAATTACCCGGCAAATATTTTCCATAAATATTGAGACATGAACAAAATATAGGAAAAAATTACAATGTTTTCATTGTTACATTTACAAATCATGAAAAATTTGCTTGGCTGTTGGGAAATAAAGTCAAGTTACGTAAGCTAACCAATATAGATTGCGATATGTACTTTAAAACACAAAATGTCAAAAGTATAATTAGTTTACTGTTCCTAAACTAAAAACAATTTGGTTAAGGAAATTGTCAAAATCTTGCTACTATTTCGTAATCATTTCCGTTTAAATGCCATATAACGTGTAAACGCGGAGATAGAATTACATCACAATCCAACGTTTCTGATTGGTCGAAATATTTATACCATGCACCGACAAGCCAATCAAATACTGCCGTGGAAGTCGCGTGACTAGTTTGCGTCGGATTTATCGGTGACGGTTCAAGCATTACCTTAAGACGAGATTCCCCTCTTTAATTAGACTGTTAAAAACTGCAGTTCAAACCAAATTTGTTTTGACTGAAAGTTTTGTACTGGAGGAAGATTCAAAATACAAAAGGAGTAAACACAACATACCAAAATATAAATAAAAACGACATGTAAACAATAACAAATAAAGTTTTCCAAAATGAAAATAAATCCATAAAGTGTTTGATACATGAATAGGTAAAATTTTCGGCACCTTCACTGCTGTAGTAATTCAAATCCCTAATTTTGAGCAACACGGTGGTGCAGCAGGCCTTTGATTTATCTGTGAAGGAATATTTTCATTGATATGTATCTTGTTCCCTGTATTACATTTTGAAAATTTGAAAAGTGTGTTAAAAAGTAGCCTTGTAGTGTAAAGTGTGATCCAAAATAATTCCTTATGTATTTCTTTGAAATCAAACTTTATTCTTCATGTTCTTGCAAAGTGCATGTAATACCCCATTTTAACAATTAAACAAGATATGACTTCCACTCATTTAAAACAGGCAATTAATTTTCCAAAGAAAAACATCATAAACATTGTTTGTGGATCTGTAATTATGACGTCATACTTTACACTGCAAGGTCATTTTCCAACACACTGGTGAAATTTTTGAAATGCAGGAACTTCTAAACAGAATATGATACCAACACATGACAATGAAAATTCACGGGATTATTCCTTTCACTCTACTGCGGTGAAAAAAAGAAGAAAAAAGTGGTAGCATATACGGGTATGGAGTGATGATTCTTACCCGTTGTAATGTTCGCGACAGGTGGAATACTACTCATCTTCGACGGATGTAAAATATCACTGTGAAACAAATCCCAGTCTAGGTCATCAGACATATCTTGACGAAACCCGCAGTCATTACCTTCGAAGTCGCAGCTGAAGATATCTATAGGAGTAACATATTTAAACTTAATCTGATTACACTTCATTTGATATTATCGGTTACCCAACTGTTAGTGGTTACCCAACTGCTAGTGGTTATCCAACTGTTAGTTGTTACCCAACTGTTAGTTGTTACGTAAATGTTAGTTGTTACCGAACTGTTAGTTGCTACCGAACTGTTAGTTGTTACCGAACTGTTAGTTGTTACCGAACTGTTACTTGATACCGAACCGTTATTTGTTACCGAGCTGCTAGTTGTTACCCAACTCTTAGTTGTTACCCAACTCTTAGTTGTTACCCAACTCTTAGTTGTTACCCAACTCTTAGTTGTTACCCAACTCTTAGTTGTTACCCAACTGTTAGTTGTTACCCAACTCTTAGTTGTTACCCAACAGCTAGTTGGTACTCAACTGTTTGTTGTTACTCAACTCTTAGTTGTTACCCGACTCTTAGCTGTTACCCAACTCTTAGTTGTTACCCAACTCTTAGTTGTTACTCAACTCTTAGTTGTTACCTAATTCTTAGTTGTTACCCAACTCTTAGTTGTTTATCCAACAGTTAGTTGTTACCCAATTCTTAGTTGTTACCCAACTCTTAGTTGTTACCCAACTCTTAGTTGTTACTCAACTCTTAGTTGTTACCCAACTTTTAGTTGTTACCCAACTCTTAGTTGTTACCCAACTCTTAGTTGTTACCCAACTCATAGGTGTTACCCAATTGTTGGTTCAGTACTTTGGACCAACATCGATCCAACATTAGCATAACTATCCAACATGGTACCAACGTATGTTAACATATGACAACCTAATGTTTCACCAACATTGGCCCAACGGTTTGTGTTGTCTGGGTTAACGTTGTCGTTATAGTTGATACAAAGGGGACCCCGGATGCCAAACTTTGGCGATTGTACTCCTTTCGTTTGATGGCATACGGGTCTTTTACAGTAATGGTGACTGAATTTCAGCTTTATGTAGCCAACATCGAAATTAAGCAAGGTTGATATAGTTCAATGTAACTGTAAAGACATCCGAAGTTGGACTAGGACTTATGTATGCGGAGACATTTGTCCAAAGAAAATCATAACATTGATTGCAATGATTGTAAAGAGTGAAAACAAACCTATAGCAAATATGTGTGGAATGCAGTTCTCCACTGAAACGTTTTAATAATTCATTATATATATATATATATATATATATATATATATATATATATATATATATATATATATATATATATATATATATATATATATATATATATATATATATATATATATATATATATATATATATATATATATATATATAAATATATATATATATGTATATATATATATATATATATATATATATATATATATATATATATATATATAGCAAAATAGGAAAAAATGACAATGTCTCTAGCCAACAGATTATTTTAAAAGAAAAATAATAATATGATATATATATATATATAATATAATATATATATATATATATATATATATTTGTGTGTGTATATATATATATATATATATATATATGTGTGTGTGTGTGTATATGTATATATATATATATATATATATATATATATATATATATATATATATATATATATATATATGTATATATATATATATATATATATATATATATATATATATATATATATATATATATATATATATATATATATATATATATATATATATATATATATATATGTGAGATGGTGAGAGAAAATCATATGCCCTCATCGGGAATCGAACCCGAGACCCCGACTACCGTTCGGTTGCTCTACCACTGAGCTATAAGGCCAAGTGGTATTACTCCCTCGAATTCCCGATGAGGGCATATGATTTTTCTCTCACCATCTCACATTCATTATTCAAATGTTCCAGTGGAGAACTGCATTCCACACATTTCACACACCATCTCTATATATATATATATATATATATATATGTATGTATATACATATGTATATATATAACCATAACTATCCCTCAGACGTTTTTCTCGTGTTATCTGACATAACCTCTAAGAACACAATATGAATAATGTCAAGATCAAATATACCTTCGAAGAATTCATCACAATATCATTCTTTTTGTCGGATATAACATTTATCAATTGATACCTAATCAAAATTACACGGAAATATGATCAAATTAGAGGAAATTAAATGGATATGTGACAATTAAGGGTGTTTGTTGTCTGGTACTTTAAAGCATGGAGTTACATGTTTAAAGTAACATGTGACAATTAAGGGTGTTTGTTGTCTGGTACTTTAAAGCATGGAGTTACATGTTTAAAGTAACATGTTCTTGTTATCATTTTGATGTGGTGCGTGCATAGGGTGTTTTCGCGTATATCGAAACATGTATAGGCCTAATATTGTTTCTCATTACTCCAGGTTTCACTCAAGATTCATAGTGTGAAAGGTTATATTAAGTTGGCATGGATACGCAATTGTAATATACAAATATTATTGTCACTTGATTAGTATTAAGTATTTAACGATTCTAATAACATAGGAGTTAATGAGTTACATTGGTTATGTCGATTTCCTTTTTGGTTCTGATGTTATCAGCATCAGAAACATATGCAGTCCTGTTGGCGTGTGTGTGTGTGTGTGTCTGTGTGTGTGTGGGTGCGCGCGTGCGGGTGTGACGCTTTTACACACGATATCTCATAAGCGGTACCAAGCGCGTAGCCAGAGGGAGGGGGTGGGTGGGGGGGGGGGCTGGAGGGCATAGGCCCCCTCCGCAAAAAAAGAAAAGTTTTCGCTCACTACGGAAATACCTTTAAAAGAAGGAATACCCCCTCCCTTCCCCTCCTAAGTAACAAACTCGAGATCTAATCTTAACACCAGTAATGAACTATATAGAGACTGGACATAAAAAAAACTAACGACATCGAAACCCATTACGCATACGTTTTTTCACGAACATGTATGACGTGATACAGACTGACAGTAGGCTTTTGGTGTAGTCGTCGCGTATATCCTACTAACGTATGCTGTGCTCTGTGAGTGGACCACTACTACGCTCTGCAGCAACAAATGATAATCATTGTTTTCATGCCCCAGGTTCCAAATATTAACATCATTGCCATGATTGCCTCTTACATCTATAATCATAAGACGCATCCTAGCGGCCTCATGATCTCCCGCACACAAGTTGCGGTATATACTATAAAACAGGAATTAATTTTCTCTCTAAAAATGGGTCGATGGTCCAGGCCTACCCCCCAATGAAAAAATAATCGTGGGTACGCGCCTGTGCGTAGCGTAGTTACAGGAGAAACTTGGAATAAATACCCCCAGACTTTCATGCACACTTTTCTGAAAGATGAAAAAATCACTTCCTTTGTTATTGAGTTTTGTTTTTTATTTCTAAGGGAAAATGCGAGAACAAGGGGACTTAAATCGATCATTTCGTCATTGGAGAGGGTAAAGGAACCTTCATCAGAAGAAACTGACTAAAATTGAAAAAAATATTGTCACTTTCTCCCATTTTGGGGGGCAGTTCCTGCAAGTCTGGGGTGCGTTTTTCAAAAATTTCCTCCATATACGTTACACGCCAACCCATAGTGGTCGTACGTGGCGCAGTTACAATAGGGCAAACTTCACCAAGGGCTGATGGTCTCAGCCCCCTCCCCTCCCGTTAAAAAATCCTGGCTACGCGCCTGAGCGGTACATCTATGTATTGCCATATTTGGCACATAGACACATTGTCACAAGTAGATGATACCTATTGTTTTGGCGTCGATATCATACATACTAATGAGTGTGTGTGGGCTAATTGTAAAATCTTCAAATACTCATATCTTCACAACCACATGTCTGTTTTGCTTCTTATTTGGCATAGTGAAGTAAGTAAGAAAGGTGTAAATGCTTATGGTATAAAAACGTTACACGAAATTTCCAGAACGACAAATTTTGATGATGATGTCATGCATATTAATGAGTGAGCGGGGCTTAATGTAAAAAATAGAAAAGTAGAAATGTTCATTCCAACGACCGCTTGTCCGTTTTGTTTTATGGTTGGCATAGTAATGTTGTTAGCTAGTGTCCACATGCTCATAGTGTAAAAGTTTTGAATCTCAATCATATGCGTAGTGGGCGGGACTGAATTAATTTTGCTAAATATAACTCGTAAACACGAACTCTCCAGAACCACACATTGTGATTATGTCATGTATGATACATAAATAGGCCATAGTCCGCAGATGTGCCCTATTGGTTTTGGTGGTGATGTCATACCTATTAATGAGTGGGCGGGACTTAATTTGAAAATCTTTAAATGCTCATATTTTAACAACCGCTTGTCTGTTTTGTTTTATATTTGATATAATTATGATGTTAGGTAGTGTGCACACGCTCATGATATAAAAACCTTTAATTTTATTAACATGCATAGCGGGCGGAGCTTAATATGATTTTGCTGAAAGAAACATAATATCTAAACTGGATTCATGTCATATACGGTACATATGTAGCACATGGTCCGTATATGCGTCCTAATTCTTTTGGTGGTGATGTATGACAATGAGTATATAGGAGGGGCTTAACCTAAAAATCTTTAAATGCTCATATTTTAACAACTACATTTCTGTTTTAATTCATACTTGATATATTTATGTTCTTAGCTAGTGTTTACATATTCATACATTTCTAGCTAGTGTGTACTCTCATCCGCTTGCGCCATGGAAACCGGGAATAAGCATCAACCCTAATGGCTCGGATGGATTTAACTTTACATATTCAAGGTATAAAATTGTTCAACATCATTAATATACACAGTGGGAGGGGCTAAATATGATTTTGCTGAAAAGAGTTTGTAACTGCAGGACAGTATATTGGGTACAGGTTATATGTGGTATACAGATAACACATTGTCCATTTGTGTGCCCTATTGTTTTTGGTGGTGATGTCATGCATATTACTAAGTGAGGGTAATATCTAAAAAGTATTAAAAAAGTGATAAATTTATAGCAACCATATGTCTGTTTGCATCATACTTGCGTGTTATTTGTCTTTTATTGTGTACATGCTTATAAAGACAACCGGTTCTATCACTAATATGTGTGCCTTAATGTGAAAATGCTCCAGAGATCTTGTAAGCACATCGGACACATATCATATGTTGTGCCCAGAAGAGTTATGGTCCATATACTAGTATGTGACCTATTGTGTTGGTAGCGATGTCATGTACACATTATGTGGAATTCTTCAAACAGTGATAAATGTGCAACTGTATTCATGCTTTGCATCATACTTGTAATGTTGTCAAGTTCACTTATTGATGCGCATGGCGGGCATGGCTTATGAATATATGTTATTTAGCATGTTTGTTGATATGCAATGCCAGTTAGTATAAAACTTGAAAATCAACCAACAATGAAAGGATGCATCGGGACCACAAAACATTTTAGTTTTTTGGTTAAAGGAGACATAAAGTCTGAAACACTCATTATTTCATATAATAGAGGATACAAATCTTAACCAACTACCAAACACAACAAGTCAACATCTTATTTCTATCTCAAGTTATCATGTTTGAAGTTGATACATGGAGGCTGCCATTTTGTCAATTCTGTATTGAAATATTGTGCATGATGACATAATTTCCCCAATAGGGAAATATGGAACTTATTGTATTTCTTTATAAATATGATTAAAGTTTTTATTCCAAAATGAGGTGACACAAAGTTTTAACAGCATGTTTTGATAATTTCATGTGTACACAAAACATTCCTTGACCCTTACATACCATTTTTTTTTTTTGCTCATAACCTAGAAATCTTGAGGTAGATTATAAAGAAATACAAAGCATTCCAACATCCTGCTGGGCTGATGACATCATAATCTGCATGTTTTGAAATCAAAATGGCGGCTCCCATAGTACTATTTAGTAGTAGAATCAAAGTTTTTAATAATTATTAAAATTGTGTTAGATTGCTTAAGGGGGTATGGAACTTGGTCAGAAGATTTGTTATTTTTAATTCTATCATATGAAATAAGGATTATGTCAGACTTTATGTCTCTTTTAAATATAAGTGATCACTCCACTGTTCCCTCAACTATTTGCTTGCTCCAATAATAAAACCTGTCAGAGGCTTTTGGAAGTTCAGTATAAGACTTATGACAAATAACGATTTCATTAATGCTGTAAGTAATGTAATTTCTGACAATATAGTCCGATACTGTGCGTCGCCTTCATATGTTGTTAATATACCACGTAGTGAGATTCTGTGCACGATTAATGATCGATTATTTTTTGAAAGTTTGCATTATTCGTGGTTTTACTATTGCGTTTACATTTAGATTAAAAAGAGTGGGACAATCGTAAAAAATGATTTAACTATTATTGAGAATATTAATGTTGTAAATGTGAGCTTGAGAGTTTCAGAAATAAAAAAAAACTGGATATTTATTCGTTCTATTGCAAAGTGGGTGGAATATGGTGAAAAACCATCCAAATATTTTTTGAATATGAAAAATAAGGCTTTAAAATTGTTAGAAATGGGAAATTCTGGGGCTTTTCCATTGTTTTTCATGTGCAAAAATCGAGTTAAAATATTTTGTAGATTTTACCATGTTTAAATTTCGGATTTTAACTTTTTTTTTATAGTTCCCCGTAAATCGTCTTTCTGCATGAAAATTTCACATTTCTTTTAGAATTAATATTTGTTCATGTAAAATTATTGAGTTAAGGAGATTTTGTTAAAAACTGTGTTAATGACATGTATAATATCTGTATTAGTTCAGAGTCTTGGATAACTCAACACGATCCCATGTGAAGGGAAGTACCAGTACATCCCGTCTAGTAAGCAGATATGCTTTGCCGATTTGGATTCCGATTTACAATACATGTCATGTGAAGGGATGTACCAGTAGACTCAGTCTGGTGACAGATATGCTTTGTGAATTTGGATGGTTTAACGTGAAATATTTCAATTTACGATGGATGTACCAATAAATCCCGTGTGAGGGGTGTACCGGTACATCCCGTCTGGTGAGCAGATATTCTTTATCAATTTAGATGGTTTCAAGTGAAATATTTCGATTTGCAATGGGTGTATCAATACATCTCATGTGAAGGAATGTACCGGTACATCCCGTCTGGTGGCAAATTTGCTTTGTGAATTTGGATGGTTTAACGTGAAACATTTCGATTTACGATGGATGTACCGATACATTCCGTGTGAGGGGATGTATCTGTACATCCCGTCTGGTGAGCAGATATTCTTTATCAATTTAGATTGTTTCAAGTGAAATATTTCGATTTACAATGGGTGTATCAATACATCCCAGGTGAGGGATGTACCAGTACATCCCGTCTAGTGAGCAGATATTCTTCATCAATTTGAATGGTTTTAAGTGAACATTTTCGATTTAAAATGGATGTATCAATACATTCCTTGTGAAGGGCTGTACTGGTACATCCCGTCCGGTGAGCAAATACTTTATCAGTTTGGATGGTTTTAAGTGAAATATTTCGATTAACAATGGATGTATCAATACATCCCATTTGAAGGGATGTACCGGTCCGGTGAGCAGATAGTACTTTGCCAATTTGGATGGTTTAAAGTGAAATATTAATCACAATATACGTATCAATACATTTCATGTGAAGGGATGTACATCCCGTCTGGTGAGAAAAATGCTTTATCAATTTGGATGGTTTCAAGTGAAATATTTCGATTTACGATGGATGTATCAATACATTCCATGTGAAGGAATGTACCAGTATTGTCTGAAGAGCAGATTGTTTTGTCAATTTGGATGGTTTAAAGTGAAATATTTGAATAACAATGGATGTATCCATACATCCCATGTAGAGGGATGTACTAGTACATCCCGTCTGATGAGCAGATTGCTTTGTCCATGTTCATGGTTTAAAGTGAGATATTTCGAATAACGATGGATTTATCAATGCATCCCATGTACCAATACATCCCGTCTGGTGAACAGATTGCTTTGTCAATCTGCATGGTTGAAAGTGAAATGTCGATTTATAATGGATGTATCAATACATCCCATGTGAAGGGATGTACCAGTATATCCCGTCTGGTGGACAGATTGCTTTGTCCATCTTCGTGGCTTAAAGTGAAATATTTCGATTCATGATGGATGTTTCATCAACTCATTTTTAAAGTTATTAACGATGATGATATTGAATTATCCTTACAATAATGGATCATGTTTTATATACGTTTATATTCTAGAGAGTTTGATATTCATAGTGATGTCAATTTACAATATTTATTGAATGAGGTTGATTTACCGCATATTTCAAATAATTTACGTAATAGATAAGTTCTTATCTCGAATTTAGGAATGCCTTTTCAGAATGAAAAATGATAAGTCTCCTGGTCCTGACGGCTTTACAGTCGAGTTCTACAAGCCTTTCTGGTATTCCAGTAACATGTTACTGGTATAATACCAATGATACACGAAGCAACTGTTGATGACAATGGAATTTTCTACAATAATAAGTTATTTACTACGAAATAAATTAATGTGTATAGGTGGTACATACAAACATCAAAACTTTATGGTTTATTCCTCGTGAAACTTTACACTTTTATTTGTTGGTAACAACAAATATTTTAAATTAGTTACAATCTCTGTCCATATTTTGTTAGATTGGCTTACTTTATTAATAGAAGCAATTAAGGAATTTGACAAATAAGAAGGCCTATCACATTAGCCAATTATACAGTCCGGCAGCATGCCTATTAATGGGAACTTTTTGCAACATTTTGTGATATTTCCCATGATCCTTAGCTATGTAACGTTAAAGCCTTATGCAACGTTACATTCTACAAATTTGAAAAACGTCTGGGAAAAATATAATTGCTAGGGGAAACTTGAAACTTGATGAAAATACCTTCATTACTGTCATGGCTACAATTTTTCCACTTTCATTTGATATGTTCACCACGCCGTTTTCGAATCATTAGAAATTATAGACAATAGAGCTTGAAATTATAGACAAGAGAGCTTGGTTTTTAGGCGCGAAACAGCCATTTTGAAAAGTCAAATGTTTTTCAAACCAATAATTTTTAATATTTAAAGTTCATAAATTAGAAACTTTGCCATTCTATCGCAACATCTGAACTATATGGCTGCATGACTTCAATATTCTCGTGTGTTATACATGTTCCTTTTAATAAGCATGATTTCGGACTGTTCTATGCACCAGTATTATTGATGAATGAACACCATCTCATTCATTTGCCACGTCAAAACGGGTTTGTCTACTGAGTTCTTCATTTAAATCTTAGTAATACCATATGTTAGAACAAACATCACTTTTTCGAGGTTTGTTATGCTGGCTGGAACTTTTTTCGTTAAGTCAATGAGTTAAGTTTTTAAGTTGTTAATATTTAAGCCTTTAATATTTATGTGGGTATTAACTTAAATATCATGTACACCTATTCACAGTGTCTACAGTAGAGGTGACAGGCATATGTGGCGTGTGAACCTCCCGATTTCTGTCAAGGATATTTCCGATATTGGAGACCCATATCGATAGTATTTCTAAAACAAGCCATTGGTGCGACAGATATTTCAAGAGGGGTACTGGGGAAGAGCATTCATATTCACTTGTTTTTGTCTTTTATTTGATTTTAAGCAACATCCGTACAATCGCAAGTGGTACTGAGCCAAGTGATGCTGACAACAAAACACTGTACATATTTTAGTCAAAATCGTAAGATGAAAAGTAATCTGTCAAACATAATTCCATTACTGCAGCTCTGTGGAAATATATTCGATGTTATTCATGCAGTCATAAATATATATTTTATTTCACGAGAGATTATAGGCAAAATGGTATACATGGACGCTTTTGAAGATGCTGAACACTCTAGGGAGAATATTGCTCTCATATAATTTCTCTCAATGTGTAGCATGGCAATCATTTATGAGCGAGAATAACCACTTACATATTGTTAGTTCAAAATAGGAATATTCAGGTAGGTTGGCTCAATGGACGTAAAATGGGCGGTCACATCATACCATACACTGTGACATATATATATATATATATATATATATATATATATATATATATATATATATATATATATATATATATATATATATATATATCTATATATATATACATATGTATTCAAAAAACTGTTAACTTACTTCTGTCTGCAATAACGAATTGACAAAATGATATAATCGTTATCAAAATGCGACACGTTGTATTCTCCCTCCGTGTTGTGAAAATATAACAACTTCCCATGCCTTGGTGTGTCCTGTCTCATCTTAGCAGCCTTTTGAAGCCATAAACAATTCTTTTCTGAAAAAGAACGAAAGTTTAATGCACATGGAAGTTTCCTTCTAGTCATACATGTAAATGTTAGTATACAACAACCAAGAACTTGAACATTAACACCACTGACAGATTTGCCTTTTATTTGCCTTTCAGAATTTGCAGTATTGTTCAAAGCAAAATATCGCAGCGTACACCCATGCATGGGCGAAGGTAGTGTGGACTATTTCCTTTGCTCACAGAGAGAAATATATTTTGGCCAAGACGCTATTTGTCAGTCAAATTTGGTACGTCTTCAAATTTGAGAAATATTAGTATAAATTTCCTATATTTGAAGGCATCAACCTTTTTCATTCCGTTTTCAAAATAGTTTGGTTACTATTCCATCTATTGTTTATAGTCTATTGATTACAGTTTTATATAGGCAAAACGAAAAGAACAATTGTCCTAAATTCTTAATTGTTGTTAATTTGTTCTCAATAATCCTTTGGATTAAGCTTCTGCCTTCACACCTAGGTCTACCTTACCTACATGTGTATTACACAATAATCGGTGAATAGGTGATTAGTATGTTATGATTTGTACATTCAAGAAAATGTAACATTATCTCATGACGGTGTCATGGGTGTGACACTGCGAACCGAGCAAATGAAAAATAGCAAGAGAAACCTATCCACACAAATGAAATAATGCTGTTGTTTACAATAATTTTAGGTCAAATATAATCGTAACTTTGCTTGAATGAAGCTTCACGTAAGAACATAATTCCTATCTGAAAGGGGAAATACATTTCTTGTTTTGCAAATTCCGGAGATGACTTGTTCCACCATACACGAATAAGCGATTCTAAACAATTTAAAATCTACATCTGGTTTAAATATAAAGGAAAAGGAATACCACGAGGAAAAGAAACCACAATAAGCACTTTGAGCTCTTGTTTGAATAACATTTCTGATCTTAACAACGGAAAGACTATGTAGGTCGAGCGGGAAGGTGAATCACAAATTGATCAGTTTTGCAAGTTAAGAGGTCACTCCCCAAAAGGGATATGTATACTGTTCTCTGAGCATGTAACCCACATTCGTATCAATACAATTTGATCAGTCTTTGGTCGATGTTTGTGTTTTCCTTAATCAGTTAATTTTCAATTCTTAACATTGAAACTCTTCCTTTGTACTCATAGATTGATGTTAAATACTGTGTCTTTTTGCATGATCTATTATCACAAATAATATAATTATCACGTGATTTCGTGAAAAACATATTAAAGGATCGAATAGACCATAATTATATACCACATATTCATGCATGGTGTGTTATAAGGTGTGTAAACAGCGGTCCAACTTTTTAATAAGAAAAAAATCGACCAGTTTCCTGCAGTACAATGCTGCGAGCGCAAAAGATGGTGATAGCAATTTGCAGGTTTAACCATGTTTGAACTCTCTGGCGTAGAGTAAATTCAGGTCAACTCTTTATTTTGAAAGAACGAAGGCGGTAACTTATAAAAACAATAATGAAACGGTCATCGACTTAATCAATTGGACCAACTTTTGTCGAATTTGATCAAGTTTTTGATACGAGAGAGGAAAACAAGGTCATATAAATTTGCAGGTTTAAAAATCTTTGAGCTCTTTGACTTAAAATAAAGTCAGGTCAGCTCTTTACTTCGAAAGAACCTATTGCAATCAAATGGACCTTGAATACATAAAATTAAGGTTGCTATCGGACTGTTTAGGGATGTCCAAAAGAAAGATAATTGTGAAAAACTAATTCGATATTTTGTTGCATTCATCTTTCTGGTAATGCGTCATTTCTTTGTTTTGATTGATAAAAATGTGTTTAAACGTTCCTTATTTGTTAACTACATTTTTGATGTTTTTGGTAACTTGGTCAGTTGATGTTGCCTTTTTCATGGTTTAATCTAAAACATGTTGGAAAACAATAAAATCATTAAATAAACCTTTTCATCGTGCCTTCTGATCTACAAGCTTCGTTGTGTAAAAGAAGGGTCAATTGGTTAAAATGAACTACATTTTTCTATCAATTGAAAGTACTTCAGGTTTGGCCATTTGCCATTGCATGAGGCATGTACTAAAAGCAGGGTCATAGCCACGCCGCTACCTACCTATCTACCTACTGTGGTGTAGCGGTTATCTTACCTGTCTACAGACCACGAGGCCCTGGGTTCAAGCCTGGGTTGGGTAGACACGCCAGTGTACCACAACTGGTTATCAAAGGCCGTGGACATTATCTTGGTTGTCGAGGTTATATCTGTCCGTACGTCGTACCTGTGTTCTCGTCCGGGTCGTATTAAGCGTTTCGTGATAGCATTGTTACTATCATAACCGAATACGCAGGCGACGATCCCGTCATTGTAATTGTGTGTTCACTTGTCGTCGTCGCCACGCCGCTTCTTATCAACAGATCAATACCCATTTGCTTTCTCACAAATGTTCCTAACATCCTAAAAGTGTTCATTATCTGGAAAAGTAATCTAAATATTTAGATAAAATATTACCTTACCTTTTAGATTATATTTAGACTTTGTAATAGCAGTTGCTTTTGAAATATATTGAAGGGTCCTCTGTGTCAATATATTCCTCAGTAAAATTTTGATAATAATGTTGCATAACGCATGTCTTTATATTCTCAGAGCATTATCCATATAAGATTTTCAACCGTAACCACATTCGTTGCATCATTTAGTTCAACTGCAAATAAAGTTGAAGGAAAATACAAATCCTTGGTATGATATCTTAAAACCGGCACGATTATATAAAGCACTCCAATAGCTATTGTTAATATGTGACTTTGTAGGTTACATGAGTCAGATATAGGGTTATACGTTTGAACTTAGAAACTCCTGTAAATGGCGACATCCGCTTCTGAAAAACTAGGAGATATACGAATTAAAACGGAAGACGTCGATTAATAGCAATTGAGAGACCAGCACGAATGGAAGGTTCGACACGCTGTATATCCTTGCAAAGGTATATTTGAAGAAAGAATGATTACAAATATATGAACACGTGCAGTCTCCGACTCACACACGACGTATTAGTCAGGCTTGAAAATTAGCTATTTGTGGATGCAAGTCTGATATATATTAGCTACATGGATTACAGAGCTATATAATTAACATTTGACTTTAATTGTCATTTTCATATGTATGATAGAGGACTGTTAAAGAAACACATTGGCGTAAAAACCACGTTGTTGTCTTATTTCTCTTAGGAGTAATCGCATTGCAAAGATATCACCAGTGTGTTGGAAAGTGACCTTGAAGTGTACAATGTGATGCCATAAAGGCAGATCCAAGACAATCTTTTGCATTATTTCTATCAAACAGAAAACAACCAACAAGTTTTCATTTTACTTTAGTGTACATGAGCAGATGGAAAAAGTATGTTCTTGTTATACCCCATTTGAATAATTAGGCAAAAAAATGCTTCCAATAATTTAGAAAGACGCAGTTAATATTGCAAAGAAATATTGTACAATGCGAGGTTGCACTGGTACAATTTATTGAATTACAGTAAATCCAAAACGGAATAATATACTAACATGGCTTTCACACCAATTTGCTTCTTTAACAGAGAGGCGCTGTGGCTCAGTGGTTAAGGAGTCATGCTCGTATTCGAGAGGTACTGAGTTCGATTGCCGTCGTGAGCACTTCATTGTGTCCTTGACCAAGACACTTTACTCTACTTGCTTCAGTCCACGCAGCTGTAAAATGAGTACCAGCACTGCTAAGGAGTTAATCTGCGATGGACTAATGGAGTAATGTACTCTTATCCGCTTGCGCCATGGAAACCGGGGATACGCACCAGCTCAATGAGCCTAATGGCTCGGATGGACTAGCTTAGCTTGTTTCTTTACCATATCTCTATCGTATAATACGAAAAACGTATACGATATCGTATGAGAGGAAAATTCACGTTACTTATTCCTGTCAAAAGATCGAAGAGAGCTGCTTAAAAGAAACGTAGGTATAAAGTTCGTGGGTACAAAATACTCTTCTGTTTCACGTATATGGTAATGAAACTCGTTGATTCCTGAAGAGACTAAAGTGAAATCATTTTCTATCGTGACACCTATAACACTATAGGTGTTAAGAGGATTATCATTGTCTGTTCATTTTAGATTTGCGAATTAATTAGGCATAGTGCAAGTTCAGTATGGGCCTAGCATTAATTAAATTACCGGTTAAGGAGAGACAGGGTCAATTATGGCATGGCGATGATAAATGGGTCACTACTTGTGACGAATACTGAAATAAGTCATATGAGTTAAGGAGCAACACACATCTTGCTATCACCAAGTTTTTCACTGTTCCGAAAGATTCTTATTATTCAAAGTTGTCATAACACTTTCATGAAACAATCATACCAAACGTCTTATAAGTGTCAGTGTAATTATTACTTACCTTGTGTTATGTATTTTGATTGTATGGTATCCTACTGTCCTATGAATTTAATGTTTGCAATTTAAGTAAAATAAAGCTTATCTTTTACCGGTTTAAACTTGTTATCAATCAAATGTAAGCCAAAAGGCAAGTTGATTTAACAAACACTTCAGAATGAACATCGAATAAGCCTTAAAGTCAATTTTGAGTTTCAATTATAATGTAACTTTCTCACAAAGCGTGCGGTTTTGTCCTGTTTGAAGTGGTTGTTGAATTCACTTACATAAATACCAGTATACGCTTTCTACCATGCCAGGAGAATTTACAAAACATAACAGATATTGGGAAGAACTTACACACTTTTTGTCTTTTACTCGGCTTACGCCACCACCTTCATATCTTGTTAATGCTATTAAGACATTTCACTATAAACCTTTCTTGATATTTCTAAGGCATGTTTGAGAAATGGTGGGCGTTGCAAAATGTAGTTTTTTTGTTGTGTAATTTCATGATGCAAATGTTTTGACGAGTAAATTGAAAGAAATACAAATTGAATTCAAAAAGTCCCGATGTATTTAGATATTTATTAACAGCCCATTTACTCAGTTTAATCAGTTAATTGGGACCAATTCTTTAGAACAGTATTCTTCGATTTTGTCAAGTTTCTTCGCGAACATGATCTTTTAATTGTTTTTCTTAAATTCATCTGAATTATTTCGATTTCAAGTAAATGCCAATCTCCTTCTTTCGTTGCTGGGAGTCGAAATTACGTAATGAAGATGAATCCATCTTGAATCATGATGAAACTGCGATGCTGTCAAAAAAATGCAAACTCGATTTTATGACCTTAAAGTGGTGAACTTGAAATCTGATGATGATCTGATTAAATGTTGATGCGTTTTGAAGATCAGTCATCATGTTAACGTTAATATTAATATAACACAAGAATGCAATCCACGTAGTTCCTGATCTCATCACCACTTGTCACTTAGCAATGACTTATCCTTCATATGATTCGGGGTCATTCTGTGTGTCAGCCTTGAAACTTTGACCTTATAACAGTCACCATTAACTTTTTCCCATCACAGCAAAAATGCAATAGTTTCCGTAAGGCCCCCCATTAATGCAAAATCCCGTTCACCTCATTCAAACATTGCAGCAGAAATGTGAAAATAGTTTTATTACCAGAGTACCACTTGATATTTGTACTCGAAATCTGCGCGGAACAACTTCTTCTTACAAGGTACCATGCTACCACTTTGGATCACAATCGGCCGTGTACTTTTTATGTTCATATTGGCTCAGATCTCTTCATTTTGAACAAATATTTCACCTTTAAATCTTGACTTTTTCAAAACTAAACTATCACATGCATGTTACACTGCTATACCCCTTATGTCCCATCCACAACTCTAAGTTTGACCTCATAACAGTTCACCTTTGACTTTTCCTATCACAACAATGCGATAGTTCTCATAAGGCCCATAATGTGCAAAGTCCCATTCACCTCATTCAAGCACCTCAGCAGAAAGGTGAAAATAATCTTCATTGTCAGTTTATGTATCTAAAGTTTCGTTGATATACTGACATAGAATCAATAAGTTGATGTAACTATACGGAATTTACCACTTACTATTTACTAATTACTATTTTTAGACATGTTATTCTTTTTCTCTTTGAATATTATTAGTCTAGGCCTATCTGTAACATATCGAGAACAGAAGAAAACATAAGATTAATTAGTAACAAAGTTAATACAAAAATTAAGTGACTTATCGAAAAGGAAACGAGGTACTTAATATAAAAATTCGTTGAGGCCTACATGCAATAAAACACTGGTTTTAATACCGATACTCTGTTTTTACATGCTTAGGATTTGTAGAATATTTACGTTTCTTATTCTTTATGAAAATACATGTTTTGATTATTTGCATATTCATTATACCCATGGCATGGTAAGAAAAACTAATTCCAAATACGTCTGTTCCGGTGTTTTGATTTTGCACTCGGCAGCGCATACGTTTTACGGGAAGACTACAAATCGTCCACCTTGCGTACATGAGAGAAGGGACGTTACTACAAATCAAGATTTACTGGTACGTGTAATGTTATTTCTTTAATGAAAAATTGATTATAAAAAAGAAATATCAGGATATTTGACTAAAACTTAACATTTCTATCGAATGAATAATGTTAATTGTTTCGTACATGTACTTCCGCAAAAGCACAAACTCATGGTAAATCACTGCGCCGGATAAAACGAGAATCCCCAGAGAAAAGGCTTAAGAAATGATTTATTTGCCAATATACATTATAGCGCTAGGCCTACGTCCACGTTTTGTGTCTCAAAACAAATGATAAACATATCAAATACGACTTACGACTAAAACAGATAAAAAAAGAAAGTACAAATTGGAACTAATTTGTCTTAAAACAGATCATTGTGGCAGGTGCTTTAGTGTTTTTGATATACAGTAAGCGTGCGTGCGCGTAAACGCCTGCAGAATTTAAATATGCCGCGGTAGAGGGGTACTCTAACGCGGCTGGCCTGGTCGTTTGTTTAAAAAAAACATTCGATTTAAGCGTATCGTGCGTGCGCATTACTAATGCTAGTCCAAATGTACCTTACAGCCTATGCCCAATGCACTGCAGACAACTGGGATTCCTACTTTTTTTAATGGATTTTAGATTTAATTTAATTTTTTCTTGACGCCAGGATGCCCTGTAAGTATGCATGATTTTAACATTTATTTAGTTCAGCACATAGTGGTTGTAAACATTTTCAATTTCGTTGACTTCTCTGTAGAACCCTATCATCGTCAGCGGATCCAGACTAGCCTAACGTAATCTGTATTGGCGTAGGCCTAAGTGTAGGCTCAAATCGCAAATGAACATTGAAATTGCAATGTTCTGTAAGAAATCAATAGAATAAATAGCCGAATATAGTATGAATTTCTTCGGCATTTTAAATATATATAAGGAAAATATTTTTGATCTCCACATTATTTTGTGTATTTTCCCTTAATTTAGGGCATCCCAAATTCCAAGAATTTGACATGAATATATCAAAAAGTTATTTTAACGGTCAGGTATCATCTGAATTACAAATTTCCAGAGAAAGGGGTGATTATGTTTAATGAATTGAGCCTTGAATTTTCATTTTTCGCCTTTTTAATTTCATGTGCCATTGGCATCAATCTGAAAACATGCATTAACACTTGAATTCTGAGCCCTCAAAACTCAATAGTTTTAGACATGGGGCACTAAATTCGATACAATATTCGGTCTTTTTCTTACAAAATGACCCCAAATAATATTACCAGAAATCGTGACGTCATTCGGCCTATATTTTATAGGCCGAAGGCCGAGAGTCGAAACTCCTATACCTACAGTGTTACAAAATTGTGATACTTTTTTAAGTCACCCACCCATGTTGGTCCCAAGTGAGGGCTGTAGAGAGTCAAGCATTTCAAAAATAGAACATACCAAAGAAATGTGTAAATTGAATATTAGAGAGAAATTGTTGATTTAAAAAAAAATTACACAAGATTTAATTTTATTGTTACTTTTTGTACACTTTTAGTTCAATAAACCAATAATTGTATAAGTCATTAATATAACAAATTTGATTTTGACGTCATCCATGGATCAAGTGCGAAATGTTTTTGACAAACCATGCACATAGTGCAGATACTTTTCGCGATACCGGTACGGTAGAGTACGATGCCAATGTGTTTATTACTCTTTGTTTTACGTCTGAACATGGCAGATTGAAAAGTTAAAGCATTTTAAAGGAATTACTGCCTAACCTTATCGAAGTCGATATGCATTACGCCTAGGCCCTAGCCTAGTTTGTGAAGGTCGGCCAACAGCATAGGCCTATTTAACGAATAATGTTAGCGCTGGGCCGGCCCTAGCCACCTGTACACCCCCGGTTCCGTAGTAATTGTAGTCTTCCTGTTTTTATTTTATAAAAGCGAGGCGTACGCAGTTAGACCTCTGTGATCCTAGAGATTTACAATGTAATATTAACTAAAGTGGATCTAGGCCTAGTTATTGAAGCCTAGATTATCGGCTCGGGATTATTGGGTAGTATGAAATTCGTATGGGTTCGAATCATTTACCATCGTTTGGCCGTAATTTCTTTCACTTTAACCCGTTTCTGTATGCTGACATTGTAGCATTGCTGTTTACTGGTCTGCGGCCTCACGAACGCCACCAGTAATGTCAAAAGTGTATTGTGGGATGTAACTAATAGCTACAATCTTGCAAGACTACATGCAAGTGGAACTTGACTAACATTAACAAGAATTTAGGTTATGATTTGCTTCAAATTAGCTGCCCAAACCTACTTAATTCGCCTGGTGATTTGTTGTGTATACTGCTTGAATTTAAACAAAACTTGGCAAAGAATTTATGGATACTGGAAATAAAATAACCCATATTTGGATATTTGTGAAGGGAACATCATTTATGCTAAACATAAGGTGAAGGCAAATAATTCACACACTAGCTCTATGACACATGCAATTATTGGTACAGTTGGGCTCATTTTGTCAGGAAAAGCTATTACCCCTTATTATCAGATTATGTGGTTCAACCCAATGAATTGGTAGTTTGTCATACCCATCTCAAACCTATTAACTTTAAGTGTTGAAGGGAACACATTAAACAGTTAAATAATTCAATTGTGTGTAGGGTAAAGAAAGAATCATTTGTAAATAATACAGGAAATATACATCAATTAACTTAGATAACTGGTACAGGTTACATGAAATGGTGTGTAAATTCAGGTTTTTAAAAACAGATCCACACATATTATTCTGCCATTAAGTTCTAAAAATCATTCCTATAAATTTTCATGTACATTTATGATAGAGGAATTGGGACTTCATTGTGGAGGTAACAAATTTACAAGCTTTGACATCACAATTTTGATTTTCTGCAATGATCACCTGTATAAATTTAACTTTAACAAATGGTAATTAATTTCACAAACATTCCTGACAGTTTCCTTATGAAACATTTTCTGTGGATGAATGTACTGCCATAAGTCCTCCACTGTACTTATCACTACAGCTTTAGCTAAAATCAGCAAACTTTGTGAAGTGATATTGATGTAGGTATAGATATACCACAGTATGTTATTATTTCACAATATGAGTTTAAGAAAGAAACAGAAATCAACAAAATCTGAGCTTTTTCCTACGCAGTCTAACAACTATAGATCCCCATGGTTGCAAAGTGTGGCCTATATTCAACTAAATTAAGCCTAGTAAAAGACAGTGTGATTTTCCATGTCTGTTTACTGCAAATAAAAGCCTGGTCTGCTGGTTTTCATGTTGAATTTTCACTTGAGGTTTGTGTCGTTTTTTGATTAGGCAGACAAAAATTCATGTATAAAAAAGGTACACTAAAATTACCATGTCATATCCTCATAACCTGATAATAGTACATTCCACTACCAAGCAAAATCATTATACATGTGCCTGGAGTCAGAACACATCTGGCTGTCTGGGCAGGGTATTGTGTACTACACAATGATATACAGGTATTCAGCTCACCAATATCTGGTACAAAATTAATTTACATTGCAAAAAATATTCGTTTTCTGTATTACAGTCCATGATTTTAACAATCATACAACATAAAAGTTGGAATACTATTGCACTGTAATAATTTGTTCATTGGATACCAAAGCAAAAACAAATGAGAGCAGAAGTAAAGATTGCCTATCAATGAGAAGAGAAATTGCATGAAGCAAAATTTTTAAGTGGAGCTTTTTTATCTTCCCAACTTGAGAGCTTGAGAAACTTTTGCAAACAAATTAAAAGCACTTTAATAAGTAATACACATAGAATAACAAATGCAGGCTGCAATACAACATATAGGACTATTCCAAAGAGTTTTATGATTTTTTTTTAATTTAAACTTTATAAATTTAGGACTTGCAATTGTTGCTAAATGATGTTGAACAGAAAAATGTGAATAAAACTGAAAACTTAATAGTTTATCAAAATAGAAATAAAAGTAATAAGTGAGCAATTTGATCCACTGTATCTCTACCTATCTAAACAAGTTTGCACTTAACTAACTTTTCCTTTGTTGTATACACACCTATCTGCCAGTTGGTCAGTCTGTTTAGGCTTTGTTTGATGGGTGTTTTGTTGATAACCAACTATAAAACTAATTAGACCTAGGCCTGTTTTGGTTTTATGCCCACCCACCCTAGCTAACAATTGTAATGCTGCATCTCAAGCATGGCTTTTTTTTTTTTTATCATGACAGACATTTACAAGTCAATACCATGGTAATGTACATAGCCCTAACGTTATGCTACCATATTGCAAGTGGTTTCACACAATGTAGGCCTAAGTTACTCTAACATTACTGTAGCCTGGCTAGGAAACACAATGACCCAAGATTACCCCAGCAACGCTTTTTGAAAACAATGGATCGCTACATACATGTCTGAATAAAATAAGATTTTTTAAGCAACTTATTCTTGTTCCTAAATAAAATTAAAATTATTGCCCATATTTGTCAGCGTTTACGTCGGTCACTTAAAGTTAAACTAAGTAACGGTGTACATACGACGTTAGCTAGCCTCAGACTGTTCAACAACAACTGGCACAATTAAGATAGCACATTACTTAAGGTTTACTGAAATTGTTCAAGACATCTACTAGTTTTAATCATTAATCCTGATCAGAAAGGTTGTTCTCGTAGTATTTCCCCTTAAATATACCAGTTAGGCCTAAGTTAGTAGGTGCGAATGCGATACTTGCCTCTACAATCTAACGTTGCGCTAAAGTATTGTCGTCCTGCATGTACTGTAAAAAGAAATCGTTGTTTTTGTGTTCTTCTTAGAAATAAAATGAACATTAATCATGGTTAGAAAGACAAGTTATGATTAAAACTAATATAAATATAATTATATTATTATTATTATTATTATTATTATTATTATTATTATTATTATTATTATTATTATTATTATTATTATTATTATTATTATTATTATTATCATTATCATTATCATTATTATTATTATTATTATTATTATTATTATTATTATTATTATTATTATTATTATTATTATTATTATTATTATTGTTATTGTTATTATTGTTATTGTTATTATTGTTATTATTGTTATTATTGTTATTATTATTATTATTATTATTATTATTATTATTATTATTATTATTATTATTATTATTATTATTATTATTATTATTATTATTATTATTAATATTATTATTATTATTATTATTATTATTATTATTATTGTTATTATTATTATTATTATTATTAAATATTCCTGTGCAAATTTAAAACTTTTGTAAAAAGGAAAAAGTACATATGCATAATAAAACACGTAGCACAAATTAAAAGATTATACAAAAATAAATAAATAAATAAATAAATGGATGGATTGATAGATGCATGGATAAACGGATGGATGGATGAATGGATGGATGGATGAATGGATAGATAAGTGAGTGGGTGAATGGGTGGGTGGATGGATGAATCAATGATTGGATGGATGGATGGATGGATGGATGAATGAATGAATAAATGAAGGAATGAATAAATAAATAGAAAAATAAGGAGAGATTAAAGGTTCAAAACAGTAATTTTAACTCTCCTGTCTGTAAGTAAATTGCCACACAGTAAATTAATGGAATTGTGTAGACGTGAATTCTATTTTTGGTACTATGTTATGGTTTCGAAGGTTTCTGTTTGAACGTGCTAAATGACTTTGTAATGTATTGTGTAAAGGATGGTTATGTTCTTTGTTGATTTTTGTCGCCATTGCAATGAAATCCGATTTCGCCCTGTCATTTAAAATATCAATAAGCATGGGATAATGTAAGTTAATATCTTTGAAGTATACTTTTAAAATTTCCTGATTCTGTCATTGTCTTTCTGTAAGATTAAATAATACCCAACGGGTACAGCATAAATAACCTTCAATAAAATAACTGATATAAAAACATAAACTCTAGCATTAAGATTGCAAAAAGATAAAATGTATGATAAACTCGCAACAATATAGTAAACTTTAGTTAAATTTGTTGACACATGATAAGAAAAAGTCAGTTTATCATCAATACATACACTACCAAGATAATAAGTTTTTACGCATTTTGCAACCTCTGAACCTTGAATAAATGAATATGTTGTCTGATTTTGATTTCAAAAGCCCTGTATGTTTGACATTTTTGTTTACAAAGCACACTTCATTTGATTTCTTTGGATTTAGCAACAAGTTCTTATTATCACATTTTGACACAGTTTCATCCACAAATGACTGGTACTCCACTTGATCCTCATTTACAGACTTGTTTAACAATGTTACATGAAATAGCAGTATCATCGGCATACTTTATCACACAAATATTTTCGTTTGATCTTATTACGTCGGTATAGATGGCAAAAAGTACAGCAAATAGAAGGTCTCCCAGTGGTACACCTACATTTATTTCAGATTGTTCTGACAAACCTTTGTCCAGTTTAATTTGTCTTGTCCACCCTTGAAAAAACTGTGCCAACCAGTGAATGAGCCACGGGTCTTTTATGAATATTGTCAAATCTTTAAATAGGTACTTTGGCAAGACCGTATTAAAAGCACCTGAAAAATCGAGAAAAATAACCTTTGACATGGTCGTTCTTTACAATTCAAATGAGTCACTTTATCGTTAATTAAAACTAATACAGCATCTACACATGAAACACCCTTCTTATAAGCAAATTGATACACATCTCCAAGTTGTTCTACACTTTCCATCAAACGAGGCAGTAATATTTTCTGTAGGCTATTAAAAGCGATACTAGCCAGATCAATCGGTCTAAAATCATTTACACTTAAAGGTGTCTTAATTTTTGGGACAGGAGTTGTTATGGCATTTTCCCACAACGACGGAATTTTGCTTCTAGAGATAGTTTCCTGAAAAATGAAGGTAAATAACGGTGCTAAATCTTCACTTAAAAATTAAAAAACCCACTAAGGAAGTTTATCTGACCCACATGCAACTCCTTTTTTAAGCTTCTTAAGTTAGTAACATACAAAATTTATATTCATCTCAGATACACACACATCACCTGTGTATTTCAGCAGAGAAATGTTAATATCTTTATAACGTGATTGATTAAAACGGCCAAAATGTTTATTCAAATCATCTCCCAAATTTTCATCAACACATACTTTACTGTTTTTATTTGAATTTCTAACAGTTTTAATCAAGCTCCAAAAAGAATCTTAATTTGCCTCTATGTTCAAAAGTTTCACTCCGCACATCACGAACATACTTGTTTATTGTTCTCTGAATCTTGTTTCTCAGACCTTTATTTCCATCCTCTATAGCTTTTTGTTTGTCCTTCTTCAATTGTGCAATCCTGCTATCTGCTGAATTCGTTTAATTATATCTACCAGATCCGATTTCTTAAGCACTGTTCACCAACAAAACAGATGTAAGGTGAAAATACTTCTGTAAATTCATCAAGACTATATGATGATTGCATAAACATATTCCAGTTAGGTATATTAATACATTCCCGGATATTCATTATGTTTCCTCTCTATAAATCCTTTTCCAATTTTCTTTTTCTTTTTTTAAATTCTGCGATGTTTTTCATTATACTTTGAAATGATCAATATGCCGTTATGATCGGACGTGGCGATTGGCGCTAATTTCTTTGTTAGATAGTAATCGCCTTTTATATATCCATATATCCAGCATCCAAAGTTGAGTTGGCGTGGGGGTAGGTGACAAAATCCACCATATTTTTGAAGGACATTGTTTCAAGAAACCAATATTATGTCTATTAACATCACCAACAACATTGAAATAGATGATTGTGTAGATAAGGCAATGCAATATAGCCTAAATCCTAATGTGATAAAAATTTATCTAAGATCCTATAAATAACCTCCTAGCAGCCTTTCCCCTGTAAACCTTGGAAGTTGTGAATTTGAAATCTGTCAACTTAATAAATGATTTCGTTCTTATCATGGAGCTACTGATCTAAATAAATCTGAAAAATTATTCTGTCTGATATTGTTTGATTGATAAGCAACGAAATATTAGAGGTTTCGAAACATCTTCTCTAACGGAAGAAATCATTTCCAAGATAACCTTGACAGTGCGAAAGATAGGTTATAAATATAAACCAGGCACTCAATTTGCATAGGTAAGAAGATAGCCATTAAATGCACATCGAAGGATATATAAAACGTTATATACTCATTACAAAATGTATCTACCTACTGTGGTGTAGCGATTATAATACATGTCTACAGACCACGAGGTCCTGGCTTCAAGCCTGGGTTGGGTAGACACGCCAGTGCACCACAACTGGTTATCAAAGGCCATGGACATTGACTTGGTTGTCGATGTTATGTCTGTCCGTACGTCGTACCTGTGTTCTTGTCCGGGTCGTATTAAGCGTTTCGTGATAGCATTGTTACTATCATAACCGATTACGCAGGTGACAACCCCGTCATTGTAATTGTGTGTTCACTCGTCGTCGTCGTCGATTACAAAATTTACAAAACAAAAACAACTTAAGCTGGAAAGCATTCTTAATTTTCTCCGTTTCCTTACCTATCATTATTTTCTGAATTTGTTCCCTTAATTCTTTAAAATAAGCTCGATTTGCAGGAACTTGTAAGTTCCTTGTATCGTCGCTGGGAGGCGAAAATGCGTATTTGTGACAAATCTATTTTGAATTATGGTGAAACCAAAATCTGATCAAGAAACTCCAATCTCCCTTTAGCCCTTTTGTTCGTTCATCTTATCAGTAGATCAAGTAGCTGTTGATCTTATTATACCTGAAAAATAAATGTTTTTGTTCAACTGATGAACAACGAAAGATTAGGGGATTAAAACCTGTTGAAAATGCTCCTGATGAAACGTATTCCTATTCATTCCCTATAGACAGATATATATATATATCGAATACTCTATAGCAGTGCGGCGGTACTGCATATAATCAACTGATTAATGCTAATACAACTCAAGTACTTTAATGGATGGATAAACGTTCTATTATTAAAAACAGTAAAATACGTTGCGCGAAATAAGATTAAAATTCACGACAATCAAAATTCACGACAATCCCAATATCTTCACTGTCCGATCCTTTACTTGTATCATGTCCCGTTGCCTCCGGGTCTCGACAGCGACGGATTGATAGGGTGGGCCAAATGAATTTTATCTGCATGCAATTATCCACGCGTTAAGAAATATTCCCATGAATTTTCATTTCCATTTGTTTGATAGACTAGAAGACTATGGAAGAGGGAATCTCGTCATTAATACATCTGATCATAACGTCACTTCCCAGCGTTGTTTAATTGGCTTGTCGGTGCCTGATCGGTGATAAAGTAAACATCTAGACCAGTCAGAAATGTTGTATTGTATCGGTGTTCACGTTAGCACAAGATATGGCCTTTAAAGAAACACATTAGTGAAAACTACGTTGATGACTTTTCCGTTTACGAGTTATTACCATTTTCAATAAATACAGGTCACGTTTGTAGTTTTCACCCCATTCGCTTATTCTGTACAGCTTTGGATTTCTTTTCTCAAAGACTGATAAATATTACCCCTTTCAGTCGTGTCCATCTTCCTTAGACTCTGATAATCTGCATAACTGCTACCATGGGAACTAGGTAGGCCCATTCTTTCATTTTCTCGAAGGACTATGTCACGTCCATTTGACAGCTCCACTGATTGGCTCTTTTCATGTGACGCAACAGAACTACAAGACGACATCCCAATGACATAATAGTTATCACTCACCGGTGTCGATTTCGATTCCAAGCTACTTTCAATATTTTCTGTTCCCTTCTTTTCAAGCACACGATAACAATTTCTACTATCAGAATTTGTAAATGAATTACTAAGCCCACTAATTTGAATGGATTGATTAATACCGTTACTAACCACAGATGATCCTCCCGCACTTGTCGAAAACGAATTTACCCCATTCAATTTTTGATAATCGCTACTTCCAAGAGTTCCATTGACACTGCTTGAATTGATATAGCTGTTTTGAGATGTTGAATCTTCTCTGAAAGATTCAGACGAACCTTCTGAAATTTTTGAAACATTTAATGGTTTATGTACATCACCTGTGGATTTGAATTTCGCAATATCTACTGGAGATGAAGGGATTGGCAATGTGAACCTTTTTCTTGATAATTGTGGGTTATGACGCGTTCTTGAGTTTTCGCTGTTTCCCGCAGAGTACGTACGAGGTGGTAAAGGAGGAGTGTTTGAACCATTCTCTGATTGTTTCGAAGCTACCGAACTTGGATGAGAATTCCTCACACCAAATGGTGAAATGTTGTAATTCTCCCGTTTATTTTCTTGTTTAAGTTGTTGATTTTCCGAGGATGATATTTGGAGATCAAGCAGCTGGATAAGCGACTCAAAGATATCATTCGAAACATTCGTTGCGTAATGCTTTCACTTCTCTTTGAGTGTCCATCGATTGATTCGTACAGAGAGTCACATGGTCTTGACGGAGAAGTATTTGCACGACCAAAAGGTCGAAGATGAAATTCATGTGATGTTGTAGTTTTATTTGGAATATTAGAATGCACACCAACATCTGATTTACTTCTTTTATCAATACTTCTGATATGGTCATGTTGGACACAACATCTGATGGTTTATTCTCGGTAGTTTTATTTGGGAGTGATGCGAAAGAGAATCAGGTTTTGTAATTTGGACTTTTGGAGACAGTGCTACCTCTGGGAATTGTTGCGAAGTTGTCTCACTCGTGGAGCCGTTCTCTTCATTTGTTTGTGAGCACCTGCAGATAAGAAAAATCAAATAGGCATGGCAAAAATATGATATGACAAAGTATCGTAGTCTTTAAGACTTAAATGTAATACCGTTATGGACATAAACCATTCATTCTTTGGTAGGAAAGAAAGCTGCCGAACCTTTAAGATGTTGTATACAATTTCGATTATTATTTTTTAAGAACCCTCAAACATTCTAATGCGAAGCGGCGACGCTTAACTACGTATACACATCAACTAATTACAAATGTTGGAAATCGTAATGAACTGATATTGTTTCATATTTCTATCTTTATCGCGTAAGTCACACAATGATATTCGTAGACGCGATACGTAGAACTTTCACAAATACCAACGTAAAAATATCTTATTTGTTTATTGATGCTGATTTGTCAAATAAGAATTGTATTACTTCCAGTCAATCATGATATACAAAATCTAATTTACTCAACATTTTTAAACTACTCATTAATTAGCTACAAACCATTATTGAATTTAAAACTTACAGCTGCAGTGAAGGTACTCTTAACAAACAAGTTCTTTTGTGGTATTTATCACAAATAGCTGATTAAATTAGCTGTCTGACAGTTGAAATGAAGATATTTGCAATTCGGAAAGATCAGATCCTGGTCATGTGTTCTGTAAACACTTTTTTTAACAACGTTTCATTCTTTTAAAACAACGTTTCATTCTTTAATAGCGAATGGAAAGAAAAAGTTATAAACTTTGGTTTGTTGCAGCTAGCTATAGTTACGCCTAAATAAAGTGTATTAAAATCTATAGATGCAAGAATACCTAATAGATAAACTATTTCATTAACACTTTAAGAAAGCATTGCTCTGAAACCCCAGCCATCAGATCATATAGACACTCTGAAGTGCTAAAGTGAACTCAGTTTTACATGGAGTGAAGTATCAAATGTTGCAGCGACTTTAAATTAATGTTGATCTTCATCATACCTAGAATTTGTTTTCGAATCAGGATATGAATTCCCAAGGTGGTGATGCAGATGAAAGCAACAGCTAAGATCAACCAAACATTTGATCGGTGACCTGGCGAAGAGAAAAAAAAGCCACAATGGACACATTTTGATATTTTAAACTTAGCATTAAATTACGTTTTCACACATGCCATCATTAATCATGAATTTGTGCTACACCTTGTAGCCACCATCCGTGTAGGTAATACGTTTTCATACTGACAAAACGATGGTGTGGTATCCTTAATTATTTTGCATAAGTAGTTCTAACAAAATTACAGAGATGGCTACGACGGACGTATTTTGAAGGAATTTAGTTATCAAGAAGAAGAAACGCTTTTGAAGTTTGCTATAATATTTCAGATGTTCTCAACCGCTTAATAGAATGGCTGTGGACGTCCTAATGTTCAAATTCCAGTGATGAGTTTTTAAGGACTTCCAAACGAAAATGTTGCTATTAGCAATTTTACATTTTTCGATCTATCAATGTACCATAAAACTATATGTTTTGCTTTAGGATTTTGACATCAGTTGAAAGGAGATAGTAGTCGTATGCAAGTTGTCAACTTACATGACGTTGTGGACCGACTGCCTGTCCTTTCCTCAAATGTTACGTCAAAATGGTGTAGTCTGCTTGTCTTTGGTACAGGTCTGGCAGTGCTTGGCTGAACATCCACGTTCAAGGAATAATTTGGCCTTGGTAAACTATCTGCATGAAAACAATAAGTATATAATTAAACTTTTAAATGTCTCTTTTCATTCATAGTATAACAAGTATTAAAAGCAAGGATAAAATGTGAGCAAAATACAATTTTCATATTTTCTCTATGTTCAATTAAGTAGACAAATCATAAAAGCACAATTGTATAAGTACCATTAACTTGTATTCTTAAACGAACAATGATGACCATAGATTCACAATGGGGGAAAGTTCTCAATTTAGAAGTTGACTGTGACTTTCTAAACGTAGACAGTGTCACAAAAGTTCATTTATGAGCCATTACATTCTAATGTTTGCTCCAATACAAGGGGTACACTATTATATTGTTCCGTCACATAGTCTATTCTTCCAAAATGAGCAATACCATGTAGGCCAATAGTTGTGTGGATTACTTCATGAATCATTATTATATTGACAATGGTGTGTATGTACCACAATTACATCTGTGTGCTTTTGAATTGAACGACTAGCAGCCTACCGGAACGAGAGTAGCCAATTCCAACTGCAATATTGTCAATCGCAATTAGCTGATAAGGTCCTGACAATGTGGCAACGAACGTTATCTGGAATAGATGAAGAGACCCTTTTCATCTGTTCAGATTTATAATAAGTTTGTAATCAATAACTCTACAATCTTATGAAATTCACTTTAAAATGCAACATAACAGGTAAATTAAGCATTTTAAGGGTAACACGTTGAATTGCAATATTGTTTCTTCATTACAATACATTCGCATAAGAATCATATAACAGTATAAGTTACAACTAACGAGGCTCCAACTGATGATATATGTTGATACCGTGTAAATGAACAAATGACGTTATCATGTTTATACATGCCATGAAGATCTCAACGTAAAACTACTACCTAATGTGGCGGCAAAGAACTCACAGGTTAGTCACAACTTACATTGAACGAAGGTTGTGAACAATGTAACGCCATGACAACTCCTCGCCAATCCGGATTCTCCATTGTGGAACCAGGATCCACCGAAAACCATCTTCGTTTGTTTTGACACCAATGAACTACTAAACCCGGATCACTGAACTCTATGCTGGTTACGAATTTGTAGTAGAATGATACATACATGATCTCCTTTAAAGTTGCAATGTCTTGAAGAAACACAAACTTCGCAGAGCAGGAGAAACTGCAAGATGCAGCTAGGTAGTAATCTATTAAGAAGAAGACATATTCTTTAGATGATTTTATTAATATCAACTGCACGTATTGGTATTATAGCGTAGCACAATAAAACTTGTCATAATACTTGAAAAGATAAGGACACCCTCGAGAATTTAAATCAGAAATACAATACAATCCAACGTTTTTGATTGGTCTGAATGTTTACACAATCACCGACCATGCACCGACAAGCCAATTGATTACTACAAAGGAAGCGAAATTTCTAGGATGATCAGATTTATTGGTGACGGTCAAACGATTTTCTTGAGGAGAGATTCATATTTAAGGATTACTAAGTTTCCTTACTTAGGGATTCTAGAACCGAGGATTATTGAAAGCCGTTGATGTTGTTTAACAATGATAATTTTGACACTGCAATTACTGGATAACATAAATTCAAGATCAGAGTATCATGCTTGATTTGATCAAACTTAAAGAGTATAAATCCCCAGACCAAAATAAACTTATCTCGTACATCTGTACATCTGTACATGTAGCGTATCTATCCATTTCATCCCTAAGTTTTAAAATCGAGATGGAAAACCTTTCTTGAACCTTTCATCTACAAAATACAAATATACAAGACGCGCGGTGCATTATGGGAGCATGGAGGCATTGCACTGGATTGCACTGCATTTAAAAACAGACTGGTATTGTATAATTGTAACAGTTGCATTTTGCGGCGACTTTATAAATCATCACATATTTCCCTATCAACTGATCAACCAGCAGCGGCGGAGGACCGTTATATGAGGGAAAATATATCATTTAAATATTTCCTTCTATACTTCAGTACTTACCTTCACTAGATATTGGAGCACGATAAAGCTTCCATCCATTAGTTGGTGGTAGGTCTACTAACTTTTCTGTGCACGAATAATTCCCATCAAATGTGCACGCCACTGTGAGGAAACAAGGACCTTAGCTTGTAGTTACATTGTATAGTGTACAGTATATCCCTATATAGAGAGTAAAACAAATGCTTACGAAGAATACTCAAGATATTTTAGCTAAACACCATCTCAAATAATAAACTTCGGTCAACACCCTCAACTCATAACATCAACACAGATATCTAAAGACGGAGATAGCATGGTTAGACACAGTTAGAACACGTCCTTGCTTTACCACGAGTGGCTGGATTCCTGATAGAAAACGAGCTAGAGGTAGATCAAAAGAGACATGGCGCAGAAATGTTGAGGAAGAGTACTTAAAAGACAATGTCAGGACAGGAAGGAATGACGATCTCTGGTGGCGGCCTTATGTACTAGAGGCACGAAGAGGATTAAGTAAGTGGATATCCAAATGTGTTTGTGAAAGTACAAGATAAACAAAGTGTATTTCAAACTATCCCTACGCTGATTGTGCAATTGCAAGAGCTTTGCTGGAAATAATAGTCTATTTTGAGGTTTTTGTACAAGGAATATGCACTAACCTACTATTATAAGAGCTAGAAAATACAAACAGAGATAAAATGAATTTTTTTTTAAGGAAAAAGATTGTGATTTGACGAAATTACACTCAGTTTAAATTTGCCCTCACAATACGACTGATAGACAGTTGAAACATACATGAAACAGTTTATGGGCCTGCAGCTAGGAGAGGAAAGAGCGGGGATTTCCTCTCCTAAATATTGTGGTATGAACAAATGCTACTATACTAATGCCCTGTAAAGAAAGCTAAATGTAAACCTATATTTAGTCCTCTGAATCTGAGCTAGCCTCACGGGCTCGTGGCGGTCAGTACCGTAGGAGCGAATTTTACAGTGGAGGATAAATGGTGATAGTACCATATAATAACCTGGGATCAGTTGCGTAGCCACGGGAGGGCTACGCACACACACACACACACACTTTTGTTGAAAATTTTCCAAATTGGAATAAACTCTGCTTTTTATATATTTGTATGCTTTTAAAAAACAAAATTGCCCTCAGAAGTGGGTTAAATTTGAACACTTCGTCATGGCAGGGGGTTTTAGAACTTCTACGACCCCCTCACTTTTCTAATGCTAGCTACGCCACTGTTGTAGATGGGAAAATGTAGCATAAATCTTTACCGTCATTAGGAAAGCACGGTGGGCTTCGGTCCCCTAGTCGTACCTAGCCCCTACCACATGGACCTGGAGGTCTCTCGTTGATTAAGTCAAATGTCTATGCTGTAAAAACCAGTTGGGTGTCATTCCATTATATAGCCTATGTTCAACCTTAAACTTCTTTCTCCAGCATAATACACCTGTAGCCTTTATTGGGACTGTGATGATGACAATCTCGTATTGACAGAGTGAATATCCTTTAGCCATGGCTGTATCCGTTCTACAAAGTTCCTATTCAAGCTGTAAGCCTGTATGGCTGACATTGTTATGACAATGAATTGAAATTCATAATATCATGTCATATACATGCAAAAACTGTTAAATTTTGCCACAAACATTTTTCGGACGGCCCGTCAGTCCGACCAACAACGAGCTATTAGTTATGTAGGCATGAAACCCTTGTGGGAAAAGAAATCTCAACTTTTGCTCAGATGTGTTTTAAAAGAAAGATATAGTTCCATTAATAAATTCAAAAGTAACCGCCACCGTGCTGGTAACGTCACTTTTAGTTTTCAATTTTCTTTATTGATTACGAAAATATGTGCTTTATCGATAACACTTGCAAGCCCTTATGTTCGGTACGTCGAATGTGTGATCGATAACATCGCAGATTTCTTGCGATCAATAGGAAAATTGAAAACCGGAAGTGACGTTACCAGCATGGCGGCGTTCACTTCTTTGAATTTATTCATGAGACTATAACTTTCCTTTAATAAAAGATAATCTCTACCGCAAATGTGTTTTTCTCTCAGACTAAGCGTGGATTATCTTGTAATAGATATAGATATAAGATGTTTTTCGCAAATACCATAATATGATAGGCTTATATATATCCTTTTGAATTTCGTGTAGGTGACTGACACCTCACAAATATCACCCAAAGGTCACATTTTGGGTCAACATTGAAATGCTTAAAGGGTAAGTTTAGTGGTAAAGCAAATCTATCTTATATGAACAAGGATTTCAAAAGAAACTGAATAGTGAAGAAGCCATTCAAAAATCTTATCCGTTAAGGAAATATCAAAGTTTAAAGTTTGGTATTATTTGTGTAGAAACGACTGAAATCAGACTAGTTGTGATGACATAGCCTCAGATTCCTCAAAGTCGTTATGTATTCTATCATATTTTTCCTGCGATTTTGAGGCTTAAAAACCATGGGATATGTCAGAAAAGTAGTAAAACTTAATCTAATAAGGGTATTTATAATGTACCACCTGAAAAAAGTTTGAGGAAAATAATTTTAATTGTAAAAAATTTAAATAAACGTTCTTTAAAATACATTAACAATTGCTAAGAATGTGAAGATGAGGATACCAACTTTCCATAGTAGACTTACTACACCAGTCATTTCTACACAGATAAGACAGAGCTTTAAACTTGAAAATCTCCTTAACGGATTAAGATATTTGAACGCTTTCTTGACCATTGTGTTTTATTGAGGTCCTTTTTCATATAAGATGGACATGCTTGACCACTAACTTATCCTCTAATTTTAATGATTAACTCTCACTTTTATTGCGTTTAATGATCTGACTCTTCTTCCACATTGACATTAGCTGTTATTCAGCTATCAAATTTGACTCGGTTGTCGATGTTAAACCTGTGTTCTCGTCGGGTCTAGCGTTCGTGATAGCATTTGTACTATTAACCGAATACGAGATCAAATCAAAAGAGATCCAAGTATACATGTCCATACCATAGCTGTGTAAATAACGTCATTAAAAGGGACATAATACTTACGCAAGTATTCAAAAAACTTATTCCGTAAACGAGATAGTTAAGTTGTATCAGATTTGTGTATATAAAAGACTGAAATCAGGTTAAACATGACGTCACAACCTCACAATCAACTTTTTGCAATACTGCTCAAAACGAGATGGCTATAAATTTGGATTTTTCCTACAATTATTTATCTGGCCAGATAAAGCCAGATATGATCTTGTTTAAAATCAATTTGATACACTAATAAAGTTTGATCTGGCCAGATCAAGCCAGATGTGGATATTAGAGCTGGCCCACTTATCAAACTTGATCTTCAACTTGATCTTAAACTCCAGATCAAGTTTGATTTAAGCCATATCAAGTTATATTTGCCCAATTCTGTCCTCAGATTTGTCCTAGATCTGGAATTTATATCTAAGCCAGATCTGGAATTTATATCTCAGTGGCGTTGGAAGATATTTGACATTGGGGGACCAGATTTGATTTTAGTCCCAAAATTATATGAGTCCCTTATCACTGTAAAACTAATTGTAAAGGGAAGGGGGATTGGGGAGGAATCGTAAAAATTATTGGAAATCTTGGTACAATTTCCCAAAAATGTAGGAAATTTCTCGAAAATTGGAGCAAATTTCACGGAAATTAAGAAAACTTTACAAAAATAAAGGAAAATTCCTGATAATGAGGAAAATTCCCCGAAAAGGAAGAAATTGCCCTAAATTGATAAAAATTTACTGAAAATTAAGGAATTTTTACGAAAATTGAAGCAAATTTCACAAGAATTGATGTAGAATTTCCCAAAAATGAGGGAATTTCCCAAAAAATGATGCAAAATTGCACGAAGTTGAAGCAAATTTGATGAAGAAAAAAATGATAGAAATTTCCCAAAAATGATGAAAATTTCCAGAAAATAAAAACAATTTCCCAAAATGAAGGAGTTTTTACGAAATTTTGATATTCCAAAAATGAAGGAAATTCCCCGAAAATTGAAGCAAATTTCACGAAAATGGAAAATAAACATTACAGAATCCGCCCCTGGACACCATTCTATCCTGGTTTTCTGTGCCTGTGGCATTCTAGTAACCGCATGAACGATTACGTGACACTGACATGCGGTCAATGAAAAGTTTCAAGTTTCCTAATTTCATTTCCACTGTACTCCACTCCGTATTATAACAACATTTGTGGTCAAATGATTGCGTAATACATGGTCAACTCATTGAGGGAATGACCTTGAACGGGACTCACAGTAGCGGTTTCATCCCGTCCGTGCTTCAAAAAGCGTTTTCTTCAATGATTCCCGAAAATGAAGTAAACTTTCGAAAATTGATAAAATTTCAAGAAAATTGAAGGAAATTTCTCGAAAAATAAAGAGGTCCAATTCGTTAGACGTTCATTATTGGGAGGCCAAAAATGGTATTTGGCTCCCCAATCAAAATATTGGGGACTTTCCCCTGCCCCCCCCCCCCTCCGCCCCCGGTTTATACACCACTGTATGTGGGCCAGATCTGGAAATTTTGTAAGGGTTTCACCTCTTAGATGTCTGTATGTTTGTCTCTTCATCTATACTTTCATTGATGTATACTACTGCATATCTATCAGGTGAATGATTTGAATATGTAGGAGGCATGGCGCGCCGCCCATGGTAGACGGGTTAATCTGAAATTTTTAACCCCGTTAGATAAAACATTACTTACAAAAAGTGAGAAACAACAGCAATATCTAATTATGATTTTTTATTATTGAATAAATATATCAATTGGTTCAAAGAAACATGTAACACTAGGCTAGCCTATTGTTCAACGAAAATTATTCAAACAAAACTTACGATCATTCTTTAACAAAGACCGTGATCTTCTTTTACGGAACATACCAGAGGCTCTCCAAGAAGGACGAAATATATTATCATCCGAAACTGCTTCATTTTAATTGATACCAGGAATAACAATTAACTGATGATACAAAGGCAAACAAATAGAAAACAATGGAGTTCTTGAATCTTGTAGTTATCAATAACTGTTAATTGCTCATTGGGTGAACTAAATTTGCCATCAGGTGAAACTCAGAGAAGCAACGACTTCAATGTATTAACTCACTTCCGTAGATGACAGGTTGAAGTCTTTGGTGAATGTGAACAATTGTATTTTCACCGAAAATTCGCAAAACAGAAGTAAGTCTTTGATGATGTCATATTTACTGTCCTAGCTGTGTGTATTTCTTTAAAATGTATTTTTGTATTTATGTGTAACATGTGTATTACTTTATCGCAGCATATAGAATATATGGCGATAAGGTATTGTACTTACTTTTTTTGTGTGTGGGTGTGTATGTGTGCGCGTGTACAAAATTTTGTGTCGCATTTTCTGAGAAAACCATCAAAGCTATCAAGTTGAAGTTTGGTGGGATGGGGTTACATGTGGAGTGAAGTGAACATATATCCCGCAAGGTGGATAATGTACTCTAAAGGTCAACGGTCAGAGGTCAAATAATTTATTAAGAGTAACTACATTTTGTGACGCAATTTCTGGGAAAACCGTAAGTGATATTGGGTTTGTACTTTGTGGCTTGATGGAAGTTGATGGAGGATTGCGTACGGTACAAAATGGGATATGTCATACAAAGTTCAAAGATAAATGTAGATTAATTGATTTCAAATGGAACATTTTGGTCGGTCACGTGTCATGAAAAAGGGTAAGTACAATCCGGGTGGGTTGGTGAAGGCTGATGTAAAGTTGCCTCTCACAAAAGATGTGGCATGGCGGTTTAAGGTCAGGTAAAGATGGTAATTTTTGTGCTGTATTTCGTTGGAAAACGTAATTGCTACTGTATTGATCCTTGGTGAGTTGGTGGAGGTGTTGGTTGGTTGGTGGAGGATGATACTTGGTGGGTTGGTGGAGGGTGATACTTGGTTGGTTGGTGGAGGGTGATACTTGGTGGGTTGGTGGAGGGTGATACTTGGTGGGGGTGAGGTGCTTGGTTGGTTGGTGGAGGTGTTGGTTGGTTGGTGGAGGATGATACTTGGTGGGTTGGTGGAGGGTGACTTGGTGGGTTAGTGGAGGGTGATGCAGGGCTATGTCCCACACATAATAGGATAGGTAACTTAAAGGTCAGAGGTCAAATAATTGATTAATAATGGTACATTTTAGTTGGCCACTTGTCATAAAAAAAACTAAGCGCAATTGACTTGTTAATTGGTGGGTTGATGAAAGATGATGTAAAGTTGTCTCTCGCAAAATATGTGACATGTCGTTTAAGGTCAGAGGTCAAATAATGGGATGATAATGATTCTTATAATTTTTGTGTCGCACCTGCTGTCAAAAACTGTAAATGATATTGGGTTGGTACTTGTTGAGTTTATGAATTTTGATATAAAGTTACGTCCTCCTCAAAAAACATTTGATCATTTTACAAATCATACGTGGCAGAGGCGATACCAGGTCAGCAACTTCGTGGATTGCCATCTTGTTATCTTTGTTTTTCCTTTTATAAATTATTTAAAGGCCCCGCATCTATTGTGATTAAAATGTGGCGGCTAACATGTTTCGACCAATCAAAACACACGAATTAGATTATATTTACCTCCGTGCAGACATTAATTAACTCGCCTTGAATGACATCAGTTGCCCTATAAACAGCTTGCTTTTACATGTCGCTTATCTACCTATTGTGGTGTAGCGTTTATCATACCTGTCTACAGACCACGAGGCCCTGGGTTCAAGCCTGGGTTGGGTAGACACGCCAGTGTACCACAAATGGTTATCAAAGGTCGTGGACATTGACTTGGTTGTCGATGTTATGTCTGTCCGTACGTCGTACCTGTGTTCTCGTCGGGTCGTATTAGGCGTTTCATGATAGCATTGTTTACTATCATAACCGAATACGCAGGCGACGACCCCGTCATTGTAGTTGTGTGTTCACTCGTCGTCGTCGTGGCGCATGACATGATAAAATCCCGGGGGGAGGGGGCACTTCATACTAAAAGTGGTAGGGGTGTACAGTCCACAAACCGAAAAACATACCCGCAGTATGACAGATTTTTTGGAAACTGCAGTACGAAATTATACAATTTTGATAATCGCAGTACGAAAAAAGTCAATTTTGATACCTGCCGTATGAGTATTCAACGAAAATATTGTAAAAATGGACCAGCAGTACAAAATTAACACAGTTAAACCTCATTTTTTGGAACCTACACTACCAAAACATTGAAAAAAAGACAATTTCTTTTACTAAAAAAAAAAAAATTATAGTAAAAAAAGACACTTGCATTACGAAAATTGTGCAGCACATATCATTGGACGGCAATAAAAACATACAATAATTGGGCGCCACATATGGATATACCTCACATATGGAAGTGCTACCCACCCTCCAATTACACCCAAATTTTCGCAAAAATGAAGCAAATTTACCAAGAAAAGAGGCAAATTTCTCGAAAAAGAAAACTCCCCGAAAATTGAAAAAAAATATCACAAACATTTCCACAAAATGAAGGAAATTTTCCCAGAACTAAAGCAAATTTCACGAAAGTGAAGGAAAACTAAAGAAAAACTTCTCACAAATGAAGGAAATACCCCAAAATGAAAGAAATTTTTAGACAATGGAGAAAAATTTCCAAGAAATATAGCAAATTTAGGAAGGAACTTTTCCAAAAATCAAATTGAAAAAGGAAGGCAATTTCACGAGAAAAAAAAAAAACTTTTAAAAACTGAAGAAAATTTTCATTAAATGAAGGAAAATTCCGAGAATTAAAGCAAGTTCCACGAAAATGAAGGAAAATTGAAGAAATTTTAGGAAATTTTTCAAAATGAAGGAAATTATCCGAAAATTAAAGAGGATTTCCCAAATCTGTTACTCCATGTTGACTATTGAATTAACGATTGTAATTTATCATTTATTGTCTTAATATATTTATTTCATAGGGATATATTCCTAGGGTCAAGAAACCGCACCACTGGGAGGGGGGGGGGGAATCAAAAGGAATTGGGGGATTTTCCCCCAGTTAGTATATTAAAAATGACTATGCATCTCGCGCTCAAGAATAATTGGTATCCCAATGATGTCTTCCCTTGCTTACTTACATATTTAAATGCAATTACGAGCGCGAGACAAGAAAAAGGCTCACTGCGACATTGTCTATCCTTGTCTTCATTTGCATATTTGATTAAAAACCTGAACACTACGCCCTAACTTTCGGTCAAGTGTTGTTGTTGTTTTTGTTTATACAAAAGTAAAAACAAAAGAAACAAAAATAACAAAATTCACTCATATATCTCTCATATTATATTATTCACACTGTAAGATAAATCCCACATGAAAAATATCATTTGATTAAATCTTTTTTTTTTAGATAGGATTCAGTACAGCGTAGGCCTATACCAACGCTGGCCTTAACATCTCTACACGGTTCCTTTCGCGACCATTCACTTTCATATGCACAGGCGGGATTTGGGGTGCAAGTGGCAACCCCCCCCCCCCTCCACTTCCCCTTTACCCCCTTGCTCCCATTTATCATATCCTTTCATATCCCCACCATCCTCTTTGTCAGTCTACCCAAGATCTAGAAAACAGACACTTCTTCAAAGCTTTGAGACCTGGAACTTTCAAGCTACCTTGTTTACTAACAGACAGACAGGTCAGTATCCAACCATCTGCATAGAGGTAAACACAAAACCTTCCTTCATGTTCGGTGCTGGTGATGCTAACACAAAGAACATTCTCTCTATTTTGTCACCAGGCTTGCAGAAACACTTAGTCATTCCCCAAGCATGAAAATTATCAAAAATCTATCTCCTCAAAATTTTCCCCATGCACATGTCCAGAAAATTCCCCAAGCATTGCTTGTGCGTTTGTGCAGGTGTGCTTTGCACGTAGGCCTACTTAAAACTGCTGAAACCATCAAGTGAAAAAAACACAAAATATTTGCATTCTTGTCTCTATAATTAAAAAACAAAACCAGTATTTGGCCTTCCAGGAAGGATAAGATTAAAGGATTAGTTGATCAATTTGATCTAATATAATAGAGATCTTCAAAACAAGACAAAATGGTAAAAAAAGCATTTTAAAATCTTATTTCGTTAAGGAGATATTTATGGTATGTTTCATTAGTGTAGAAACGACTAAAATCAGACTAGTTGTGACATCGTGCACAACCTCAAATTCCTCAATGTCATTATGTATTCTATCATAATTTTTTCTGCAATTTTATTGCTTTTGAATTATTAGAAATGTCAAGAAAGTAGAAAAAAGCATCTGGTAATGGTAATCATAATTGCATCTGAAGAAAGTTTAAAGAAAAACAATTCAAATAATAAAACAGTTAAATCAATTTTCTTAAAATACATTAACAATTGTTATAAATATGAGGATTAGGGCGCCAAACCTTCAATAGTAGACTTACTACACCAGTCATTCCTACACAGGTAAGAAAGAACTTTAAACGTGAATATCTCCTTAACGAATTAAGATATTGAAGTAGTTCATCACCAAGAGTTCCTCTTTCATATGAGATGCTTAACCCTTAAACTAATCCTTTAAGGTTATAAATATCGATGTAACAATGGCATATATACATATTTCCTAAATGAAAATGAAGATAAAAAGTTTGTCGGACCATGTATCTTTAAACCTTGTTTGAGATCTTTTTGTAATCGTTACTATGCAACCCTTACATGCAGTCTAGCTCCTCCCCTCCTCCCCCCGCCTTCTAAAAAAAAAAAAAAAGTCCAGATAACTTGCTAAATGGTTCAGATTTTAAGGTGGTACCTTTTTTCTCTTTAGTTAAATTTAGCCTCTGAAAAGTGCAATAGACTGCTATATTGACCAAATTTAAACAATCAGCGATTTTTTTTCGTCGGCAACCCCTTTCCGTCGGCAACCCCATCCCAATCCAAAAGGCCACACCCCTGTAGCCTAAGCGTAATAAAGTTATCCCTTCAATGACGCAGTTGAACTGCAAAAACAAAAACAGAATCATACATACAGAAAATTTGCTGTTAGCAAGGATTTAGATATCAGGGACTTTTCAGTACTTTTCAGTATTTTTCAGTACCTTGAAAGATAATTCTGAACAGAAAGAGAGCAGAAAATTGGGCTAAGCAGAAAATTCTTTAAAAGTTGTTAAAAAAATTTATTAAACATTTAACGATTTTTTCCGTCGGCAAGCCCCTTCCTAATCCGAAAGGCTACACCCCTGTAGCCTAAGCATAATAAAGTTATCTCTTTGAATGACGCAGTTTGAACTGCCAAAAAAAAAAAAAAAAAACATAATCATTTATATACAAATATTTTGCTGTTAGCAAGGTCTTCAGGTAGTACCTTGAAAGATAACTTTTAAAGTTGTAAAAAAAAAACACTGATTTTTATTTTGCGAACTTACCCTGATCAACTTCCAAGATCTTTAGATCTATTGTCACTCTGTGACGTATCAAGCTGAAGGTAGTACACTAGATCTTAATATTATCATGCGAATTTTATTCTCCAAAAAGTACTTTATTAATGACATATCATAGGTGTAGGAACCGGGGACCTGGGCTCCGCAAAATTGTCCCTTTTGAAAATGAAAAGTGTCCCTCAATTACTGTCAAAGGTGCAAGAACCTGAAAGAATGTGCGCACACCTCTTAAAAAAATATTACAAAAGTGCCGCTTTTAAAACGAAATGTCACTATTCGATGCATGATATAATTGACGATGCATGATAGAATTCACGATGCATGATAGAATTCACGATGCATACATTATATAATTCCCCGGTACAACGGAGTAAGTGTACAGTGCATCATCTCCATGTACGTTGTACATTTCGTAACTTCTACAATCATGTTAAATTGATGACGATCAGTTGCAGAAAATAACAAATTAATTATTAATATATTATATTTTATCCTATTCCACTCATTCAGTTTAACTGTTCAATCAGCGTAAATTCTGAGATTTTTTGTTCCGTTTTCCGCCTCTTTTTTCTTCGTTTAGTGATAGGTTGGGCGGCTGGAGAGAGGTAGACAGATGATTCTTTTCGAGCATTACTGGCTGGCCTTTGATTTTTCTTCTTGTCTGTTTTGTTGCCTTTTTTAGGAACTTGACCTAAAAATAAAGATGAAAGAATTCAAAAGAATGATTCACTGATACAACAAGTTCATCTTAAATGAAAGAGGACAAAAGAAACAAACAAAAAAATATGGTGAAGAAAGCATTCATATTATTCTGTTAAGGAGATATTTAAGTTTTAATTTGGGTAGAAATCATTTGTGGGAAACGACTTAAATCAGACTAGTTCTGACGTCACATTCTCAGATTCCTCAAAGTTTTTAATGTATACTATCATGTATATTCCTGCGAATTTGTGACAGTTGAATACATTTTCTTCAAAATTGTAGGACGTCATAGTCAGACTGTCAGATAGTAGACTTACTACACCAGTCATTTATACACAGGCTGACAGATGAGACCTTTAAACTTGAATATCTTCTTAACAGAATAAGATATTGACATAGTTTCTTTACCATTTTGTTTCTATGAAAGTCCTCAATCATATAAGATAAACTACGGACCACTAACCTAATTCTTTAAATATATTAAAAAACATCATTAGTAGCAAAGCGCTTCATAAAAATCGGTTAAACATTGATCATTTTATTGTTTTACAGCGATTATTAATTTCAAAATATGATTTATTTTATCTCGGCAATAAATAATTTGTTTTCTTGTAACATTGTATACTCAATCAAACGGAGATTTGGTGAGAAGAACTTCGTATGATTATCTTTATTTTTTATTAACTCATCTCTCTTGCAAACATTTTGTCAAAGATTTTTCGGAAATGAAAATAATAGACAAGGAAATCCGACTTATACGATTTTGCCAATTTGATTAACTCTTTGGTATCCCAATCTCACGACTGAGGATTTCTTTATTTCTTCCAAACTGTTGTCCTCAACGAATTCGATTTAAACTTATGACCACTGAAAAACGTATTAATCATTTGGCACGAACAGTACCATGCTCCTTCGACTCCCTGCCTTTAAAATTTCTGGTTACGACACTGGTCCTCGATGGTTTTGGTTAAAGGGGCACTAGACCGAAAAGCGATGGCGCAGTTTTCTATAGGCTCTAAAATATTCAGCAAAGCTTTTTGACCCTCGTGGAGAGCTGCGAAATTTCTCTAAAACCAATATTTATATAAAATAGTCATCCAAGATTCATAAACAATAACATGAGGCAAAATTGGTCAATGTATATTTGAAAAATTAATCAAATAAACGTCCGCCCTCATTTTAGCCCACCTTTAACTCAACATGACTTACCTTTCATTACTTTTCAATTTTGAAGTTGATTTCAACATATACAGTAATAAACAACAGTGCATTTGTATTATTTTGAATATTTATAAAACTATTTTAAAAAGAAATTTTAAATGGTACTTGACATTTTTTTTTATGAAATACAAAATAAGCACACAAAAAATGTATTTGAAGATATTTTACTTTTCTTACTTACCCGGACAATATCGCATTCTTAATCTACACCGTCTCTCTTCGTATAAAACTGGGCACTGTATCCCATTAGGGGTGGGGAAGTTGATGATTTCTCTTATTTTCATCTCCAAACCCCACTTGTATCCACATGTTTTACCCATTTTCATGCACATGCTCCATGGGGTCCACTGTGATACAGTGCAATCAACTAAATAAAAGATAAAGACGTTAGTTTCGATACCATGTCTACTATCTGCTTTTTGAAGTTGGTCTAAATATAAATCATTCTTCTCTATTCATAAATGTTGATCAAATCGACTCGAGCAACGTTGCGAATGCAAAATCTTGTATAGCGCCAGATTTACCGTTTTAAACGATGGTTACAAAATGACACATAGATGAATAAGAAACATATAGACTGAGGTAGGCAGGCCTTTGGCCCACCAGACACCAGTCACTTCATTTGGCCCACTACTTTTTCAAAACCAAATTGGTACTGTGGCCCAAATTGCATATTTTACACGAAACGTTTGAAAAACAAAATAAGGTTCATTAGCAATTTTTTTATAATTTGAAGGGATTTTTTTTTAAAAGGGTACTTGTAACCATTTTTTGTCATTATTTTATCTCTCCCACCCCTGCTTCCTCCAAACCCGATCCGCCTTCTGCTTTAGAGATGCACATGTATATCGATGTCATTTTGACATCAATGAGCCCGCCCACCAGTGGAAATTCCTTTAAAAAGCCGTGATGCCGGGGGCGGAGGAAGATGTTTGAATCTGTGGGGGATGGGGGGATCTGAGGGGCACTTTCCAAGTCTCGTATATCAAAGCATGTACACAGCAGTATAGCTTTATAAGTTTCCCCCTCCCCCCCCCCTTATATATCACCCTACCCCCACCCACTTCCACTGGAAAACCTTTATCGGTCCAAAAAATTACTAGGGACCCATTTTCCTTTCTTTTTTTCATTTACAGCTTCAAAAATTCAACATTTTTTGGTTAAACATTCAATGAAATAAAACAATTTTATACCAAAATCTAAAAAAAATGGAAATTTATTAAATATCATCATCGCCTGATTTAGACTTCCAGAACTCAAATTAAAGGCGCTCCGCAAGCGTATTTTGCTTGATATTTGTGTTACTTTCTTCAATCTGTCAATAAAAAGATCAATTATAACAACGGGACTTATGTAGGCCTACATGTTGATATTTTAAATAACACCTTTTTTTTTCTTTGTAACGGAGCACCTTTTAAATTTTACAAAGAAAATGGGGAGGACACGTCAGTTTATTTCATGACAATGGCCCGGGGCCAAATACTTAAGTTTTGCCCTGCATTGCCCATTTGAAAAATGATATGACATTT